>CAUYUJ010022559.1:489198-499004 GCA_963575745.1 Prorocentrum cordatum
CCCACGAAGCACCCCCTGGAGCAGTGATCCCTCCAGCGGGAGCAGGAGGAGGAGCAGCAGGAGGAGGAGGAGGAGGAGGAGGAAGAGGAGGCGGAGGAGGAGGAACGGGAGGAGGAGGAGGAGGAGGAGGAGGAGGAGGAGGAGAAGGAGGAAGAGGAGGCGGAGGAGGAGGAACGGGAGGAGGAGGAGGAGGAGGAGGAGGAGGAGGAGGAGGTGGAGGAGCAGGAGGAGCAGGAGGAGGAGCAGGGGGAGGAGGCGGAGGAGTCTGGGACCCCTGCCTGCCCCCCTGACCCGCAGGCACCCGAGGCGCAGCCCACGGGTCTCCCCTCCGGCGCCGGGCGGGCGGGCGGCTGCAACGCAGCGGCGGCGCTGGCAGGTGCCCCCCCCTGGGCGGGCCAGACAGCACGCCCTACGACCAGCTGCGACTCCTACCTCTGACGAGCGAACGACAGACACCCATACCCACAGATCGGCGGCGAACGAGGGGAGGAAGCGAGAAGGAGAAGGCCCTGCTCCGAAGGCTCGGAGGTCCACCGGGGCTCTGAGGAGTCGGGAAAGTTGCTCAGAGGGCGCGAAGGCTTCCGAGAAGTCCCGCCGCCCGCCGCCTTCTGGGAAGGCCTCCTCCTTCTCGTGTCCCCCCTCGCTCGTCGCCGAGCAGAGGGGTCGGAGGGATGGGCGCTGGGTATGGGTGCGGCTTGCCCCACCCCGGGGGGCGCTCCCGTTCGAGCGGGGGCCCCCCATCCCGACAGCACGCGCCCACGGCCCCCTCCGTCACCCCTGTGGGTTTTGTGTGTGTGTGTGGTTTCAAGGGCAGAAAAAAAAACGCCCCTACCCTAGTTTACGAGGCGCTGTGCGCTGAAACTCCTGTGGGCTGACAGGGTAAACCCTGCGTGATGCGCCGCGTCCTGGCGGCTCTAGGCTTTGGGGTTTCCCTGGAGGTTTACAGACCGCGCACTTGTCACCCAGGGTAGGGTCGTTTTTTCATCCCTCAGTGGTTCGTTTGTCAACCTCGGGGGAAATAAAGATACCAATGCCCCTGCTTGCCCTGGAGAGCCTCGTCGCCACGGCTGGATTTTCCTCGAAAGCCTGGCCAGATCGCGGCCCGATCGTGAGGTCCAGGGAGTACTGGTGCTGGTGCCTCTTTCTCTGCCCACTACCCCTGTGGGTCCAATTGCCGCCACGGTGACGGACACCCCGGCTGGGGCCCACCCAGCTGCAGACAGCCCCGATCGAGTTCTGGGCCTTGGCTGGCGTTTCAGAGATTGGACCTGCATGAGTGCACGGTTCACCTGTGTGAAGCAGTTGCGAAGCGTCCTGGCTCACCTAGAGCCCTACCAAACGTTGTTCTAAGAACCTTCTGGTTGCCACGAAATGTTCTTAGAACATTTCCGGCGGAGTCTGTCTTGGTGGAACACATCGGGCTCTTGTTCTAAGGACATTGTATTTGTTTTTAGAACCCTTTCTGGCTCTAAGAACATTGCGTGGTAGGAATATAGGAATGCTGGGACGGTCGGTCCCTGATCAACTGTGGTTGCCTCCCCGCGCCGCCGCGGCCAGCGCGCCCCCGTCCTTGCTGCCGCCGCTCTCGTCGGCTCGGACGTGTTCTCGTCGGGTCCGGGAGGTTCCCGGCGGCTACCAGACTCCAGCCTCGTGTTGCTTTCCATCGCCATGACGCCTCACGGGTCCTCAGGGGAAAAGGGTCCTGAGAGTCTTCGTGGTTTGGGGCCTCTCTGGGCCCTCCGGGGGCCTCGGGATGGTTTGGAAGCGGCTCAGGGCGAACAGTTGGTCCTGTAGGAAGGCTCCAGGTTCCAAGGCTCCTTTCCCTCAGGGCAGTTTTGATTCATGCCGACTGCAGCACCTCGTCCTCGTTTTTATCCTCTTCGACTTCCTCACTCCTGGACCTCTCCAACGTCCTCTCCGCTCTCTGCAGATTCCTGACCCGCTCTCTCCTCGTTTCGACTCCATCGCCCTCGCCTTTGCCTTCGTCGTCCTCCCTATTCCTCGTTCCAGGGCCCAGAGGCGAGGAGGCCGGGGAGAAGAGCAGCGTGCCCAGCAGCACCCAGCAGCATTGCTTGTGCAGAGAGAGAGAGAGAGAGAGAGAGCAGCACCATGGGCTCGGCGATGCGTGCTCCTCGCGTCGCAGCCTCCTCGCCGCCCTCCTCCCTGCCCTCCTCGCCCCGGCCGTCAAGGGCCGCTCTGAGGGCCTTCGCGAGGGCCTCCGATGGGGCCGCTGAGCGCCGCTGTGAGGGCCGCTGTGAAGGCCTTCGCGATAGCTTCTGAGGGGCCGCTCTGAGGGCCGCTCTTGGGGCCGCTCTGCGAGATCGCTCCGGGGGCGCTGCCGAGCGGCGCGGAGAGGCTTCGTTCGGCCTTCGCGAAGGTCTCTTTCGGAGGAGCCGCTCTGAGGGCCGCTCTGCGGTGTCGCTCTGCGGTGTCGCTCTGCGGGCGGTGCCGAGGCGCGCGGAGTGGCATCCCAAGGTCCCTCCGCCGCGCCCGAGGGGTGGGGGGAGGGCATCCGTGGCCCCGGGGGGGGGGCGGCCCGCCGCCCGCCAGGTCATCCGCCCGGCCTCCGCCAGGGCAGTCAGTGGCATCCATGGGGTCCGCCGATGCAGTCATTGCACGCATGGCAGGGAGGGGCGGGGCGGCCCGCCCGCCAGGCGTGGGCATGTCGCAGGGCGGTGGCGGGGGGCCGCGCCCTCAGAGGTCCTCGCCGGAGGGGGGTGTGCGAAGGGGGCGTCTCGGAGGAGGGCGGGGTGCAGGCAGCGGCAGTGGGCCTGCAGGGAGGCCCCCTCGCCGCCATGGCTGTGCGCAGCTCTGAGAGCCGGTGCGCCTGGGCCCGGGGAGGGGTCTGTCAGGGGGGGGAAGAAACACACCGACACAATTGAATCGTCGATTCCCAAGAAAATGTGGGAACACATATGGGAAGTGGGGGGAACCCTGGCCCTCCAACCTTCCGGACCTTCCGGGTCGGGCTGTTTTTTTTACGGTTTTTCACAAGAGTTTCGTAAAGTTTGCATGGGTTTCAGTAAATTTCTTTGAGTTTTATATCATAAGGTAAAGTTATTATGAGTTATTGTATGTTTTCTCATAGTCCTTCAATGTGGTCGGAGATCAGGGAGTGAGATCGGAAGTCGGTTCGGTTTCGCGTTCGCGTCGCGCGTGCGATGCGGAGCGCTTCTTCTGGCGCCCAGCGCGCGGCCAGACGAAAAGACAGCCCCCCGTCCCCCCCCCACGCGGCAGGGGGGAGTCAGGGGTGTCCCGCCGCGGTGTTCCGATGGTGTCTCGTGGTGTTCCGTGGTGTCTCGTGATGTATCGTGGTGTTTCCTTGTGCCTCGTGGTGTCTCGTGGTGCCTCGTGTTATTTCGTGGTGTTTTTCGTGGTGGCTCGTGGTGTTCTGTTGTGTTTCGCGGCGGTCCGTGATGATTCATGGTGTCTCGTGGTGTCTCGTGGTGTCTCGCGGTGTCTCGTGGTGTCTCGTGGTGTTTCGTGGGTTCTCGTTCTGGTGTTTCATGGCGGTGTCTCGTGAGGGTGTTTCGTGCTGGTGTCTTCGTGATGGTGTTTCGTGATGGTGTCTCGTGCTGGTGTCTCGCGATGGTGTCTCGTCATCGCGTCTCGTGATGGTGCCCCGTGGTGTCCCGCTGTTTTTCGTGAGAACGATAATGGGATCGATATCGAGATCGACAGTGAGATCCATAGCAGGATCGATAATGAGATCGATCGTGCCATCGATATTGATGTCGATAGTGAGATCGATCGTAATATCGACAGCGATAGCGATAGTGGGGTCGATCGGGAGATAGATGGTGACATCGATTGCGAGATCGATTGCCTTCGAGTGATAGATCGATCGAGTGGCATCGATAGTGGCATCGACAGTGGGATCGATCGAGATCGATAGTTTGGCCGACGGAGAGCGATAGGGAGAACGATATTGAAATCGATCTTGAAATCGATACGGAGATCGATGTATAGGTTGGTGATGTACTCGATCGAGTGGGACATTGCTCCCCTCCCCCGAGCCTCCTCATCGCCCGAAGGGTGGTCGTATATGTATATTTCGGGCTTTGATTTCACGCGAACAGAGCTTGCACGTAAGGGATTCGGCCGAGCTGTGGCATATGATGGCGAAACCTGCGGTGCAATTGGTTAGTCGGCCCCTCTATGGCGCAACCTATGCTCTATGGCGCAACCTATGGTCACGGCGCAGTTTGTGGCGATCAACGCATGGCGCAATTACGGCACGGTCCAGCGCCCTTCGACAAGCAACACAGGCGTCAGTCCTTCGCACGCCGCGCTCGGCAGGAAAACGGTTCTCAATTAAGCATGAAGGAAGCGTGTCTTGAGGGAACGGGCTTTGGATCCTTGACACCACCTTGGGTCCCAAGTTGGACCTCGACGCCCCTGGAGCAGTTCTTTGTTCTTTCGGGCGGTATCCGAGCCCGCCGAGGGGGCCTCGACGGCGAAAAACATCGTCCAACGTCCGTTCCACCATGACCCGCTTCCTTCATGGCGGACAGTGCTCTATACAACCGCCCTTGCCGATAAAATCCATGAAATAGAAGAAGCACGTCATGCACTGCAGGCGCGGCGACGGCCCACGGCTCCAGGGGCGACAGCGAGAAACCAGGGGCCGCGGGAGTGGAGGAGGGGGGATGGAGGACGGGAAATAGGGAGGACGAGAGGGGGAGGGGAGGGGAGAGGGAGGAGGGGAAGGAGAGAGGGAGGGTTAGGAGGGGGAGAGCGAGGGGGCAGGGTGAGAGAGGCCGTCCTCGTCGGATCCCCCCATTTCGCCCCAGCGCGGAGACAGCGAGGGCCCCCGAAGGCCAAACAGCCGTGAACTTGAATCCTCGTGGTTCGAGGTTGAAACCTCGATGTGGGGGGGAATCTTCCCTTGCCTCCTCCTCCTCCTCCTCCTCCTGATAGTTTTCAATTCGGCTTGACAAACATCCCTCCTATCCCTCATTATGATCTCCCTCCTAACCCTCCTCATCCCTTCTGCCGCCCGCGGATAATGCAGGGGCCTGCCGCGCGCGGAGCAGGGGCCTGAAACACACTAGTGTCGTTCAGCCTAAGGCGTGGGCCTCCAAGGAACTGAACAAAATTTCGAAGTCGCTTCCTCCTCCTCCTCCTTCTCCTCCTCTTCCTCCCCCTCCTCCTCCTCCTCCTTCTCCTCCTCTTCCTCCTCCTCCTCCTCCTCTTCCTCCTCTTCCTCCTCCTCCTCCTCCTCCTTCTCCTCCTCCTCCTCCTCCTCCTCCTACTCCCTCGGGCGCTCTACACCCAGAAGCCGCTACCCTGCGGGGGCGCGTCGGGCGCCTCAGGCTCCAGCTGCTCGTAGTCGTCGTGCACGCTACCCTGCGGGGGCGCGTCGGGCGCCTCACCGGGCTCCAGCTGCTCGTAGTCGGGCTCCAGCTGCTCGTAGTCGTCCTGCTCGACCACGGTGTCGGACTCGTCGGAGTCGATCTGCTCCGCCGTCATCTGCTGCAGCCACGCGGCCCACCTCTGCTCATCGGTGGGCGGGGTGCTCGGCGGCCGCGGCTCGCCCGCGCACGTGATCGCCAGCGGCGGCCCGCCTGCGCGCTCCCACGGCGGGTGGCTCGGCTGGCGCGGCTCGCCCGCGCTCCGGATCGCCCGCGGGCGCGGCTCGTCGGCCGCCTCCGCGGCCCCGATCGGCCGCTTCTTCGCCGCAGGCGCGCCGAGCCCCAACCGCAGGTGCTGCGCTGGGCTAGCCGCAGGCTCCGCGAGCCACAGCGCTGGGCGGGCCGTCACTGCCTCCGCCGCCGCCCGCCGCGTCAGCCAGGGCGCTGGGCGGGCCGTCACGGCCCCAGCCGAGCCGCTGCTGCCTCCGCTGCTGCCGCCTCCGCGGGCGGCCGCGCTGCTGCTGCCTCCGTGGGCGCGCCGCGCCCGAGCCGCCGCTTCTGCCTCCGCGGGCGGGACGACTCGTGCCGCCCGCCGCGCCGCGCCAGAGCCGTCGCCCTCCCTGGCGCGCGCCGACGGGCCCTGATGCCAACACGGCTACGGACGATCGAGGATCATCCCGAGGATTGGCTACCCCGAGGCTCGGCCATCCTGAGGCTTATCCCGAGGCTCACTCGAGGTTCGGCTCATCCTGAGGCTCATCCCGAGGCTCATCCGAGGCTCATCCTTAGGCTCGGCTCATCCTGAGCCTCTGGATGAGCCTCAGGATGGCCGAGCCTCGATCCCGAGGCTCATCCTAAGGCCATTCCGAGGGCCATTCTGAAGCAAGAGGAGGAGGAGGAGGAGGAGGAGGAGGAAGAGGAGAAGGAGGAGGAGGTGGAGAAGGATGATCGAGGAGGATTATCGAGGAGGAGGAGGAGGAGAAGGAGGAGGAGAGGAGGAGGAGGAGGAGGAGGAGGAGGAAGAGGAGGAGGAGGAGGAGGAGGAGGAGACCCCGCGTCGGGGGACCGCTGGAATCCCCCCGCCTGCAGTCCTATATCACACCAGACCGCTGGAATCCCCCCGCCTGCAGTCCTATATCACACCAGCCACCGCTCCACTGTGCAAGGAGGAGGAGGAGGAAGAGGAGGAGGAGGAGGAGAAGGAGAAGGGGGAGAGGAAAGGACGAGGGGAGGGAGCAAGAGGAGGAGCAGGAGAGGACACGAGGATGAGCTTTAGCTTAGCTTTAGCTTAGCTTTAGCTTAGCGTTACTGTTACTACTAATGCTGCTTTCCTAGGGGTTCCAACTCCCAGGTAGGGTCGCACTGGGATAATTATTGGTGTGGGCAAGAATAAACCGTGCCAGCACCCATCAGCACCCCTGTTGAGTCTCTGGGACACAGCGGTCTCTGCCGCGACGTCGCCGGCGTCGTCGTCGACGACGACGGAGACGACTCGCGGCCCGAAAGCCGGGGCTGGCAGTGCCAGCGCAGTGCGGATCCACATCCGCTGACCAGGTCAGCAGCAGCACGGCCTCCACGGTTCGGCCGCATCAGTTGGCCTTCGGGCGCGGGCGGGTGGGGGATCAAGCAAGAGGTGGGGGGATTGGAGAAGAAGGATGGGAGGCAGGAGTATAAAGATGATTATGGTGGTGATGGCGATGATTCTGATGATGACGGCGATGACTATGATGCCGATGACGACGACGACGATATGATGATGCTGATGATGATGATGCTGAAGCTGATGATGATGCTGATGCTGATGTTGATGTTGGTGCTGCTGATGCTGCTGATGATATTGGTGATGTTGTTGCTGCTGTTGGTTACGATGATGATGATGCTGGTTATGATGATGCTGCTGCTGATTATGGTGATGATTCGGATGCTGATGATGCTGCTGATGATGCGTGTGATGATGGTGATGCTGATTATGATGATGCTGCTGATGATGATGATGATGATGCGGATGATGGTGATGATGATGCTGCTGATGGTAATGCTGATGATGATGGCGATGCTGATGCTGATGCTGTCGATGCTGACGATTATGATGGTGATGGTGGTGATGATGATGTTGATGCTGTTGCTGCTGATGATGATGATGATGATATGATGATGATGAACATAATGGTGATGATGATGCTGCGAGGAGGAGGAGGCGGAGGAGGAGGAGGAGATTGATGAGGAAGAGGAAGAGGAGGAGGAGGAGGAGTAGGAGGAGGAGGAGGAGGACGAGGAGGAGGCGGAGGAGTGGGAAGAGCAGGGCGCGGAGCAGAGGGAGGGAGAGGGAGTCGAGGGATGAGGAGGGAGGAGGAGAGTAAGCCGACCCCCCGGGGACCGACGGCCCGCGCGCTGTCCCAGCCGACCCCCATGTGAGCCGACGGTTCCGCGCGCAGTCCGAGCCGACCCCCCAAAGACCGACGGTCCGCGCGGGCCCCCATGGGAGCCGACGGTCCCACGCGCAGTCCCAGCCGACCCCCCGGGGACCGACGGTTCGCGCGCAGCCCCAGCCGACCCCCCGCGGGTCTCCAAGGAGGGGAGGGGTGGGAAGAGCGAGGGGAAGCGCCTTATCGCCACTCTCCTCCCCCTCCTCCTCCTCGTCCTCTTCCTCCTCCTCCTCCTCCTCCTCCTCCTCCTCCTTTGCACGCTCCTCCCTCTACTGCCACGCCTTCCTTCCCATTCCTCCTCCCCTACCGCCCCCCTGGCCCCGACGCGCGGCTGAGAAGTGGGATCTTGGCGAGGAGGCGAATGAACGGGGGAGAACTTCTGGCGGAGGAGGCCGGCAGGGGGGGGGGCCGACGATGGATCAGGATATGTGCAAGGAAGGCATGAGAGCTGATGGTGCTTGACTGCTCCTAGAGGCGGCGACGATAGGGGCGAATAGCCCTGGGGCGGGCATTCCACGCATTCGCCTGGGAGACTTTTCGATGACATAGATCATCGGCGCACCTAAATACATGGATTGCTCTCCCCTGGGCTATTCGCCCCTGTCATCGCCTCTGATTCTACCTTGATCCAATCACCTCAACGCATCCGCTGCGACTCCCTGCTGATCCAGTCAGCGTACCATTTCGTCAAGTGATTTAGTGTGAATGTTGGTCGGTACAGGAAGGCACCACGTTTTCTGCTGCTGAAATTTTCCGACTCGTCCATGTAATTGTGCGACCACGCGCAGTTCCCCGAATATCTGCATTGGTCTGCCAAGTGGGCCCCGAGCACGTGCCACTTCATGGCCACGCTCTGTCCAGATCGAGCCCGCGCCTCCACTATCTGAGATATTGCAGCTTCCAGCTGTCTCAACGACTCCTCACTCATTTTCCGCGGCTGCCCAGCCAATATTGAATAATATGTTCTGAAACCGCGGCCGCACTCTAGGAAAGCATCGCCTTCATGGCCGAGCGGTAGGTGATTCAGCATTGCGGCGCCTCCCTTGTGTTCAAGGATATCCAACACCCACAAATACGCAACTTTTGCTTTCCCCGCCTTCATCTTCATGTAAGGCGAGCTCAAGTGCCCCAGCATCGCCACCGTCAGACTGGAAATCCTGTCGTTCTGTACCACACCGTTCTCAGCATAGTAGCGCTTGAGCGAGTCGGTCAGAGCCCCGTCAAGGTGATCCTGGCCATCTGCATTGTACACTCCGAAAAAATTCAAATGCAACAGTTGGATCAGGACAGCGGCCATCCAATAGAGTAGGCAACCTAGCTCCACCACGTGCATGCTGTCGAACAATATGTGCTCAGCTGTGAGCCCATCGATGCCTTCTTGAACTCCGTCTATGTGAAAGCATCTCCAAAAAAAAGAGGGCTACTTTTGGGCCTTCTGTACGACAAGATCACTCGCTTGTCGGCTGGAAACTCGGAGGGGCGCTGGCCGTGCACAACGTCCGGGTAGCACCGAACACACGGTTCGATGCGGTCACCGACCTTCAGGTTTGGAAATTCGGCCATTCTTCTGATAACCGTGAGTCCACCCTTCTTTCTCTTTGATTCAATATTACGCAACAGAACGTCAACTTCGTTGTCCTGAATAGCGTGGTGTGACAAGCTTGTGGAGGCAACCGTCATGAACCACGAATGCTTGCGTTTGCGTGATCGCACGTCGAACTCGTCAAAGTCTGATTTGGCCTTGAAGCACCTCACGCATCCGTGCACCACCCGATAGTCCACCAACCCTAAGGTTTTGGCTACTTCGTCTAAGTCGGCGGCCACCTCGCACAGAACTGCATGGCACCGGCGGCCCTCATAGGAGAACATATCTTGGCCAGCTAACCGGAGGGTTCCAAACAGGTTTTTTGGGGAGGGGGTTTCCCAGACAGCACCCCAGGGGCCTCGGAACCTCGTCAAAGCAGGGGATGCGAAACCCCTGGGGGGCCCCTCCTGGACAACCACCTCCAAAAAACCCGTTTGGAAC
>CAUYUJ010022559.1:499104-569104 GCA_963575745.1 Prorocentrum cordatum
ATTATCTCATCCGCCCCTTGATCTTTCTCCTCCTCCTCCTCGTCCCTCCTCCTCCTCCTCCTCCTCCTCCTCCACCCCTCTCCTCGTCTCTCCTCTTCCTCCTCCTCGTCCTCCTTCTCCTTCCTTTCCTCCTCCCTCCTTCTTGTCCACTTCCTTTTCCCCTCTCCTCCTCCGTCTCCTCCCCCCTCCCCCTCTCATCCATTCATCTCCTCGCTACTCGGTCAGTCAGTGCACGTTTTATTAAATCCCTCCACCAGTCGCTGTCATCCCTCGGCCAGTGCGCCTCGAGCAGCTTCGTCAGGCGCGGCACATCTGTGAAGGCGCACGCGCCGCGTGGCTTGCCACGCTTGGCCACCTTCTGGCCAGGCTCTCCGCCTGACACATGGCCAGCAGCCAAAACAGCTGCGGCAACGCCGCGGGGGAACTCAAATTACATCATCGGTGCCCCTCCTCTGTACTTTCCTCCTCCTCCTCCTCCTCCTCAACCTTCGATCTTGGGGACCATGGGAGAATCCTGACGGAACGTATGGCGCATATATAGCTGACGCGCGCCCATGAACACATTAACACGACATGCATGTGAAACAGCAAGAATTTAGAACTACAGCGATGAAATATTAACATCGCACACATGGGACTATTTTCTTAGACTGGGACTATTTTTTAATATGTGACGTGGGACTAAAAAACTAGTCCCTGAGCACTTCAGGCTACCACTACTACTACTACTACGACGACGACTACTATTACTATTACTACTACTACTACTACTACTACTACTACTACTGCTACTACTACTACTACTACTACTGCTACCGCTACCGAGGACTACTACCATCACTTCTTTTCTACTACGGCTACGACTACTGCTGCTACTGCTACGGCTGCTGCTGCTACTACTACTGCTACGACTATTGCTAGTACTACTACTACTACTACTACTACTACTACTACTACTACTACTACTACTACTACTACTACTACTACTACTACTACTACTACTACTACTACTACGCGCAATTGCCAGCAATTACGCGTAATTGCCAGCAATTACGCGTAATTGCCAGCAATTATGCGCATCTGTGTCGCGTAATTGCCAGCAATTACGCGACAAAGATGCGCAACTTCAAACAATTTATAGCAAATTTGCAGCGTCAGCTGCAGCAGAATCCTGCAAAACCTGACACATATTTTCGCGCGCGCCCACCGTTTTTGATAATTGCCCGCTGGGGCAGCGGCGCGGGCGATCGGGGACCAGCCGACGCCCCGCAGAAACAGGAAAGTTGGTTGTCGCATGCCGTCACGCGGCAAGAGAAACAATGCGACTGACCCGAGGTTCCAGCCGCGCGGGGCACGGGGAAGGGGGGCGCGAGGGGGATGCGCCGAGATGCGCGCGTTGCGTCGCGAGTGCGCGGGGGTCGCGCCGGGCTGGGCGCGGGGGGGGGGGCCGGTGGCGTCGGCGCGAGATTGCGTCGCGTTGCCTCGATTGGGCCGCGCGGCCGCGTCGCGCCAGCGACCGCCATTTCTCGCGCTTGGCGACGCGCGACGCCCCGCCGCTATGGCGACGCGCGCCCAGTCGCGCCGCGCTGAGGCGCCGCTGGCCCCTCGCTCCGCCTGCCAGCGGGCATGTCCGAGCGCTGCGCTTCGCCCGCCTCGGGCGGGCGAGCGAGGCGCGGGCGCCAGGGGGGCGCGCGCGCGCGATGCGCGCAGCCCGCGTGGTCGGGGGCGTCGCGTCGCGGTCGCTGCTCCACGGCGCCATCGCCCCGCGGGCAGGGGCGCGCGGCGGCGCTGCGAGACCCGCCCCTGGCGACGCCGCAGCCGCCGCGCGACGGCGGGCGCGCCTCGGCGCCGTCGATGCGAAGATGGCGCAGGGGCGCGCGCGGTCCTTGCTCGTCTCGACGCGCGCGCGGGTCGCGAGCGGGTCGGTCGCCCCGCGCGACTATGCGCGACCGCAGGTGGGGCCGCTCGTGGCGCGCTGCTGCTTGCGAGAACTTGGAACGCGACAGAACTCGCCGTTACTTGTGGGAACCATGGGACACGCAAGTATTTCTAACAAACTTATGGAAATTACAGAAAACCTTTGGAAACCTTAGGAAACTTATGGAAACCTGGGAAAACCTTTGGGAACCATTGGAAACTCTAGAAAACCTTTGGGAACCAATGGAAATCTTTGGGAACCCATGGAAACCTTTTGAAACCTACGGAAACTATAGGAAACCATTGGGAAACGTTGAAAACCATTGGGAACCAATGGAAACCCTTTGAAACATACGGAAACTGTAGGAAACCATTGGGGACCGATGGAAACCCTTTGAAACCTACGGAAACTATAGGAAACCATTGGAAACATTAGAAACCATTGGGAACCAATGGAAACCATTTGAAACTCACGGAACCTGTAGGAAACAATTGGAAACCGTTGGAAACCGTTGGGAACTTGTGTGAACTTTTGGAAACCTTGGAGAACCCTTGGGAACCCTCAGAAACATGGGAAAACATGTGGGGAACTCTTGGGAACGATAGGAAACCATTGGAGACCTTTCTGAGAACTAGTGGACACAATGGAAAACCAATGGGAACCAATGGAAGCCTTTGGAAACCATTGGAAACCCACGGGGGCCCTTGGGGATGCTTGGAAACCACGTTGGGGGACCTTGGGAACAAGTGGAAACCATTGAAAGCCCCAGCGAACTCATTGCGTTTGTCGGAAACCTGGGAGAACCCGCGAGACTGGCATGCAGCACGTGGGACATGAGGAAACGCTTGCGACTTCGCTATACAGATGGAATTCGAATTAACTTCGATGCGTAATTCAACGGGGCACTTCGTCAATCCTCGCGCGCATCGTCGCGCGTAAATCGGCGGAGGGGGGGGGGGGGGGGGGGGGGGGGTCGGGGGGGGAAGGCAGGGGGGGGGGGGCGGAGTATAGGCGCCTCGAGGGCGGTCGATTGGGGAGTAGAAGTATGGGAATACTATTGGAGCGCACGGCGGTGCGACTTGCTCAACAATAACAATGCCTACGATGACAACGACAAGAACACCTAGCATTCAGTCAATCGAAAGCATGGATCAATTATGCGGGATCCGCCGATCGACCAGGGTCCGCCACCGCCCCCGCGAACCAGCGGGGCGGGGGTTGGAACGCCCGCGCGCGCGTTAACGGCGCGGTCTCGATCTGGGGCGGCGCGCGAGCGCTTGCCGCGGCGGGCGGGGAGAGCTTGCGGCGGCGCGCGGCGGCAGAAACAGCGGGCCCTGTTGGGCGGCGCCCCCTTCCGGGTCGGGCGCGCGGCTCTTGAGCGCGCGCCTTATCCGCTCGACGATGGGGCGCGTGCCTCGCCCGGGGCGTCGCGCGCGCCGTCGCCGAGACGAACGGCCGTCAACGACGTTGCGGGTGCCGCGGTCGCTGCGGTTGCGGCCGCCGCGGTCGCTGCGGTTGCGGCCGCCGCGGCCGCGGTCGCTGCGGCCGCCGCGCCAGCGCGGCCCGCCGCCGTCGGTTCGGCGACGGCGGGCGCGCGCGGAGCCATCCCCCCGAGAGAACTGGCCCGCGGGATGGGCGCCGGCGCTCGGCGGCCAGCGCTTTTCGCAACTGCGCCTGCGTGGCCCGCGCGTTCCCGCGACGCCGCGCAAGCCGCGGGCGTTTTCGCCGATCTGCGAATCTTCCAGCGGGGGTATGATGATGATGAGGAGGAGGAGGAGGAGGAGGAGGAGGAATATGAGGAGGAGGAAGAAGAGGAGGGGGAGGAAGAGGACGAGGGGAAGGAAGACGAGGAGGAGGAGAGGAGGGGGGGGGGGAGGTGGAGGAGGAGGAGGATCGGAGGGGGAGGAGGAGGAGGAGCAGGGGGGGGAACGCGAGGAGGAGGAGGGCGATAACGAAAAGGAAGACAAGGAGGAGGAAAAGGATCGAGGAGGAGGAGGACGAGGACGAGGACGAGGACGAAGAGGAGGAGGAGGAGGAGGAGGAGGAGAAAGAGGAGGATGAGGAATAGGAGGAGGAGGAAGAGGAGGAGGAAGAGGAGAAGGAGGAGGAGGAGGAGGGGAAGGAAGAGGAGGAGGAGAAGGAAAAAGAGGAGGAGGAAGGAGGAGGGAAGGTTGAAGGGAGGGAACCTAAAAGAGGAGGGGGGAGGGAGAGGGGGAGGAGGATGAAGAATGGAGATATGTAGGAAGGAGATAGGAGGTAAGAGGAAGGAAGAGGGACGAGGGTTGAGAATGAGGATTGGAGAGGAGGAGGAGGAGGTGGGAGGACGAAAAGGAGGAGGAAGGAGGGGGGAAGAAAGGAGGAGGAGGAGGAGGGGTGGGCGGGGGGGGGAAAGGAGGGAGAGCAAAGGATGATATTGATATCCTCCTCCTCCTTCCTCCTCCCTCCCCTCCTCCACTTCCTCCCCTCCTCTTCCTCCTACCACCTTTTCCTCCTCTCCTCTTCCACTTCCTCCTCCTCCACCTCCCCTCTTCCTCCTCCTCCTCCTCCTCCTCTTCCACCTCCTCTATCCTCCTCCCTCCTCCACCTCCCCATCCACCTCCTCCTCCTCCTAAAATCCCCCTCCTCCTCCCCCTCCTCTTCCTCCTCCTCCTCCTCCTTCTCCTCCTCCTCCTCCTATTGCGGGGGGAACTCGAGGGGGGGTGGCGGGGCGAGGAAGGGGGGGGGGGCGCTTGATCGCTGGAAGAGCGGAAGAGCGGGGGGCCTGGCCAGTCTTCGAAACGGCAGCCCGACGCGCGCGGGGCGCGCGGGGCGGGCTCATGCGGCGCTCCGAGAATCTGCGCGGAATGCAGCGCCGCGCACGTGTCCACGTCGCGCACCGCGCGCGGGATGGCGGGGTTGTGAATGCGCCGAACCGAATACCGCCGCGGCCCCGCGTTGCCAGGTCCGCGCGCAGGCCTGGCGCGAACGCAAGAAGTCCCAGCGGAGCTCCGACAGCTTCCCTTTCTCGAAAGCGTCATGGCGACCTTCGGCCGCCGCGCGACCGCCTCCGGCGCAAATGTCGGAGTGGCTCGGCGCGCCCAAGGCGCCCGCGACCTTCGCAGAATGACAGCGACGACAAATGGCCGCGACGCGCTGCGCGGCGCGTGCGACCGCGGGCGCCGCGCGCGAATTGCGGCCCGCAGTCCAAACGGGATCGCGCGACGGCGTGGAAGCAGGGGGGCGCGCGCTTTGCGTGGAACATCCGCCTGCGACCGCCACCAGAGTGTCGCGGGTCCAATGCAGGGCCGCCGCGCGTCAGAAAGACGGCGCGGTTTTCTCTGGCGGAGGCCTGCAGCGGTTTTGCTTGAAGTTCGTCCGCAGTATCTTGAAGTCCCCACTCGACTATCTTGCGCTCTTTCCCCTCCGCTAGTAAGAACGCGTTCGTCGGGCGTTCCATGGGCCCCCGCGCGCCGCCGCTGCCCGGCTTGAATTACGTGGGCCGCGCGCCTCGGCGGGTCTTCCTGCGCCTTCAGCCTGAAAGCTCGCCTTTGGGACCTGAGCTCGGAAAGCCTCGCTCCTCGCAGAGCCCCCTCAAATGCGCCACCCTCGACGTCGTGGTCTTCGACGCGGTGGCCGGTGTCGCCCGCGACGCCCCCAGGCGTTGGCCGCGCGACGGCTTTCGCATTGACCTCCAAGCCTGTTCATCGCTGGAGGTCACGCCGCCGAAATAGCACGCCTGCTGATAGCCTGGCTCGCGCAGGATGCAGCAAGGCAGCGCGGGGTCTAGGCGCGCGCGCCCGAAATCTCTTCAAACCTCATGGAATTCGCAAATCCGACGGACACATCGCGAAACCATGAACAACTGGAGGGAACCCAGCGAAACGAAGAAGAATTTGGCGAAACCCATTGAAACAATGAGTAACTTAAGAAAAACGGGCGAAACTATGAATAACTTGAGGAAACCCAGCGAAATTAGGAATAACTTGAGAAATCCTAGTTGAATTAAGAAGAACTTTGGGAAACCATTGAAATCAATATTAATAGGAACAAATCACACGAAATTTAAAATAACAAAGAAGAACCTGAGGAAACCCTGTGAAACTACGCGGAATTCGGCGAAACTGGTTGGATTTTCGAACAACCCTAGCAATTCAGAGCCGTGTATGTGATATTGAAGGGCACGCCCAGTACCCACGCGAAGCTAAATTGCGGGGCGGGGGCACGGGGGTCATGAGCCTTTGGTGCGACCCTTGATTGGGCCACGATGCGCGCGAGGGGCGTGCTTGGCGGGATTGGGGCGTTCCTTCTGTAGGGCCACGAAGCGGGTCGCGGGGCGCGTCAAGTGTTCGGGGCCACGAAGCGCGCGAAAGGCGCGTTGCAGCGGCGGGGCTGGGGGGCACGAGGGCGTTCCCACAGGCGCTCGCGGCGGAACGCGCGGAGGGCAGAAGCACGGGCGGGAGGAGGGAGGAGGGGGGAGCGGGAGGTGAGAGACGCGGGGCGTTGTTGCGTCAATGTCTGGACCCGACAAACGGACAGCTGGTGAAGGAAACAATTCGCAATCGCATGCGTGTCATGAAATTGTAAGTAGTATCGCGGGATACACGCGACGACGCTTGGAAATCAGCATAACAAATTACCAAGTTGGCGCGGCGCAGGTAATTCAAATGTTGGGACCAATTGATAAAACGGCCCCGCGGGACTACATATGTTTAGTTTTGCGTATGTACTTTTGCATGCGGGCCGCATGATCCACACGGTAGACGACATGAACTTGGACGTTTTGGGCCGTGGGACATTCAGTGGTACGTATGCGCACGTGTCACCACAATTGAAAATTGCGACTGGAAACGTGGATACTAAAACGAATACACAGACGACAATTCATACGACGATTGTTGCCAGTACTCTTTCTGCGGCGACGACGACGACGAGGACGACGACGACGACGACGACTGCGACTACGACTGCTGCTGCGACTGCTGCTGCTACTACTGCTGCTCCTGCCTCTGCTGCTACTACTACCACCACTACTGCTGCTACTACTACCACCAACTACTGGCTCGCTAACTACTACTGCTAGCTTGCTGCTACTGCAGGCAAACAAGCTGCTACTGCTGCTGCTACTACTAACTACTAACTACCACAACTACTACTACTACTACTACAGCTACAACTACTACTACTACGACTACGACTACGACTACGACTACGACTACGACTACGACTACGACTACGACTACGACTACGACTACGACTACGACTACGACTACGACTACGACTACGACTACGACTACGAACACGACTACGACTACGACTACGACTACGACTACGACTACGACTACGACTACGACTACGACTACGACTACGACTACTACTACTACTACTACTACTTCTACTACTACGACTACGACTGCTACTGCTACTGCTACTACTACTACTACTACTACTACTACTACTACTACTACTACTACTACTACCACTACCTCCAGCCTCACTCGCCGCCGCCGACGACGACGATGCCGACGTCGACACCGACGCAGACACCGACGCCAACGACGCCGACGCCAACGCCTTCCAGCGACGCCGACGCCGCCGCCGACGACGACGACGAAGACGACGAAGACGACGGCGGTGGGCGGCCCCGGCCTGCCCCGCACGGCGTCGCGTCCTCCCGCGTTCGGGAGGACGCTCATTCTTTCTCCTCATCGCTCCTCCTCCTTCTCCTCCCCCCCCTCCTCCTCCTCCTTCTCCTCCTCTTCCTCCTGCTCCTCCCCCTTCTCCTGCTCCTCTTCCTTAGTCTTCCTCCTCCTTATCATCCTCCTCATCCTCCTGTTTCCTCCTCCTGATCTTTCCTCCTACTCCGATCCTGCGCCCCATGCCTCAATCCCCCTCTATCTCATCCTCCACGTCCCCCTCGCCCTTTGCTTCCTTCTCCCCGTTCATTTTCGCCTCTCCCCTTGTCATGCTACGCGTGCAGTCGCTGCTCGCCCATAAGGGCCCTCCCACCTGGAGTGCTATCCTTCCCACCTCCTGCCCCCACTCGGCCACGCCCCTGACCCTCTGACCCCCCCGCCCCTCAGTCTCTGCATGATGCCCCCACCATGCCTACCCTGTCCTTCTCCTCCTCCTCCTTCTCCTCCTCCTTCTCCTCTACCTCCGCAGCCGCTACAGCAGAGGGTCCTGCAAGGCCGCCACCCCGCTGCCCTGGAAAGTCACCAGGACCCAGGACAGGATGAACGGCGGGCGGGCGACGGCGCTCGCGTCGTCGTCGTCGTAGTCGTCGTCGTCGTCGTCGTCGACGTCGCCTTCGTCGTCGACGTCGACGTCGAAGTCGACGTCGACGTCGACACAGTCGTCGTCGTCGTCGTCGTCGTCGTCGTCGTCGTCGTCGTCCTCGTCGTCGTTCTTGTCGTCGTTCCCAGCCTCCCGACCGGCCGAAACCCGCTCAAAATAGATCCCTGGATAGAGCACCCGTTTTCCGAGCCGCATCCAGCCGTGGCGACGAGAGGGGCCCCCGAGGGCCAGAAAGCCTCGAAACCTCGGCGCGAAGCTGTCCAGGAGGAAAAGGTGGGAGGAGAGGGAGGAGAGCAACTGCCACTCGACATGAGGACCCCGCGCGCCTCATGTTTTAATGGACTGCTCTTTGGGAGGATGAGAAGGGATTGGCCGGGGGTGGTGGGGGCGCAGACGGGGGCCGTAGCATTTTCAAAATGGTGCTCTCGTCGAGGATATCTTCGTGCCACGTCTTAGATGTGCTCCTCGCCTGCGATACCTCGTTTTCGAAACGGTGCTCTCGCCTGAGATATCGGCATTTTCGAAACGGTGATCTCGCCTGAGATATCCTCGTCTTTAACACGGTGGAGGACCCTTCAGCAAAGTTGAGCTAGCTCAGAGAAGTCATTCATACCGCTACGCTGCTGCAACGCAAGTGCAAAGGCCGCGACTGGCTGCGAATGCGGAGGATGGAGGATGAAAGGAAAGAGGGATGGAGGGAGAGGAGGGGAGAGAAGAGGAGAAGAGGAGGAGTGGGGTGGAGGAATTTGGAGGGGAAAGAAGGAAAAGGGCCTAGAGGGGGAGGGGGCGCCTGCACGGAGCGAAAGTAATCTGGCGGGCAATGCCTGCTCTGCCGAGGCTGCACACAGGCTGAAACGTCGCAGCATCAAGGAGCACCACACCGACTAACGAAGTCATCGCATTGAACATGCATCACAACAAGAACAACAAGGGCACGCGGCATCAAGGAGGAGGAGGGGGAGGACGAGGAGGAGGAGGAAAATGAGGAGGAGGAGGAGCAGCAGCAGCAGCAGAAAGAGGAGTATGGGGGTTGAAAGGAGTAAGAAGAGGAGGAGGGTGTGAAGCAGGGGAGAATTATTCAGGAGGGTAATGAAGAGGAAGGATCGAGGAGGGCTTATGCCCATCTCTGGCTGCGTCTATTGCGATTCCGGGAACAGCTTCGGTAGCAGAAACTCAAAAATGTGCACCAACACGGGCAGCGCCATGCTGTTCCCCGCAAGTCGCCCCATGCCTGCGACACTGGACAGAGGCGCGATGGCTCCAGGGTCCATGCCCTGGAGCCGAAACATCTCGGCAGGGAGCATGTACCTCCTGTGCGACGTGAGCCAGTAGCCCCTAGGCCGGCGCCGAATTAGAGTTGGGCTGCGCTCGAAAAATGCTTGCGCAAACTGTGGGTTGCTGTCAGCGGCCAGTGGGCACTCGGCATTGAGAGGCACGTGAGCGCCTTCAAGGTCAACCCGTATCATATGGACGCACGATAAAGATGCAAGGGCCGCGGGGCGTGGCCAGCGAAGACGGACAAGGATGGGCCGAAGGAGAAGGATTCAAGGGTAACCTGGGACAACTGCTCACCCTTACTATATGCGGGTTGGTTGTACGCGCCCTCAATAAACCCTCAAAGCGGGGGCGTCGGGGCGGCAAAGCCCGTTGCATCAACGTCAATTGCCCATGTCTGCCTCCGCGGATTAATGCCGCGCCGCCTTAGCTTCCGCAGACACTTCTTCAAAACCTTACAGGCATTAGAGTTCCGGCACGCTGACGGCAGGGACCCTCGCGGGCCCTTGACGGGCTCCAGAAAAGCAGAAAGCGGCGGTGAGGGTGCGCCGGGGCCTCTGGGAAGCTTGGGCACTAGACGTTCGCCCTCCCTGATGCCTACTATGTAAACTCGGGGCCGCAATTGCGGGAGTCCGAACTCAGACGCTAGATATCTCCGATATTTCACAATGTATCCAGCTCGTTGGCAGTCTCCTATCACTTTTGCCATGCTCTCGCCACCGTTGTGAGTGAGCAGACCAGCAGAATTCTCCAAGACAAACGCCCTGATACTGCCTCGTCTCAAGGTGCGAATCACCTCCTCATACACGTCGGACCGGCAATCTGCAAATCCTTCCCGTCTCCCCACTGGCGAAAAAGGTTGGCACGGAAATCCACACACGTAAATGTCGATTGGAGGGAGCTGGTCCACGCGACGGCCGATGATGTTGGGGTAGAAGATCTTCGGCTCATGATTCAGCTCGATGAACTGTCGGCAGAACGCGTCGGAATCGCAGCTCCACCTGTGTGAGATTCGCAACCGGCCAGCTTTCACAGCAGCACATTGCCCCAAAGCCCACACGGGGCAATCTGTGCCGCTGCAATCCGTGCCGATGCGCACCCACTTCGGGCGCATATTGACAGCCCTTGCGCCAAAATTGCCGTTGAAAGGAAAGCGGGAGAGGTGAGGATGAGGGCAATGATTCAAGTGTGTCCCGCCTGGGGCCGCCTCGCCAGAGCTGACGCAGGCTGAACTGAACTGAACTGAACGCATGGACCCGGAGACGATATCCATACGGAGGACCGCGCGTGGCCCAGGGGGGGTTACACGATGGATTGGGGAGGGATGGGGGGGGGAGGGAGCGGATGGGGAGGAAGGGGAGAGGGCGACGGGTCGTCAAACCAGGGGGGTCCGAGCGCGGGTCGACGGCGTCGGGGCCCCCACTGACGATCGGAGCGTCGATGCCGTTGTTTCGAAGCTCCCGTCGGCGTGGGTGCGGGCTCGATCTCTTGAAAGTCGGGACAGCTGCGCGGCCGCGAGAGAGCTCGGACGAATAACTGAGGTGTCGGCCCATCGGGTCATCGTGAAAAGCTCTCGTCTGCTCGCGGGTCGCTTTCCTCCGTCTGACCAGCCTTCTCCCCCTCGTCTGCCTCATCTTTCCGAGTATAAGTTCCTCCAGCTTGTTCTCCCCTCTCTCCCCCTTCGCCCTACCCTTGTGATGTTGTCCCTCCACTTTCTCCCTGGGGCCCTTCCGCCTCCATCACCCTCCTCGCTCCTCTTTCCTGGGCCCTCCGCTGCATCCCTCCCCCACCTTCGCATCCTCCCCCTCCTCCTCTTTGTCATCCTCTTTCTCTGCGTTCTCCTCCTCGGGGAGGTGGATATGTGATGACCCCATCATCTTGTGTCAAGCTGCTTGCCGCAGCACGGCCACACGTGGGCTCTCGCTGCGCTGGCCCCAGCGCTGCATGCGAGCAGCGCCCCAGAATCCCACCAGCCCGTTGGGCGTAGGTGGTCTGGGGAGCCTCCTCTTCCAATCCCCTCCTTCTCCTTCGGGGAGGGGCTTGCCCCTCCCCCGCCCTCCCCCCTGGACCTGGACAGGGGATTTCGCTGGCACTTGGAGCGTTCAAGATGGCCCAACACTGGCCCAAGAGCGCCTCGGAAGGGCCCAAGATGAGTTCCAAGATGGCTCAAGATAGCTCAAAAAGCCTCAAGATGGCTCCCAAGACGCTCCAAGAGGTCCTCAACCCGCTCAAAGACAGCTCCAAGAGGCTTCCGAGACCGTCAAGGAGGCTTCCAAGAAGCCCAAATCCTTCAAACACCTGAGGAACATGAATGATGTTTGCATCGTCGCCCGTTCGGTCTCGATAGCTTTCCCCGCCCCCCCCCCGGGGGGGCCGCCCCGCCGCGGGGGCCCGGGGCCCCGGATACGGGGGCCCCCCCGGCCGGGGGGGAGCGGGGGTCCCCCCGACCCCCCGGGGCCCCCGGCCCCCGGGGGGGGGCCCACTTCCCCCCCCCGCGGGATGGGGGGATAGCCCACCCCCCCCCCGGAGGGGTGCCCGGGGGGGGGGGACCCCCAGGGGGGGGGCCCCCAGGGCCCCCGGTGGCCCGGGGTTCCCCCCCCCCCCGGGTGCGGGCCCGGGCCCCCCCCCCGGGGGGGGGGGGGAGGGGCCTCCCCCCCCCGGGGGCCGGAGGCCTCAAGCTGGCTCCAAGATGGCCCATGAAGGCCCCAAGAGAGGCCCAGGAGAGCCCCAAGGCTGCCCCAAGAGCGACCAGGCGCGTTCCAAGAACGCCCCAGGAGCGCCCCAAGAGACAATGTGTGGGGCTCCCGAGGGGCAGCCCTAATTTGCGAACCCATCTTGTTGTTTCGGTGTCCTCGAACAGCGTCCCCAATGCTCCCAAGAGCGCCCCAAGAGGGCCCCAAGAGGCGCCCAGACGGCCCCAAGAGGCGCCCAAGAGGCACCCGAAACAGCTCCCTAGAGGCACCCGAGAGGCTTCACGAGGATTTCCGAGGTACCCAAGATGCACCTAGACGTTCCAAGAGGGCTAAAAAAAGCCTGGCGAAGGACATAACCACAGATATCGTATTCGGTGGGGCTCCCTATGGGGCCACGAAGCATTGCACTGGGCGGGGGAGACGCATGCGAAGTTTGCCATTGGGGCATTCGGTTGAGCCCCCCGTGGGCCACGAAACGTTGTGGTGGGTGGGGGGGACGCATGCGGACTTTGCCCGTGGGACATTCGTTGGAGCTCCTTATGTGCCACGAGACGTTGTATTGGGTGGGGGGGGGGGGCGCATGCGGACTTTGCCGCTGGGGCCTGAATTCGGCGGAGCCCTCTATGGGGCCACGAAACGTTGTGCTGTGTGCGGGGAACGCATGTGTACTTTACCACTGGGGCATTCGATGGGGCTCTCATGGGGCCACGAATCGGTGGAGCTCCCTATGGAGCCGCGAAACGCTGTACTGGGTGGTGTGTGACGCGTGCGGGCGGTCCCACTGGGACCTCCGGTGGGGCCCCCTGTGGGGCCACGTTCGACGCGCTGTACTTGGTGTGCGGGACGCCTGAGGGCGGTCCCATTGGGACTTTCGGTGGGGCTCCCTGTGGGGCCACGAAACGCTGTACTGGGAGGGGGCGACGCACGCAGGCCGTGCGACTGGGACCTTCGGTGGGGCTCCCTGTGGGCCACGAAGCGTTGCACTGGGTGTGCGAACGCAAGCGGGCGGTGATAGTTGGACCTTCGGTTGATCCCCTTGTGGGGCCACGAAACGCTGTACTGGGCGTGCGGGGCGCATGCGGGCGGTCACACTGGGGCCGTCGGTTGATCTCCCTATGGTGCCACGAAGCGTTGTAATGGGTGATGCGTGGCGCATGCGGGCGGTCCCACTGGGTCCGTCGGTGGGTTCCCCTATTTGGGGGCACGGAACGCTGTGCTGGGTGGCGCTTGGCGCATGCGGGCGGTGCCGCGAAGGCCGTCTGTAGAGCTCCCCATGGGCCACGAGACCTTGTACTGGGTGGTGCGTGGCGCATGCGGGTGGTCCCATTGGGACCTTCGGTGGGGCTCTCTATAGGGTCACGAATCGTTGCACTGGTTGGTGCGTGACGCATGCGGGCGGTGGCGCTGGCGCCGTCGGTGGATCTCCGCATGGGGCCACGAAGCGTTGTACTGGGTGGTGCGTAGCGCATGCGGGCGCCCCCACTGGGGCCGTCGGTGGAGCTCCGCATGAGGCCACGAAGCGCTGTACTGTGTGGTCCGTTACGCATGCGGGCGGTCCCATTGGGGCCTTCGGTGTAGCTCCCTATATAGAGCCACGAAACGCTGTACTGGGTGGTGCGTGACGCATGCGGGCGGTGCCACTGGGGCTTTCGGTCGAGCTCCCTATGGAGCTACGAATGGCTGTATTGGGTGTGCGTGGCGCATGCGGGCGGTCTCATTGGGACCTTCGGTGGAACTCCCTATGGGGCCACGAAACGCTTTACGGGGTGGTGCGTGACGCATGCAGGCGGTGCTGCTGGGACCTTCGGTGGATCTCCTTATGGGGCCACGAAACGCTGTGCTGGGTGGTGCGCGACGCATGCGGACGGTCCCACTGGGGCCGTCGGTTGATCTCCCTGTGGGGCCGCGAAGCGCTGTACTGGGTGGTGCGTGACGCATGCGGGCGGTCTCACTGGGACCATCGGAGGAGCTCCCTATGGGGCCCCGAAACATATGAAGGGTGTGCTGAACGGGTGATGTTGCTAATGATGGTGATTGAGGGGGGAGGGGGGGGATGAAGGAAGGAAGAGACGCGGGGGCCGTCCGTTCAAAACGAGGGCCCAACACCACAGAATGGTTGGGAACAAGAGACATCCGAGGAGGCTCTTCTGATCGTAATGTTTTTTCCCTACCTAGGCTCTGCCTAGAAGGGTTCTTACTCTCTTAGCTAAAGGGGCCGGGCAGTGGAAAGCGCCCCGGGCGGTTCCCCCAGTCCCCTGGGAGCGGTTCCCCCCAGTCCCCTGGGAGCTTTAGCTTTAGCTTTAGCTTTAGCTTAGCTGTAGC
Source organism: Prorocentrum cordatum (assembly GCA_963575745.1). NCBI lineage: Eukaryota > Dinophyceae > Prorocentrales > Prorocentraceae > Prorocentrum > Prorocentrum cordatum. The sequence goes on from CAUYUJ010022559.1 coordinate 513,586, forward strand.
TTAGCTTAGCTTAGCGTTTCGCTTAGCGTTTCGCTTAGCTTTTCGTTTAGAGCTTAGCTTAGATTTAGCTTAGCTTTAGCTCAGCTTGAGCTTAGCTTGAGCTTAGCTGCAGCTTAGCTTTAGCTTAGCTTTAGCTTAGCTTTGGCTTAGCTGTAGCTTAGCTGTAGCTTAGCTTCAGCTTAGTTTTAGCTTAGCTTTAGCTTAGCTGTAGCTTAGCTGTTGCTCCAATTTAGCTTAGCTTTAGTTTAGCTTTAGCTTAGCTTCAGCTTAGCTTTAGCTTAGCTGTGGCTTAGCTTTAGCTTAGCTTTAGTTTAGCTTTAGCTTAGCTTTAGCTTAGCTGTGGCTTAGCTTTAGCTTAGCTTTTGCTTAGCTTTAGCTTAGCTTTAGCTTAGCAGTAGCTTAGCGTTAGCTTAGCGTTACTGTTACTACAAATGCTGCTTTCCTAGGGGTTCCAACTCCTAGGTAGGGTCGCACTTGGATAATTTCCTCCTCCTCCTCCTCCTCCTCCTCCTCCTCCTCCTCTCTCTTTACTCTCCCCCGCCTCCTCCTCCTCCTCCTCCTCCTCCTCCTCCTCCTCATCATCATCATCATCATCATCATCATCACCATCATCATCATCCCCCCTTGCACTTCCAAGAAACCAGAGGAGACTCCGAGAGTCACTCAAAAGGCTTATGGCTCTTCTGTTCGCCCTCTTTCTTCCTCCTCCTCCTTCGTCGTCGTCATCGGCGTCGTCTTCGTGGTCGTCGTCTTCGTCGTCGTCGGGTGCGTCGTCATTGTCGTGGTCATCGCGTCGTCGTCGTCGTCGTCGTCGTCGTCGTTATCGCTTTCTTCCTCTCTCGCCCCACCGCCTTCTCTTTCTCCTCCTCCGCCCCATCCTCCTCCCACTCCTCCCACAAGGAAGAAGTAAAAGGAAGCAAGTAGGAATTAGGAGCAACGAGAGGAGATAGGCGAGGGCATGAGGAGGTAAGCGCGAAAGCCACGACATTCGGTAGGGCTCAGTAAAAGTAGCTGTTTCGGGATGGGCTGGTGGGGATACGCGAAGCGTCAAGAATTTAAAACTGAGCTGCCGTGCGCTCACTCGCCCGCTGCCGCAGGCTCGTCCGGCGCCGCAGGCTCGTCCGGCGCCGCAGCCACAGGCGCCGCCGCAGCCGCCTCCACAGGCGCCGCCGCAGCCGCAGCCGCCTCCTCGTCGAAGTCCTCCAGCTGCGTGTCGAAGTCCTCCAGCTGCGTCGAAGTCCTCCAGCTCGAGAGCTCGTCCTTCTTATCATTCTCATTGACGCTCTCTGGGCCCTCGTCCTTCTCAATTTCCTTGTCGTTCCCGGGGGCATCGTCGTCATCGCTCTCCTTCTTGTTCTCCTTCTCGCCCTCGGCCTTGCCACCTTTTGCCTTCTTGCCCTTGCCGCCAGACTTGCCGCCCTTGGACTTCTTTTTCCCCTTGCCGCCAGATTTGCCGCCCTTGGACTTCTTGTCCTTCCCCTCGGGAGGATCGTCCGAACTGGCGCCCTCATCTGCATCTTTGGGCACATCATGAGCTTTGATCATCTTCTGCATGAGCTTGTTGGCGTGCTGCACCGTCCCGATCAGGGTGTCTGAGACGGGGGCTCTGGCGTTTGAGAATTTCGTCCACACTTGCCTCGTGCCGTGGCGGATTGCGCACTCCCACCCGTCGATCTTCGGCCTAGGGCTGATCAGCACCTGCGGCTGCCAAATCGACGGGACTTAAGGGGGGCGACTAAGTCGACGACGCGGTCAAAGATGAGGAGCAGGGGGGTGCCCTCCAGATCCTCCTTTCCTTTGTCCACGTCGGCGTACGAGTACGAGTGCGAGCAGTGCTGGACCTAAAAGCTGTTTTGCTGCATTTCGGCTGCGTTTTGTTTCTCGTTTTGGCAGGGGGGCGCAGGACAACAGGTAGGACAAAACGAACAACAAAACGACAACAACACGAACACAACGTTTAGGTCCAGCCCTGAATACGAGAACGAGGGTGGAGGCAGGCGAGTGCTTGCACGCGCCGTTGGACCTTCCACGAGCCGCTCCTCTCACAGACCTGCCTGCACGTCTCGATGCTGTTCTCGTCCTCCACGGCGACGCCCGCATCCTTGTCGCCATCGTCGGACACCTTGAGCTTCTTGCCTGCGACCTGCAGGTGGTCCATGCTCGAACCAGCAGACGCCCTCTTGCCGCTCAGTCTGCACCAGCGGGCCTCAGACACGTAGTCGGACTTGTCCACGCCTGCAGTCAGGTCCACGCTCTCGGACGCCGTCTCGCCACAGTCGTCGGCAGCGTTCTTCTTGCCCTTGCCTTTGTCGGCCTTGCCCTTGCCGTTGTCGGACTTGTCCTCGCCCTTGCCGTTGTCTGCCTTGCCAGCGCTCGGGGGGCCCTTGTCGGCAGCGTTCTTCTTGCCCTTGCCTTTGTCGGCCTTGCCCTTGCCGTTGTCGGACTTGTCCTCGCCCTTGCCGTTGTCTGCCTTGCCAGTGCTCGGGGGGCCGTTGTCGGCCTTGCCCTTGGAGCCCCTGCTGGACTTGCCCTTGCCAGACTTGCCCCTGCCCTTGCCCTTGCCCTTGCCGCTGCCCTTCCCCGCCCTCGCCGGAGTCGCTACGTGCTGGACGGCAGCCGCATCAGCCGCACCGGCTGGGTTCTTCACCTCGTCGTACGAGACCCCCTCGGCGAGCCACCTGTCCCCGTCAGACCAGACGAAAACTGCGACCCCAGCTGTTGACGAGACGACCTCGTCCGCCCAGTTGTCATCGCATGTCCGTTTTGCCCACCCGTCCACCATCTTGAAGTCCACGTCCGTGATATCTTCGGTCCAGTACGCCTCCTCGATCTTCGACCAGCTCGAGCCCTCGCCGCCATCCTGGCGGGGCTCCTCGGCCACGTCCCACTCGGACTCGTCTGACACGTCCTCCAGGGGCTCGTGCTCGCCTGCTTCGTCGTCGTCGTCGTTCCCCCTCGCCGTTTTCCTCCAGCCAGCCTCCTCTTCCTCCTCCTCCTCCTCCTCGGAGCTGCCCACCCTATGGCCCTCTCCCTCATCTCCACCTCCCCATTTCCGCTTTCCTCCTCTTCCCTCCCCTCGCTCTTCTCAGTGTCCTCTTCCTCCTTTCCCCTCATCTCCCTCGGCCCCGCCAGGGGTGCCTTTGGGCCAGATTTTCGAGGTGGTCCCAGCCGCGGCCACAAGGTGCTTCCTGGAGAACCCGAAAAGGGCGAAAAAAGTCCAGAAGCTTCTCGAACCTCGAAGTTCGAACCTCGATCGAAAAATCGCCCCCCCTGCTCCTCCTTCTCCTCCTCCTTCTCCTCCTCCTTCCCCTCCTTCCTCCTCCTCCTTTTCCTCGTCCTGCTCCTGCTCCTGCTCCTGCTCCTGCTCCTGCTCTCCTCCTCCTCCTCCTCCTCCTCCTCCTCCTCTTCCTCCTCCTCCTCCTCCTCCTCCTCTCGTCGTCGTCACCTGCGTCGGGGTCGGTGAGCGACTCCAGGGACTCGTCGCTGCTCGAAGAGTCCCTGAAGAAGTCGCGGGCGAGCAACCGTGGGCCAGGCATCATCTCGCGCCGGAGGTCGTCGGGGATGGCGTAATTGTTCCTGGCGGGGCTCCCTCCTCCATACTCCTCCTCCTCCTCCTCCTTCTTCTCCTCCTCCTCCTCCTCCTCATCATCATCATCATCATCATCATAATCTTCTTCATCATCATCATCATCATCATCCTCATCCTTCTTCACCTCCTCCTCCTCCTCCTTCTCCTCCTCCTCCTCCTCCTCCATCACCTTCTCCTTCTTCTCCTCCTACTTCTCCTTCTCCTGGATACTCCTCCTCCTCCTCCTCTTCCTCTTCCTTCTCTGCATCCTCTGCCTCTTCCTCGTCCTTCTGCTCCTCTGCCTCCTCATCCTCCTCCCCCTAGTCGTCATTGTTGTCGTCCTCCTCCTCCTCCTGCACCTCCCCCCCCTCCTCATTTTGCTCCTCGTCGTCGTCCTCCTCCTCCTCCTATCCTCCTCCTCATTATCCCCCTCCTCCTATCCCCCTCCTCCTTCTCCTTCTCCTTCTCCTCATCCTTCCATTGATCGTCCCCCTTTTTTCTCATCTACCCCTCTGCCCCCCCCGATCATTATCCGAGAAATACCCCTCCATTCCCATCATGAACACTCACCCTTCCCCCCCTCTTCGTTGAGGGGGAGGGCCATCCCTCTCCTCGTCCCAGGTGGACGTTTGTTCCCCAGGGTCCGCACGACACGGCGCCATCCGGCCAGCAGGTCGACGATCTTCTTGGCCTCCCTGCACGCGTGCCGCGCGTCGCAGTCCAGCACCGATGGGGAAAGGCAGGAGGAGGATGGGGGAGGAACATGGGGGAGAATGCGGGCAGTAAAAAGAAGGAGGGAGAAGGGAGGATGGGCGAGGAAGAGGAGGTCCAGGAGGAGGAGGAGCAGGAGGAGAGGAGGAGGAGGCGGAGGAGGAGGAGGAGGACCAGCAGGAGGAGGAAGAGGAGGAGGAGGGGCAGGAGGAGGAGCAGGAGGGGGAAGAGGGGAGGATGCGGAGGAGGAAACAGATAAGTAGCACCTTGAATACAGCCCGTTCAACCTCGGGAACCTCGAAGATCATGTCCTCCTTGAGGTTCGCCAGCTTGCGCAGGGGCCGATGCCAGCCGCTCCTACGGGAGCGGGGTCACCCTCTCGACTCTCACCCCCCCTCCGTTTTCATTGGTGATCGGCCATCCTGCTCCTCGCCATCTTGCTCAGCCTCCTCCCCTCCTCCCGTCGTCGTCGTCCTCCTGCTGCTCCTGTTTTTTCTCCTGGTCATCCTCCGACTGCTTTTAATGCATCACGCATCCTCCCGCATCCTCTTCATTCTCCCCCTTCCCTCCCTTTAGGCCTCATCATCCTCCTTCTTTCCTTCATCCTCACATTCATACTTCGAGTCTGGCTCCTCATGATGAACTCGCCCAGGCCACGCACGCGCTTCGAGCCGTGCGTGTCCCACTTGCACAGCACGAAAGTCATCTTCCGATGGTCCTTGAGGAATGAGGGGGAGGCTTCGAAGGTGGAGCGGGAAGGGAGCGAGGAGGACGATGGGGAAGATGAGCGAGAAGAGAAGGAGGATGGTCCGACGGCAGCGGAAGCAGCCGCAGCGCCGACGCAATCTGCTCGACGAACATCTGCTCGGAAGAAGCCGCAGCGCCGGCGCTCTCCTCAATATACTTCTGAGCCAAAACGGCTGTCTGGAGACGAGGAGTAGCTCCACAGGTTTCGCCATTTTACCTATACGACCACCCTTCGGGTGATAAGGAGGTTCGGGGGGGAGCAACCAACTTCTCACTCACTATCGATATCACCCGATCGGTTTTACTATCAATATCCCTATCGATCTCACTATCGATTTCATCATCGATCACACTCGATCGGTTTCATAGGATCGTCTCACTCGACCGATCTTACTCGATCAATCCCGCTATCGATCTCACCATTGCTCTTACAAGCGACACCACTAGTGATCTCACGATGTATCTCACAATTGTCACAATCGATTTCACTCAATGGACCTCACCATCGATTTCACTGTTTCTCTTAGTATCGATCCCACACACAATACCACTATCGATATTGCAATCGTTGCTCCTATCCCTCTCACAATCGATGTCACCATTGATCTCACTATCGATCTCACTATATATATATACCACGTTAGAATGTACAATCGATCTCTCTATCGATCTTTTCATCGGTCTCACGATCGATCTCACTATCGATCCCATTATCGATCTCGCGAAACATCACGGAACACCGTCACGAGCCACGATCACGAGACAGCACCACGAGACACCACCACGATACTTCATCACGAGACACCATCCCGCGACACCACTATGAGACACCACCACGAGACACCACGAGGCACCGCAAGACACCGCGAGCACCACGAGAAACCACGAAAGCGAGATGCCGCGAGACAGATGAAGCCTCAACCGAACCGAGCAATTTGTTGCGCCACAGGTTGCGCCATTATAGCCATAGGTTGCGCCATGGCGGCACCCACAGGCGATATCTCGGCGGACCCGTTCAAGGAGAATTGAAGCTCGAGGAGGCGGAGGGAGACGAGAAGGAGGAGGAGGAGGCCCCCCCGGAGAGTGGCGTCCCGCCTCACCCCAGCGGAGTCGACTCTTCACACCTCCTGGCTCTTCCCTGTCCTTCCTCCCCCCCGCCTCCTCCGTCGATCCCTCCTCCATCCTCCTTCTCCCTCCCTCTCTTCTCCCTACGGCTTCCCTCCATCACTATCCCCAAACACTGCTTGCACTAATTCATGGCTCGTGCCTGCTGCTCTAAGGATTTGGGTGGGTCGGCCGAGGTTTCGCTTGGCGGGCATCTTTTCGACCCCCCCTCCCTCCCTCGACCTCCAACTCTTCCTGCCCACTGGCCCCCTCCCGTCCCTCGCCCTCCTGTCGTAGCGGATCCATATCCCTCTCCTCCTTCTCCTCCCTCTCCCTCACCCTGGGAGCATCATCATCATCATCAGCATCATCATCATTATTAACATCATCATCGCCATCATGATCATCATCGCCATCACCATCATCACCAACATCAGCATCCGCATCACCAACGACATCAGCATCATCATCAACAGCATCATCAGCATATTCATCATCACTACCAGCATGATAATCTGCATCATCATCATCATCTCACCACCCTCATCAACATCATCATCATCATCCTCATCATCATCATCATCATCATCATCATCATCAGCATCATCATCATCATCACCACCACCACCACCACCACCACGCCACCACATCACCACCACCATCACCACCACCACCACCACCACCACCATCATTCACCCTCCGCATGGCGCTCGAGCAGCCTGGGCTCCTCCCGCGGCCGCCATGGCGGCCATGATCGATTCGCCCGCGCTCCATGTGGTGCGCCCCACAAAGGCCGCGCGCGGCCAGGCGGCCGTCCCTTGGAGTCGGCCAGGGGCGTGGCCTGCAGGCGCCGCGGCGAGATTGTCGCTCCCCGATTGCCCTGGCAATCGGGACTGGAAGCGGCGGCGCGGCGCGCGAGCTTTGGGAGTGGGCTTGGCTGGGGCAGGCCTGCGGCGCCAACCCGCGGCCCCTTGCGTGGTCTCTGGGACCACGGTGTGGCCGCGGGCTTGGTGGGCGCCCATGTTGGTCGAACTGCCGCTGCCCGACATACAGCCGCTGGATTCGTGGTATTTCGTTGCGTGGCAGGACCACCTGGTGCCTGCCACGTGGTGGGTCCCGCTGTACAGCGATGCGGGAGGAGGTGGACCCAGCCGTCATCGCGACGGTCTGGCGCGACCCCGACGGGCACAACGTACCGCGCCCGTAAACAAAACCCAACACCGCTCATACCTCACACGTTTCGCGCCCCAAAGCTAGGCCACCAAAAGCGTTGCACCCCAGGTGCTGGAGGAGGGAGTCGCAGCGGTGCGCGGCGTTTGAGGACCCAATCGTTGTGCCGCCAGCATCCGTAACGATCACCAACCATCAATAGTCATCACCAACAACCATCACCAACTACCATTAACAACCATCAACAGCCATCACAGAACAAAAAAGGACAAAAAGAGACAAAAAGAGACATTGCGACATGAAAAGAGACAAAAAGAGACAAACAAAGACAAAAAGAGACAAAAGAGACACATTTGCAACTGCGCGCGCCTCCTGGAAGGTATGGAAGGTTGGAGGGCCAGGGAAAGACGAACACCCAGAAAACATTAGAAAATATGGGGAATCCTGGAATTTGTCTGTATGTATGTGTCTGTCCCTGGGCCCCCTCATTCTGGGGGCCGATTTTGAGATGCGAGTTGTCTCAACTCGCCCTGCTTCGAGCTTCGAGGCGAGACGGTCGGAGGCAGAGGGGAGGCTTCGAGGATCGGCGATCCAGGCGCGAGAAGCGGGGCTCGAGGACAGAGGCTCGGAGCTCGAGCGTCGAGAATCGATGTCTCGATGGTCAGGTTCAGGTCCAAGCCTCGAGCATCGATGTCAGAGGAGAGGCTCGGGCGTTCGGGAACAAGGGGGGTTAGGAAATCTGCTGCATGCAGCTGGTTTCGGCCCCCCGACGGGCGCCTTCCACGATCCGCTGGCGCCTCTGGCGCCGGGAAGCCCAGGAAAGTCCAGCTGCATGCAGCGGATCCCCCCCATTTGCTATCAACTCTTTCCTGTCGTCCCGACTGCAAAGGATGATCAAGGGTTCAGATTCGAGGATTGGAGGCTCAGGTCGAGGTTCGAGGATGTTGAGGCTCGAGGATGGGGGTTCGTTGCCTGCTGCAGGGTCGTGGGGCGGCGCCCTCAGAGATCGACGGTCACAGGGGGGTCGAGCACCGACGTTCGATGATCAAAGCTTGAGATGGATGTTTTTGTTCATGGATGTGGGCGTGGGACCGTGAAAACCGATCTGAGATGAGCACGCTGACCATGGGATGCGACTGTTTCGGAGGAGGAGGAGGAGGAGGAGGAGGAGGAGGAGGAGGAGGGGGAGGAGGAGGAGGAGGAGGAGGAGGAGGAGGGCCGAGCTTACTGTGACCGAGGCTCGAGGACGCGGGCTCGAGGACCGAAGCTGGGCGACCGAGGACCGACGGTGCTCGAGGACGGAGGCTCGAGGCCGAGCGTCGAGGCTTCGAGGCAACCTCGCAGGCCAGCGCGGGAAGGGCGTCCTCAGAGATCGCTGCCCCGGGGCCTCGAGGGCCGAGGCTCGAGGCTCGAGGCCTCCTCGCCCTCCTGCCCTGCGTCACGTCTGCAGCTCACCCCGCCCGTCTGCCTCTTGGTGGAGCCTCTGGCACGCCGCCGTGATCTGCAGCGCTCCCGCGATCGAGGATTGCGGTTTTGGACACCCTGGGGCGTCCTTGGCCTCCGCGGGCGGCCCTGCACGACTTGATGCCATCGGGACCCTGACCGGACAGCGCTCCAGGAGATGCCCGCGGGGCGCCGCCGCCGCCGTCACCGCCGTCGGCGTCAGCGTCGCCGCCGCCGTCGTCGTCGTCTTGGTCGTCGGCGTTATTGTCGTCGGTGTCGGCGTCGTCTTCGTCGCCATCGTCGTCTTCGGAGATGTTTGGAGGTTCCCCGGGCTTTTGGGAGCAGCAGTTCAGGTACTTTCCAGGGTCCTCGGAGGGTTCGGATGTTTAGGAAGCGTTTGGTGATTGTCCACTAGTGGGAGTAGAAGGAATTGGTAGGGGAAGACGGGGAAAGCATGGGGATGGTCATGAGGGGGAAACAGTGGAGTTCAAAGAAGCGGAGGAGGGGCAGGAGGAGGGGGAGGAGGAAGGGAAGGGGGAGGGGGAGGGGGAGGAGGGGAAGGGGGAGGAGGAGGAAGAGTGGGAGGAAGAGTACGGAGAAGGAGCATTCCGTCCAAAGCAGGGGATGTGGAAGATAGGGTCGGGATCAGGCTGTTGATCACCTCGGATCGAGGGGGTCCGCTTCCCCCCCAGCCCCTGTTCTGGCCGTCGCACTCTTTCGCGACGTGGGCCCGCGGGGATTTTGACCCCTTCCGCAAGGCTGGCTTTTCATCCTGAGCCGTGTTCTGAAGGTGGCCGGGACCCTCCCGGGACCTGGAAGCTGCCTCAAGGGCCCGGGAACGTCAAGAAGTTGGCCGTCACGACCTCATTGTGCCGCCTGGATCTGGTCGGGGGCGACGGGGGGAGGGTTGGGACATGGCCGCCAGGAGCCGCAAGGGGGGGATTGGGAAAGGCGGGTACTAAATCTGCTGCATGTAGCTGGTTTCGGCCCCGCCGCCAGGCCCATTCCTCGATACATGAGCGCCTCCGAGCGCTCGGAGGCGCCGGGAAAATCAGCTACGCGAGCTGATTCTCAACCCCCCCCTTTGCTATCCCTCCCTTTCGCCCGGCCCGAAAGATCCAGCCGTCGCGTTTCTGTGGCGTCACCCAGCTCCGCGCTGGGCGGGCCAGGACGGAGTCTCCCAGATCGTTCCCGGAGGCTCCTGCGGGAGCGCTCGGGAGCAGCCGCGCGGCGCCCGATGCATGTTCCAGAGCCGTCGGACCCCAGAGGTCCCGGGTGCATCTTGGTGTGATGTGGTCCCGGTGCGGTGTCCAGACTTGTTCCGTACGTCGGGGGCGGCAAAGAGGGGGGTGATGACTATAGGGGGGGGTGGATATCATGGCGTGGGCCATGATAGTTCCCCAGATTTCATGGCGCCTCTTCTCATTCATCACGTCCCTGCCCCCCCCCCTGGGCCGCGCACATGCCGCCGGCCATGATTTTGCGCCCCCCTCTCTTGGACGCCTCCCTCTTGGCCACCCCCGAGTACGGGGTCCCTGGAAGTCTTCCCAAATGGCCAGCTTTTCATCCTGGCGAGGGCCCTCGGAGCCCGAAGATGGCCAGACGGCTCCCCCCCCCTGGGCTCTTTTCAAGACGCCGGAGTTTCGGGCGTCATCTTATGCCGAGGGCTCGCCGTCCTGGACATCCGGGCACGAGGTCATGGACCCCTGCCCTGCAGACACAGCAAAGAACTACAACCACAACCCAGTGTATGGGTGGACAGACCTCCTACCCTGACGCGTCGATTAGTGAATTGTCCGTTTTCGGTTCTCGAGAGGGCGTCGCGGCCGTCATTTTCCAGGCTTGCGCCCGCCAGGTTTGGGCCTCAGGTCGTTTTCACTAAACCACGTTTTACTAAAGGGGGGTCTGTCCATCCCCGAAAGAACTACAACCACAACCGAGTGTATGTTTCTGTTCTTCCGGGGGAGAACCCGCCGACATCGGCATGAGCACTTCTGGCTGTGGTCGAGCTGGCCGTCATGGGACGCCCACGTCGACCACAGCCAGTCCTGTAATTAAGCTGGCTTCGCCGTCCGGGCGACTGGCGTGCGCGAGGCCACCCGCAGGGTGCGTCCTCGATGTCGCTGGGGCCGCTTGCTGTCCCCGCACTCCCTGGGACCGGCGTCCTATCCCGAGCCGTTCTTTGACGGCCCCGGTGCCGAGGCTGTCGGAAGCCCCCCGTCGTAGCCAGGGGCTGCCGGGCGCCCATGCTCTCCGCGGCGTGCCCCCGCGAGGCCGAGCCCGTACCACATGGGCAGCGCTGGCGCCCTGGTCGGCGGCGGCATGGCGGCCCCCGGCAACGACGGCGGTCTCTACATGGCCGGCTACCTCGGCACTGGCGGCCCGATCACCGCGCCTCGGCACCTCATCGTCGTCGTCGTTTTGTCGTCGTCTTGTCGTCGTCTTTTGTCGTCGTCGTCTTGTCGTCGTCATCGTCGGCGTCGTCGTCTTGTCGTCGTCGTCGGTCATCGTCGTCGTAGTTCGTCGTCGTCGTCGTCGTCGTCGTGGTGGTCGTGGTCGTGGTCGTCGTCGTCGTCGTCGTCGTCGTCGTGGTCACCGTCTGCCGCTGGGTTCCAACAGCGCCCGCGAATGTGCGAAGTGATTCGCGCTTCGCCGTTCGTTGTCTGCTCGATGCCCGCCCTCCTTTCCGTCGTCCCTGGGGGGGGGGCAGCGCGAGAGCGCGAGATTGCTCGCGTTTCGCGCTTCGCGCAGCGCCACGCGCGAACTAAGGCTCCCTTGGAGATCCTGGCTTTGCATTTTTCTCACAACGGGAGTTTTGGTTAAGTCGGGCGCGTTCCTCTACAGGAAGAATACTTTCAAGTAGTTAGAAATAGTATTGGGGCGATGTTTCGACTATTTTTGCATATTGTCGAAAATTGCTTGACTATTTTTCTCTCGTCCAAAATCCGCCTGTAGTAGGACTTGCCCGACCTAAAGTTTTGGCCCAGTTTCAGGCCCCAGGGCCCTTCCAGATCGATCCAGCTTGAAGTCTGCTCTGTGAAGAGAGGGTCCAGGGATCCGGTCGATGTTTACTACGATGTTGCGTTTTTGTTTTCCGGACGTAGCCACGAGTTTGTTTCTTGCGAGGTAAACTAACTGAACTGGGCTGAACAGACGGGTCGCACCCGTTACGCGACGGTTGTGCTCTCGGCCGCCAAGGGCGCAACCTATGGCGCGACCGATAGGAGACGGGTTTTGTTCACGGCCGCCGAGGGCGCAACCTATGGCGCAACCGATAGGAGTCTGTTTTATTCTCAGCCGCCGAGGGCGCAACCTACGGCGCAACCGATAGGAAACCGAGCTGTAGCAGGAGGAAGACGAGGAAGACGAGGATGAGGAGGAGGACGGGGAGAAGGACGACGACGAAGATCAGGATGGGGAGGAGGATGGGGAGGAACACGAGTAGTACGAGGAAGAAGTGTGGGCCTTCGAGTGCGTGTGGGGCTACGCCCGATTTATGCTTGCTGTATGGGCTGGCGGTGGGGCCCAAGCGGCGAGCTGTCTTGTGATTTTGGTGACGTCCTAAACGCAAGGTTTTTTGTACGTGTTCGGGCTCTGGGTGCCCTCCCTGGGCCCTGGCACTGCCAAAATACAACTCGCAATGCTGGCACTGGGAGAAGGCCCTGGGGTTCCAGGACCCGTTCCCCTCAGGACCCTTCTGCCTCATGCCAATGTCGTCGCCGCCGCCGCCGCTGCCGTCGTCGTCGTCGTCGTGGTCGTCGTCGTCGTCGTCGTCGTCGTCGTCGTCATCCCCGTCCGCTTCTTCCAGGAAGTATTGTGCTTTTAGTTGCCCTGCTGCGCCCGTGCTGAAGCGCCCGCCGTGCCGTGTTCGGCATCCAGGATGAGCACGCTGCGTGTTGAGCCCGTGTCGGCTGACGTTTCGTCCATCGTATCCCACCAGACCTGCGCTTTCCACCTACGTGCTGAGCTCCGAGTCAATTCTCCCGGGTCTGCGTGTTGCGTGTCGGGGCAGCTATAGTTGAATTGGACTTGTGCTTGTAGCTGACTGGCTCTTGCGGCGACTCTGGCCGCCGACCGCGGCTTGAGAAACCCAGAGGGAAACCTCCAGAATTAATTGCATACCACAATTTTGAAGGTGTGGTATAACAGAATCTGGAGGACTCCTTTCTGGGGCGGGAAGTTCCCGCCCCAGTTGGGTGTAGTCTACAGGTTCTTCGGGTGGAGGAAGGAGAACCCAGGCTCTCGGGTCCCCCCTGAGACCCAGGCGACACAACAAATATCGTGAAGGCTGGTTGTGTTGGCTTCCAGGGGCCGCTTCCGAGTCTCATGGCGGAAACGACTCAGGGCGAAAAGCCCGCCCCGGGGAAGGGGACGAGATCCCGGGGCGCCGTCGCCACGCGAAAACGCAACGCTTCAGGCGATGGCTCCAGGACATTATCTGGACATGTGTTGGCCCCCCGTTAAGTCGGATCTGGCCACGAGGTCCTGGCCAGGACGCGCCAGGACAGGTGCGTGGGGCGGCTGAGGACGGCGTCGCCGTGGTCCTTTTCCTTGTCGTCCTCGGTTGTCTGTCATCGGTCGCCTTCGTTACGGTCCAGGTCGAACAGCGTTCCCGAGGTAATTGGTCTTTGCATCCTTCCCTATTCTGCCCAGTCTCAGCCAACCTCGCTGGCCAGCTCTGTGGAGAGCCCCTGCGCGCTTCATGAGGTCACCCCTGCACTCTTGGGTTGTGATTCTTGGTGCTCTGTCGGGCGGTAAGGATTGGTGTGGATGCGTGTGTTTGCGTGCGCGTTTTTGTGTTAGCGCCGCGGCCGACACTTCGCTCCGTTTGGTCCCCTTGACCGTCTGTCTAAGTCCGCCGCGTCGCTACGCGCGTGGCCGCGAAGCCAACAAGTGTGCGTGTGTGTATATGTGTGTGCGTATGTGTGTGTGTGTGTGTGTGAATGTGCGTGTGTGCTTGTGCGTGAATGTGTGTGCCTGTGTGCGTGTGCGTGTATGTGCGTCTGTGTGTAGGCAGTTCCGGGGCCTCCCGCGGTGGGTTCCCGTCTCCGTGTCGTCGATCGCCCGTCGTCGTCGTTGCGCGACGTCGTCGTTGCCCGTCTTCGTCGTCGTTGTCCGTCGTCGTCGTCGTCGTCGTCGTCGTCGTCGGTGGTCGTCGTCGTCGTCGTCGTCGTCCATGTCGTCCGTCGTCCGTCGTCGGTTGTCGGTCGTCAGTCGTCGGTCCCTCGAGTCGTTGACGTCGTCGTCGACCTCGTTCGTCGTCGTCTTCGTCGTCTGTCGCCGCCACCGTCGCCATCGCGGTGGGTCGACTGTTCAAGAGGTCCCGGGCATCTGATTATTTGATTGTTCTCAATGCGCGGCCTTAAGATTGTCCAGGGGCACGATGGCAGACCCCAGGGGCCGAAATCGCGACAAAAGTGACATATTGAGCAGAACATGCCGTCGCAGATCTGGGATCACATCGTCGGTGGTCTGGGTCTTCAGGTCGGGCAAGCTCGGCGTTGCGAGGGCCCCGGGCAGGTACCTCTAGCCATGCCGAGGCCGTGACGCGGCAGCGCGGGTGTATTGTAAGGTGGGCGGCTCTTAGCGACCTCATCGCCGAGGGGGCTGCAGGTGGCGGCACGCAGAAGGGTCGCAAAATCCCCAAACTCGGAGGATGAAAAGGTACCAATGCAACGGATGGATTTCTGGAGAGTTCCTTTGCCACGGTTGGATTGTCCTGAAGATTCTGGCCAGAACGCACGCCAGGGGAGGTCCGTGGAGTAGCCGTATGGGCATTTTTTGACCTCCAGAAACTGTGAGTAGCCACGCTGTCTGGTGAGCCAGCTGGGATGCAGGGTGAGCGCACGGTTTCGGAACCTGGCTCGTTCTCCAAGGATGTCTCGGACAATTGGGGCTCGATGCCTGTCGCCGCACAGTTCCGGGACCCTCTGAGCGGAGATAGGGGCTCTTCCTCTTGTTCACGGGATCGAGCTTCGAGGTTTGTGAACGGTTCCGGTTTTTCCCCTGACGCTCTCCCGGTGGAAAAAAATGACCGACGTGTTGTGCCAATTTTCGGTGTTTTAGGGCCCTCGCCAGGGTCCCAGGACGGTCAACAGAACGACTCAGGATGAGACGTCGGTCCCGAGGGAGGGGTCCAGGGTGGGTCCGGGATTGGCCTCCAGGAGGCTTCTCGTGGTCGGAGCGCGCGAGCATCACTTAGGGTTAAGTCGTGCTTGTCCCTGTAGGGGGACAGGCCCGACTTACACCTGGGGGCCCCCTCCTGCGGGTGCTCCCCCCCCCCGCCCGACCCCTCCCGCGTGCCGCCCCTGTGTTGGGCGGGCCCGTGGGGGCTCCCAAGCGACCCGCCCCGCGGGTCTGCCGCGGACGACCGGCCGGCGGACCCCCCCGCCGGGCGCGCGGGAAAGAGGAGCCCTCCTCCTGGCGTCGGCGCCGGCAGGGACGACGGAGGCGGGAGGTCGACGGCGACCGCGGCGGACGACGCCGAGTGACCTATTTGTGACCGTGGCATCGCTCGGACATGTGCATTTTTGCTCGGCGAAAAACATCGAGGACCATCCTGGATCATCGAGCAACAAAAAATACGCACGAAACCGAAAAATGCACGGGAAATGGACGTCCGAGCGACGGCAAGTGACCCCACGGACAACGGCGGTGATGACATCTCCGAGGACGACGGCGACCGACGGCAGACGACGCACGAGGACGACGACGGCCACGTCGCTGACGACGACGACATCAGTTTCTTGTGCCACGCCCCCCCCAGGGATCGCGGCCACTCTGACAGGGCTGGTTTTTCATACGGAGTCGTGTTTGGACTCTGTCCCCCGGAGCTGGGAAACGGCCACCAGACGACCAACAATGTATTGTCACGATTTTTTCGGTATGTGTGTGTGTGTGTGAGGACATCATGGCGAGGGCCATCCAATCTCTCAAGTTTCATGCCCCCCGGTCCTTCTTTCAAGACGTTCTATCGCCCCCCTCGTTCGCAAACATGCCTATTGCCCAGGGCCATTGCGCACTAGTTTCTCAGGTGCTGCACACGCAAAACAGCGTCGGCCTGCCTTTTGGTTGGATCTGGCAGGTCATGAATCAGATGGCATTTCGGACGTCGATGCAACACTCACGTCGTGCTTTCGACGCAGACATAACACAACATACATACGTACGTGTATATATACATATATATATATATATATATGTAGACTTGCATGCATGCATGTATGCATGCATGTATGTATGCACACATACACAAATACATTAATTCGTTCATTTATCCATTCATTCATACATGCACACACGCATGCATGCAGTCATGCATGCATACCTGCATACCTGCATACATACATATTTGCCGACCGACTTACCTACCGACCGACCGACCTAGCTCATACAGACCTACCTATCTATATACCTACCTCTGCATGTTTGCATACACGCATTCATTCATACATGCATACACGCATGCCTGCAGACATTCCTACCTACCTACCTGCCTACCCACCGACCGACATACACGCACATACATACACAACATACGTACAGACATATGTTAGCCATCGTAGACCCTAAACAGTAGTTTCTTGCATTCTATGCGGTGCCAACTATGTGGTGCACTGTATGCGATGCAACTTACGTAATGCAATACATGCGATGCAACCTATGCGGTGCAATCTGTGTGGTGCTGTGAGATTCGAGTCTCGAGGGTGCAGTCTGGTACCGTTCCTCTGTTGCACGAGACCCCCTGAGCTTAAGCGTGTATGCTAAGAGGGGAGAGTTGCCCGCCCTTCATTTTGGCTCAAGACCCATACCACACTTACTCTCACGTGCCCTTCAGATTTCCCACATATCCACTTTCTCTCATGCCTTCTCCACCGTTCACGAGTTTTCGACTGCTTGGAGTTTGTGTGCAGGCGTGGCACTGACGAGGTGATAAAGGACCGAGCATCTTCATCCTCACAGCTGTCGCTTGTCGGGCGACAGTGGCAGCGGAGCATGAAGCTCCAGTTTCCGCGGACCGATGGCGGCAGCATTGGGGAAATATGGTAAGTCGGAGACACCTGCAGCGTCTGGGGAGCCGAACACAGCTCAAAAAGCAGCAGTGAACGTTCTAATGGGTAGAGGTCTTGATATTTCAATGGGGACAGCACAGCAGCTGGCTCAAGAGATGTTGCAGGCTGTGAAGAGTCCCGAGGAGTCGAGCGGCCACCAGAAAGCGAGAGCTTGACCGATCAGAGGGATTCTTATCAGCAGGAGCACAGGGGGCAGCCGACGGTGGTGGTCTGGCTGGTACGGTGGACCAGCAGGCGACCCTCCCTTGGCAGCCGGTGCGCCGTCGAGTGCCGTTGGCACGCAGACGCACCAGGGCTCCGGGTCAGCAGCCGGGTCGGACAGTCGCTGGCAGCGGTCGGGGACCTGAGAAGCAGCGACGACAGGCGCGGCGACGACTGGGGCAGGCCTGGAAAATATCCTTGGGCCCAGGCGGACGCCGGCTGGAGCACCAGTGCCAGGCGAGAGTCTACGGGCTAGGGGGCGTCCGTGCCGTGGAGTCCGACCTCACCGCAGTGGGGTCAGAGTGAAGATCGAGGATGGCAAGCAGGATGAAACGGTTGGGAGCCCAACATCGACAAGCGCAGCTCTTGGGAGGACCATCCTCGAGGTAAGGAGTATTCGGATCCCGGACAATGGGGAAACTTGACCAACTATCGATAGTGGGGACGCAAAATCCAGGGATGGCGTCGCACTACGGACATCGCCCGCTGGAAGCAGGCAGATCGGCTGTTCAAGTCTCTGGACGCAGATCTGCAGCGGAAGCCCGAGGACGTAGACGACGAGACGCTGTGCAGTGAGCGAGGGGTCGACGTAATCCTGGAGCGGCTCGACTTATGACAGGAGAACGTCATGGGGACGAGCGCCGGCAGTTTGCTCGAGAGCGCCTGCTCGACTACTCTAGGCGCCACAACAGGAACCTGACGGAACACCGCGCCAGGATCGACGCGGCGTTCGACCGCGTGGCGTCTCAAGGCCTGGCCCTCCCGGGCGACTGGAAACTTGCGCTCTTGGAGGAAGGCGTCGGCCTGGACGAGAAATCGGCCCAGCTGGCAAATATATCCATGCGAGGAGAGAGAGAGAGAGAGAGAGAGAGAGAGAGAGAGAGAGAGAGAGAGAGAGAAAAACAAAAAAAGAGAGAGAGAAAGAAAGAAAGAAATATATAAAAAAAAGCACGCCTACAAGGCCGTGCTCTCAGCGGTCAGGGAGATGAACATCAGCCATCGCGAGCACCTCTCGATCAAGCGGAGGGCGTTCGTCACGATGTAGCCAGATAGCCACGTCTACCACGCCAAGAGTGCGGCCCCACCCCCACCGACCCCTCCGACACCATGACAGGTGGAGGCGGACGGCGACGATGAGTCTCTGCTTGACTACTCGGACGTCTCTTCGATGAACTCGGAGGACGAGGCGGTTGCGCGGGCAGCCCTGGAGACCACTGACGTGGGCGAGGACGATGCCCCTGCAGCGCTGGCGGCCATCAACCAGGAGCGTCGCATAACGTGGAAAGAGAACCAGGATCTCCCGAGGTGCTTGAAAATTGGCAGGAAGTTCTTCGACCGCTCGGGGGCTCGTGGCACTGATGGGCGCGAGAGACTTCGCAGGCCCAGTCGCGGAGCAGCGGGTGGCACCTTCCGTCTTCGGAAGACTCGTCTACCTTTGGCTGAGCTGATCAAGCGCACTCGGTGTTGACTGCGCCACGAGAAGGGCCACCGGTCGAAGGAGTGCCCCGACAGGTCAGGTGGCAGCGCTCCGAAGACAGCGCAGCCGTCCAAAGGGTGGCTCCCACTTCTCGGGCCCCACCTTCACGCGCGTGAACGCGCTGGGCGGCTACGGCGCCGGCGCCTCTGAAGGCCCCGTCTCGTTCCAACCTCCGTCCTATGCTGCAGTGCTGATGTCAGTAGGCCCTGGGGCCACGGTAGTGGACGCGGCCGCGGGGCAGGGTCTAGTGGGGCAGCGGTCTGGAGAAGATCGAGAAGCACTGGGCTTCAAAGGGGTTCGAGATTCCCGAGGCGCCTCCTCGGAATTCTCGGGCTCGCGGCGTGGGCGGAGGTGTTCTGGCTTCAGGCGCTGACCTCATTCAATTCGGCATCGAAGGCCGAATTGGAGTCATAAGGCTAGGCGTTTTTTTGTCCCTCAAGGACGCGCCCCCTCTCCTGCCGATCGGGTTTCAAGAGATGATTGGAGGGAGACATTGTCGATATTCCAGGGAGCGTTATGAAGTTTATGCAGGGCTGACTCGTCTTCCAACGGTTCACAGTGCATCTCAGATGGGCAAGTTTTCCAGGTGCGCCAGGGATTGCGAGCCGCCGGAGTCAGTCTCCCGGGCGTGCCCGCAACTGCCGCGGGGCGCGCTTCAGGCTCGGGGAAAATAGGTTTCTCTGTCCCCCTCCTCCTCTTTGCCCCGCCCCCCCCCCGCTTCAGCGCTCGATGCGTCTGGACCCAGACGAGCCGTAAAGCAGGCTGAGACGCGTCTGGGAAGGTTGTGGGGCTGCTGGAAAAGCTCGAGGGGTTCGGCCAGGACCAGGGTCAAATGAACTCAGTTTGGAAAGTCGGGGCATCGGTCATCGGACAGGGTCCTGGACTTAGTGGAGATCGATCCTGAAAACAAACTAAGGACTGGGGTCGGTATAGAACCTTTGGGATCCGCGTCTGGACTGGGGACCTCGCCGTCTACGAAGCGCACAGCACAGAGGTCCCCCTGTCATCCTGCAGCACTTGGGCTCAAGTTACTTTTGACCTCCGGAAGATTCGACGACGGCTACTCAGGGCAGCGCGCGGCCGACAGTCTGAGCGACGCCGCCGCGCTGGGCCAAGCCTGCTCTACGGGGCGACGGGCCCCCGCGTGCCGGAGGGTCCGAACAGGGCCCAGAGCGGATGGACAGCGCTCACGTCATGGGCCCTGATCTGGTCGACGCGCCTGGCGGAGGAGTTCGGAAGCATGGTGCGCTCGCGGCGCTTCTGGCCAACGAACCTGCCGAAGAAGCTGCGCGGGTTGCCGGAGGGCCACTTCGTCTGCTGGCACCCGCCCGCTCTAGTGAGTGCCGGAGCCAATTCATGGGAACGCTGGAGCGTCTGCGCTGGATGCACGATGAGGGTCAGCTACCAGGAGCTAAGGCCGGCGAAGGGGGCCCTGAAGGAGGAAAAGATGCGCTTGTGCAAGAAGAAGGATGCAGCGCGTCTACTACGCGGCCAAGGCTGGTTGCAGCATGGAGGAGAGGCCACCGGGCAGGCCCTCATTTCAGTGCCAAAGCTTTCGCCGGGGGCAGATCTGGGCCCGTTGCCAGCCCATCCGGGGATGCTGCTGCGCGCGAAACGCTCCGAGGACGACGCCTCGATCGGCTACGACAGGATGGCGGACTCGGCCACGTCAGCAGTGGCAGACCTCCAGAGGGGCGAGGCGTTCATGATGGAGGTGGAGACGGCCCAGCGCCGCGCCGAGTCGGCGAAGCGCAAGGTCGAGAAGGAGAGCAGCGAGAGGGACGTGGATCGCTGGCACTGCACGACCAGGCGGCACAGGCCAAGATAGAGCAGGAGATACAGGCGAAGTTCGAGGAGCGGTTCGACGAGATGAAGGAAATTCCAAGGGAAGTCGCGATGGACCAGCAGGCCCAGGGCGACGCTCCGGCGAAGGTCAACCACGCGGTGAGCGAGCAGATGACGGCCTTGGCGACGATTCGCGGCGAGGCTCAAGCAGCGAGTCGTTTGGCCCGGAGCCTGCAGGACGCAGCGAGCGACAAGGCCAGTCTATTGCCATCTCCGGTAGAGCAGGGCGCAGCTGCGCAAGCGGGGGGTCCAGCATTGACGGATCTGCCGAAGGCTCCAGCGGCGCCACCTACGTCATCGCCGGCAGCACCGATGACGGGGCCGAGCCCTCAGCCTCCATCGCAGATGGCCGCGCGTCCGACTCTGGCCGGAGCGACGCGGGCCTACGTCGGGGCGGCGCCGCTCGACCCGACCAAGCTCCCTCCAGCGATTGCCGGGGGGGTCCAGGAGCAGAAGAAGGCGTCCAGGGCGGAGGGGGCGCCGGCGCCCTCTACTGCACTATCGGTCGGCCGCTGCCCCACCTACCCGAGCGTTGCCGCGACGCGGCCGGCAGGGGAAGCCCGCGTCCAGGATTCGCTGGACACGGTCTCGAGCTACGAGATTCCGCCGACGGCCCCGCCCATCGCGGCAACCCCCCCGGGGCCCTACGACCGGAGCAAGGGGGAGGCGAAGGGCTCGGCGGCAAACCTCCGAGCGGCGGACGTGGCGGCAGAGAAGGACTCGAAGATCCTGGGCGACCCGTGGACCGGCGGCCAGCCGGCGACCCCCGCGCGGCCCTCGGACCACGATAAGGATTGGCACAACGCGGGCCGGAGGACCTACGACGGCCAGGGCCAGCGGCGCTGAGCGGACCTTCCTGTCAGGAGCTACGGGTCAGGAAGCTGTCTGAAGGTAACGGTTTTCTGTTTTCGGTTAGGCCAGGAGAAGGTCTTCGTCCTCATGTGCTGGAATCGCGCGTGGAACTCGCGGCCGCTCCGAGGCCCGGCGGAGATCCCGGGGAAGTCGTCTTCACCGTGGGCTTTGGGCCGGAACTATTCCTGGGGGCATCTGCAGCGATGGCCGAGAAGTTGTTCTGACCAAGCGAAAGAAAACAGCTTCAGGCCCTTTGTAGTGACCGCAGAGTCAAGTCAGGGCTCAGGTCTCGATCCTTTTTGGAGGTGTTCTCGCCACCCCGAGTGGCGCCAGTTTGAGATGGAGCCGGAGTGCGCGAGGATCTCGATCTTACCACCGGGTGGGATTTTGACAAGAGGAAAGACCAGGCCCGAGCCATCGAGAAAGTTGATAACTAAAATATGTCGATGATTTTGCTAGAGCCCCCGCGCGCTGAATTCAGTCCCATCCGAGAGCTGTTTCGTCCGAGCTCCCCTGAGGCTCCTGAGGGGCAAGCTCGGAAGAAGAGGCAGGCTTTGCGCGATCTGTCCTTCTACTTCATGCGCGTTGCTCTTCTCCAGGTCCAGGGGGGCAGACGTTTCGTTTTTGAACATCCAAATGGAGCCAGTTCCTGGAGGGCGCGCGTCGTGGACGTGATTTGGCGGCTTTCGGGGGTTCGAGAGGCCGCGCTCGATCAGTGCGAGTTCGGGCTGAGCGTCAAAGAAGGGGCCCTCTCCAAGCAGGCCGCGCGGTTGATGACTGACGACCCCCCCCTCTTTCGTCGGCTTGCAGGACACCAGTGCAAAGGCGGTCGCGTTCTTCGGCGCCTCGAGGGAGGGCGCATAAATGAGAAATCCCCGATTATTCTCCCAAGCTGCGTCAGGCGTTCGCCGAGTCCGCCCTGACCAGCACCGAGGAACAAACAAGTCATTTCACTTTCACGCCCCAAGAATGAGATCTCTCTGAAGGTCCTTCGAGCTGCGCACGCTCGTTCAGAGATCGTTAGATTCGTGAGAGATGAGTGCGAGTGTGCGGATTGTCAAGCCCAGGCCCAGCAGGCGGGGCATCGAGCGGTGGCGGCCCCCCGCGCCTTTCAACCCAACAAGGTTATAGCCGTGAACACTTTCTACCATTCTTTTGAAGAGGAGTCCGTTCTGGTTTTGAAATGCGCGTGCCACGGGACCCACCTTCAGATCGTGGAGGTGTTTGACAGGACCTCGGAGAGGGCCTGGACAGCTTTCATGAGGGCCTGGGTGCGTCCGTTCGGCCCCCCGCCCCCCCCCGAAATGCTGCTTCCCGATGGCGGGCCAGAGTTTAAGGCCCACTTCGAGCGAGGCCTTGAGCACCTCGGCGTCTTCCACCACGTGGTGGACTCGGAGAGCCCGTGGGGAAACGGTAGAGCCGAGAGACACGGGGGGTGGGTGAAAGAAATCTTGCTCAGAGCCTCAGAAAGCACAGTAGCCACCACTCGAGCAGAGTTGGAGACTCTCCTGCACGAGGTGGTATCGGCAAAGAACCGACGCCTGCACCGCGGCGGGTGCAGCCCGTTCCAGCTTGAGTACGGCGCTAATCCTCGCCCCCCTACTGACCTCTTATCAGACGATGGCATTCGGCAGGATGGGAGCGGGGACCTTGCGCAGACGGCCTGGCGCCAGGACGCGGCCGCGGCCGACAATGCGCGGCAGGGCGCTATTCGGGACCTGGCGCGGCAGGAGCTGTTTCGCACGGCTGGTAAGCGGATGCTGACGGAGGCGTCAGAGGCCAACGTTCACCAGGACTCCAAGGCCCATCCTGGCCAATGGGTTTTCGTTTGGAGGCGTGCCCCGTCACAGAGCAGCAAAAAAGACGTTTGCGCTTCAACGCGGTCGATGGGTTGGTCCGGGTTTGGTGCTGCTTCAGTCGCGCAACACGATGTGGGCGGCGATGAGGCGTCGACTCTGGAAATGCTCCAAGGAGCATGTTCGCCTGGCCACGACCCCGGAAACCCGTGGCGCCGAGGTTATGTCGGATCCAGGGGTTCAACGTCTTGTCCGGGAAGCCCATGCGGGCCGCGTGGGGGCCGGGGTCAATGACGCCACCGAGGGCCCCACCCCCCCGTGAAGCGTGGGAGCCAGGCCACAGTGTCGAAGTGGACCCGTCTCCGATTACCAGCATCGGTCCGGCCCCTCCGCCGCGGGTCGACGAGGGAGTTCGGGGCGACGTGCGCGGGCCTCTGCAGAGGGGCCCACTCTCCTCCTCTCCCGGCCATCCCGGAGGAAGGAGTGCGGCTTCGGAGGTCACTCGACCCAGCAGTCAGAGCATTACGCTGGCGGTGTCCACGATCGACGACCGCCCGTCGCCCACGGTTCGGTCTCGACAGATTTCTACCGATGAGGATGAGGCCGACAGAACGCACGCGTATCGGAGAGTGGGCAGCGAAGACGGGGTCGAGGGTTCCGGGCAGGCCGAAGGAAGCGTCGATCTCTCCAATCCTCCTGGCCTGCTTCCGGCGCCCGCTGCAGGCTCCATTGTTGCTCAGGCATCACGGTCGGCCGCGTCTTCTCCCGCTTCTGTCTCGAGCGCCGGACACGCCCCAGACGCTCCGTCGTCGAACAGGGCGCCCAGTGGCCAAAGGTTTTGCGGAATGAAATCTTGGACTTATGCGCGCGACGGGCCAGTCCAGGGCCCATTCGCCTGGCGGGAGACTTTCGGGGGATGCCTCTGGGGCGAGTCCAGGAGCGGGTCAGAGACATTGAAAGCAGACAGCCCGTCCGCAACCGCTCGCGGTCTCCAGCCGCTGTTTCCGAGGCGGCTGGTCAGGCCCAACCGATGGAGACCGATGCCCCCGCGGCCTCGCGTTGCAGGGCGAGGAGCTGTGGGCGCCCCTCAGGCTCGAGGACGTTCAGTTTTTCGAGGATCTGGACAGGGCCATAGAAAATGAAGGGTGGAGCGGAGATTGGAGGACCTACCATGACGGAAACGCGAGCGTGGAGCTCATTCCAGTGGGGCCCCTCTTCGCAGGTCTGACTCTCTCTCCTTGCGAACCGGGGGTGCGAGGTTCGACTCGAAGATCTCGACACCCAGGAGCGGGAGTTCGCCGCGTCTGATTCCCATGAGTGGAAGGGTATTGTCGAGAGTAAGTCAGCTAAAGTGCATCCTCTGGCCGAAGGAAAGAAGCTCCGAGCTCTCTTCCCCGCCCAGGTGGTTTCGAGCCGGATGGTCCGCCGTTGGGAACCCCAGGGCAGCGTGGGAGATCGGCCCAGGGTCACCAGGACGAAGGCGCCGCCGACCTCCAGGTCTATGCTCCTGCACCGTCCATGGAGCCACTGATGCTGTTTCTGGCGATTTCGTTGATGCATGACCTCGAGGGTCACATCGGAAATGCAATGGACGCCTTTTTTCAATCGGACCCTATGAAGAGGCCGAGAGGCAGAGTCTCTGCTGAACCGTGCGAAGGGCTTAATCTCCAAGCAGGTGCCCTCATCGAGCTCATTGCCCCTGTGCGCAGGCTCGACGATGCCCCCGCGGCGTTGCATGAGACCTCAGCTAAGTTTATGGAGGGGCAAGGATACGTCAGGACCAAGCTCGAACCGCGTTGGTTTTCTTCCCGCAAGGGCGATCGCCTAGTTTCTCAGGTGCTGTTGGGGGTCGATGACTGGGCGATAGCTTTCCCCCCCGGTCAGAGCACAAGTACATGCCCGAGTTTCGCAAACGCTTTAGTTTCGGAAAAATGGAAAACTGAACGAAAAAGGAGTTGAAAACATAGGGCGCCGGCTCCGTCGAGCAGGGCAGGGCTCCGCCAATCCCAGATTCCTGGTGGACCAAGGAAAAGTACATTCTGGAACAACTTCAGAAAGTTCCGGTGTCCCGGGGAAGGCTCGGGGACAATCGCAATCTTTTTTTATCGGCTCCGAAGTGGCTGAGTTTCGCAGTTTGGTCTACAAGCTGAACTGCGGGGACGAAGCTGCGGGGGTGGCCTCCATACTAGCCACCAGAGTCAATTCCCCCAGCGTCAAGGATCTTCTGGAGGCCCATAAGATGGTGGACTACCTGCGCTCGACCGCGTCGTTACCAGCGGTCACGCACCGCTGCGATCCGAAGCGGTTTCTCTTCGCCACGGCTAGCGGCTGCGGCGACGTTGGGTCCGACGACTGTCAGTATCCGCAGCAGGCCTGGCAAGTTTATATTTATATGGCAGACAATGCGCTGGCACACTGCCAACGAGCTAGAGTCACTCCCTTAGCCTGGCGATCGTGTCGCGTCAGCAGACAAGTGGCTAGCACGCGCGCCGGATAGACCCTTGCCCTCTCGGGGGCACCGGCCGAAGCGCAATGGCTGCATCTGATGTTTGGGGATGGGACGAGAGGGAATGTCGCGACGGAAACTCGGCACGATCAGATCGGCCCTTTCGCCGCCGCCGCTCTTGGCCTCTTCCGCCTCGTCCAACTGCCTCCACATAGTTGATGCAAACGGGATCTACGACACACTAAGTAAGCTGTCGAATGGATCCCGTTCGGATCGCAGGGCTGCTATTTACTTGGCGGTCGTTTGGGACATCATGTCGAATATCGGAAGTGTAATCAGATGGATGCCCCACCCTCTTCTTCCGGTCGATTGCATGACCAAATCCGACATGGCCAAGACCAATGCGGCTCAGTTCGAGTTGCTCCGCTCTGGGTGCCTTTGCCTGGCTTCCGAGGGTGGAACTCTCGAGGGTCGCAAAGTCAACCCCCGAAAGAAAGCGAGGTCTTGGGCCGAGTCCCAGAGGCAGCTCCAGCAGCAGGAGGGTGGAACCGACCAGCCAGCCAAAGGCCGTCTCATTGCCGAGTAGTTCCTATGCTGTTAGGCGAGACAGGTGCCCGGCAGGAGTTTGCGGCAAGACCGTTGCCCGTTTCGGGCGCCGACAGGTGGCGGCAGCACTATGTCTCTCGAGGGCCGGGGCGACCCTCTCCTGCATTTATAGGGCGGCCACCCCCTCTTAAGCTCATTGTTTTTCGGGGCACTGTGAGATTCGAGTCTCGAGGGGTGCAGTCTGGTACCGTTCCTCTGTTGCCCGAGACTCCCCGAGCTTAAGCGTGCATGCTAAGAGGGGAGAGTTGCCCGCCCAGAAGGAAGGGTCGTACCAATTTTGGCTCAAGACCCATACCCCACTTACTCTCACGTGCCCTCCAGATCTCCCACATATCCACTTTCTCCCATTCCCTCTCCACCGTTCACGAGTTTTGGGCTGCTTGGACTTTTTGTCTGCAGGCGTGGCACTGACGAGGTGATAAAGGGACCGAGCACCTTCATCCTCACAGCTGTCGCCTGTCGGGCGACAGTGCAACCTACGCGGTGCAACCTATGTAATGCAATTCGCTTGCCGAATTTGAAGTTGTCAACTCCACTGCTCGCGCAATCATCCCACCCACCCACCCGCAACTTGGTTTGCAAAACCCATGCGGGACCGAGCACAGATATCGCTCCGGGGTCGTCTTCGAACCCTCGGGGGCGTCTCAAGAACGCCCCATAAAGGCCGGAGAAGCAAGACGGCCGACGACGACGGCGACGACGACGACGACGGCGACGGCGGCGACGACGACGACGCCGGCGTCGACGACGACGAAGACGACGACGCCAACGCCGACGACGACGACGAAGACGACGAGGACGTCGCCAACGAAGACGACGACGAAAGAGGAGGGAGGACGACGACGGCGACAACGACGACAACGACGACAACGAGGGAGGAGGGAGGACAGCGACGACGCGAACGACGAAGAAGGAGGAAGGACGGCGACGCCGACGACGACAACCACGAGGGAGGAGGGAAGACGACGACGAGACGACGACGACAACGACGGCGACGAAATAGGAGGGACGACGACGAGACGCCGACGACGGACGACGACGACGACGAGGGAGGAGGAGGAAGGACGACCACGGCGACAACGACGACGGAAACGACCACGACGCCAAAGAGGACGACGACGAACACGAGGAATGACAGAGGACGACGTGGGCGACGACGACGACGACGACGCGGGAGGAGGGAGGACGGCGACGACGACGACGACGACGACGACGACGCAAGAGCGCGCGCGCACGGTTTTGTTGAAAATCCGTGTTGCGAAATTTTGGCTTTTTGTAGGCTTTTTGGACACACGACTTTGACATCCTTCCAAAACCCATGGGTTTTGAAGGTTTTCGGCATACGCGCGCGACAACGCGCGCGTCTGCACTTCGTCTCATTTTGTGGAGAGGATTCTCGCGACGGCACACGCGCAAGGGCGTTCGACAGATTTCGACATGCGCGCGCGAAGCCCGTTGAATAGCATGTTGTGAAAATTTTGAAAAACTTATGGTTTTCTTAAGATTTCAAAGAGCTCGCGTGGAAGCTTTTTTAGCACATCAGTGTTGCGAAACCTTATGTTTTTTTTTTTTTAAAAAAAAAAAAAATGTTTTTTGGAAACTCGATTGCGAAAACCTTCCGGCACCGAAGGTTTTTCAAGGGTTTCGGCATGCGCGCGCGACGACGCGGGCGTGCGCCCTTCGTCCCATTTTTGGAAGGGATTCGCGAACAAGTGTTATGTTAGAACAAAAAATGTCACCGTATAGTTTTTTTGTTAAAAAAATCTCAGAGGGGGGAGCCCAGTTGGCCTGGGACATTGCGATTTCGTATTTCGGATGGGCATGTGGTCAGAATCGTAGGTGATTTACGTAGGATGCGGGGGTAGTGATAAGGCCGGGGGGAGGTAGAGTCTATATCCTTTTGAGACGGGAAGATCTATGCAATGCAGTCAATCCTTGTGGTGCAATCTATACGACGGCGACTGCGGCGACGGCGACGACGGGCGGCACCGCCCGCAAAAGCCGCCACTCGCCCCGAGCGGCGGCGACGGCGACGGCGACGGCGGCGATGGGCGGCACCGCTCGCAAAAGCCGCCACGCGCCCCGAGATGGCAAACCAAGTATGAGCCCCAGAATGCAAGCATTGTCTTTGGGGACATACATTTCACACACATACATCAGTACACTCAAACAAGCATAGACA
Source organism: Prorocentrum cordatum (assembly GCA_963575745.1). Taxonomy (NCBI): domain Eukaryota; class Dinophyceae; order Prorocentrales; family Prorocentraceae; genus Prorocentrum; species Prorocentrum cordatum. The sequence continues at coordinate 541,806 of CAUYUJ010022559.1, forward strand.
TAACATATACACCAATACATACATACATACATACATACATACATACATACATACGTACGTACGTACGTACGTACGTACGTACGTACGTACTACATACGCACATGCGTACATACATATACACATGTGTACATGCACACATGCATAGATACGTTCATACATAAATGCAAGCACGAATTACTTCATTCGGTCTTGTATACGTACGTCTTTCCATACATACATACATGCAATCATACACACACACACTCACAGACATACATCCATATATATATATATGCATACATGCATGCACACATCTTGCATGCATGCGTACCTGCATACATACATATATCATATATGGCCATCTCCGATCAAAGTTTAGTTGCCTGGAGGGAAGGGGCGGTGGGCCGCGGCGAGGCCCGAACGGAAATCTGGCCTCCACGCAAGGCGGCAGGGCTCCCTTGCCCGCCTTTTCGACCCAGCGCTGTTTGAAAAGGCGGCGCAGAGAGGGCGAACTGGGGTGAGGTGCGAAGGGGGGGGAGGAGGAGAGGGGGCGGACGTGCCATGCGAGCCCACCTGCCTGAGCCCAGAGCAGAAGCGCCCTCCCAAGCGACGACGGCGGAGGCGGCGACGGCCAGCAGCAGCAGCCCGGCGGCGGCGGCGGGAGCGGCGGAAGCGTCGGCGCGCGGAGCAGGCGAAGCACGGCGGCACCGCGTGCCCGGCCGCGGAGGAGCGGCAGGCGCGGGGGCCCCGCGTCGGGGGCAGCGCAGCGGGGTGTGGGCAGCGGGGGCTCCGGCTCGACGTGTCGCGCCGCTGGGCAGCAGATCGCTCGCGCACGGCTGCCATCTGCGGCCCATCAGCGGACCGGCGAGCCCCAGAGGCGGAACCAGCCTCAGCGCAGTAGCGGATTTGGGCACCTTGAGATGTGCCACGTGACAACAAGCTGGGCCCACCACGCTTCGGCGCGACACGCCATCCACGACCCTATCCCCGCGCGTCAGCGCCCCAAGCTTTTCCCAGCCTCCCGCCCCGCGGAGTGGAGCGACACGCCGTTCAGCTCGCCAGCCAAAGCGTGTCGCCGGGGCCGCCGCCGCGAAACGCTATGCAAAAGCTCTCGACCGTAGGCTCAGGGGTGGGATCCTTCGAAAACCTCGAACTTCGAGGTTGGCGGCTCAAGGTTTTCGGACGCGTTCTAGGTTCTTGGCGGTTGTTCAGCCTCGAGCTGCGCTTCAGCAGTTGGGCCTCGCCGAGAGTCGTCTGGGGGGTGCCCAGATCGTCCCCAGCGGCCCCCGGAGAGCCGAACTACGACCAGGAAGCCAACGGGCAACGCTGGGGGGGCGATGGGCTCAAAAGGGGATGCGTCGACCCCAGAATCGCCAGGTCCTCGCAGACGGGAGCGAGATGGCCCATCCCGCCTGAGAGCGTCGCCGGTGCCGCTATCGGGGGCTCCTCGCCGAGCGATCGGCGATGTGTGTCGCCGTGTCCAGGCCGATGCTTTTCCTCCTGAGCCAGCTTCCCCGGGCCGTTCCCCCTCACTTCGAGGGGGGTGCGGGCATCGCGGGCAGAGGTCCGAGGATAGGGTTTTCATCAGCGTTTGACACCGATGTTGCCGCCCGGAGCGTCCAGGCTCGAGGACTGGAGGCTCGAGGCTAGAGAACACAGGTTTTTGAATGGTCGGCGGCACTTTCTGGGGGCCTCCTGGAGCGCCCTCTTCGCAACGGCTGGATTCTCCTCGGGATTTTGGTCAGAACGTTGCGCTCTGCCCTTTTGGTATCTTCCGTCTCCTCCTCCTCCTCCTCCTCCTCCTCCTCCTCCTCCTCCTCCTCCTTCTCCTCCTCCTCCTCCTCCTCCTCCTCCTCCCCCTCCTCGATCCTTGACAGCCAACGGCTTGAAAACATCAAGACGGAGGTGTTTCTCAGTTCACGGCATTGGGGCGCCGCTTTCGGTCCCCAGTGCCGTCAGAGAACGTTCCGAGGCCAAGAGCTAGACCTTGAAGGCTCATGTGCGTACTCTTTAGGGCTCCGTCTGGGCTCCCTCGCCGCCACGCCCAGCTGGAGTCTCCTCGGAGTCGTGGTCTTTATGCACCTTCCGGGCGGGTCTGCGGGGGGTCGGCTTTGGCGCCCGACGCCAGGCTTCTGTCGGGACCTCGCAAAGGGGGAGGGGTGCCACAGGGCGGGGGGAGTTCGGTCCGTTGGCGCATCGAAGCGCGGAAAAACAATGCAAAACGAGGTCTCCGGCCGCAGCAAGAACCCGAGAGGCGTCGACAATCGGGGCGCACGGGGGACATCGTTTTTCAGAAATTCGATGCACCAGCGGATCGAACTCACCCCCCCTCAGGGTCCCCCCCCCCCTTTTGGTGGACCCCGATTCTGGGCACACCGGGCGTTTTCGCAGATTCTGTGCACACCCGGCGTTTTCGATGCGGACATCTCGGGCCCCGGGACCGTCACAGATCGATCTGGCCAGAGAGATGCCGCAGAAAGATTTGGCCTGGGGCGTTTTGTGGTGACTTCTCCGCGGATGCCGGGAGGCCGGGAGAGCGAGGTCGGCAAGCCTTGCGGGCTACTGCACGGCCCCCCCCACCGCGCGTTCCCTCCCTACCGCTCGTGTTTCTCCTCGTCCTCCCCGCCCTCAGCCCTCGTGTCTCCTCCTCCTCCTCCTCCTCCTCCTCCTCCTCCTCCTCCTCCTCCTCCTCCTCCCCCTCCTCCCCCTCCTTCTCCTCCTCCTCCTCCTCCTCCTCCTCCTCCTCCTCCGCCTCCTCCTACCCCTTCTCCTCCTCCTCCTCCTCCTCCTCATCATCATAATCATCATCATCAGCAGCAGCATCATCATCATCATCATCATCATCACCATCATCACCATCCCTCCAATCTTCTCTCCTCTCTCCTCCTCCTCGACCTCCTCTCTCCTCCTCCTCCTCCTCCTCCTTCTCCTCCTCCTCCTCCTCCTCCTCCTCCTCCTCCTCAGGTCCTCCTCCTCCTCCTCCCTCCTCCTCCGCCTCTGCTCCGCATGCTGCGCCGCGACGTCGGCTCTCGGGCCTCACCGCGCCGTGCCAACGTGAACCACGACGGGCTGATCTCCTGCCCAGGCTCGGCCTCCTGCCTGGCCCCGGGCGGCCGCCAGGGGACCATCAGATGAGGAAGGGCACCCCTCCCACCGCCAGAACATTGATTTCCCAAGGTTCTCCGAGAGGTCCACATTCCTCCACCGCCAGAACATGTCCACATCCACCGCTTCGGAGTCGTGCGTCTCGAGGGGTGGCGGATGTGGATATCTGGCCGCCCGGAGGGGCGGGCAGATCTCCACATCCGCCGCTCCCCGAGACCCCGGAGGACGACCCCGCGGCTGTGGACATGGACATATTTTGGCGGCGCACCCATGCTGCAACCCTTCCCTCGTTTCCCCCCTTTTTGGGCCTCCTGGGAGGTCCTCGTCACCACCGCTGGATTCGCCTTGAAATTCTGGTCGGAACCCACCCTGGGGGAGGTCTGGGAGTAGCGATAGCGGTACCTTTCGGCGCCCCGGACAAATCATCAGTAGGGGCTCACGTGTGTAACGTTGGTCAGCCAGTCCCCTGCGATCCCCTCTTGCTGGCTCGTGTTCGGGGGCCATGTGGAGTCAAACCTCCCTCTCCACGCAGAGATCCGACGCTCTGACAAAAATTGGAGCGGCGGGATTTGGGCTATTTTCGGCCTCTGGCGGCCCTCGCCGGGTCTCGGGACCGTCAACAAACAAGCCGGAGCGAAAAACCGGCCCTGGGGAAGTGGTCCAGACCTCCGGGGCACACGCATCGAACAAATTGGAGCGGCCGGATGTCTGGGCCTGCTCGCCGCTGACCCAGGCTTGGGAGCTGCTTCGTGACCGATCGGGGTTCGCGCGCGCCGCTTTCGGGGTTACAGCCTTGCACGACTTTTTCTAGCAAGTTGACACGTGTGCTCCGGGTGTCCATCCCGTCGCGGGGTTCTTTATCCGAGCGTTTTCTTTGGGTGGAGGGCAAAGGATGAAATCTGAAATGCCGTTTCGACGGATTTTGAGGCTTGAAGCTTGAATCTGCAAGAGGTGAACCACAAGACGGATTGATTTTCGAGGTGTAAACGCCCATATGGATTTCACCCTGGGCCTTCCACCTTAAGAAAATGCTCCGTTTATGTACGTGCCCGCCCGAGGATGGTGCTCGTCCCCGCCCTCCGCCTGGACCCCTCTCGGCTGCAACTCCTGAGAGGTTGAATTCAGCAACGGCGCTGGCGCATCCGATGACAGAACCGCTCTCACTCACAGCACTGTCCAGTCCCAAGCAGTCTGGTCGACTGCTGCTTGTTCTGGCTTCACCTTGAGCCTGACCCGGCTTAGTCTTAAGTCGGGCACGTCCCTCTACAGGAGAAAAATCGAACATCGTCAAAAAATAGTCTGGGGACGATGTGTGTGTGTATATTTTAAACTGTTTTAAACATGTTTTGCTTATTCTTAATTTTTCGCCCAAAATCCGCCTGTAGGAGGACATGCCCGACCTAAGCTTATTCTGCAGCGTCCCAAGCTTTTCTGAGCCCCCCGCCCCGCGGAGCGGAGCGACCCGCTACTCAGTCCGCCAGCCACCGCGCGTCGAACGGGCCGCCGCAGCGGCACGCTGAGCCGGAGCTCAAGACCGCAAGTCTCGTGGCTGGCAGCAGGGCAGCTCGCAGTTCTGTCCCTCTCGAGGAGACGGTACCCGTACCGCTACCCTTCCCTCGTGCACGTCCCTGTACAGGAGGAATGTTCAAAAATAGTAAAAAAAGTCTGGGGACGATTGTTAGACTATTTTTGGTTTTTGTTTGCAATATTTTTTTGGGGCTATTTTTAATTGTTCCTCCAAAATCCGCCTGTAGGGGGGCGCGCCCGACCTAACGCTACCCTTCCCTCGTTTTCCCACGTTTGGAGTCTCCTGGGAGGCCCTCGTCGCCACCGCAGGATGCGCCTCGAGGTCCTGGTCAGAACGCCCCCCGGGGAGAGCTCCGGGGAGTGGCCGCACCGTACCGGTACCTGGCTGCTTGCCCCTCTCCGGCCCGTGCTCGGCGTGCTCGCCCGGAGGCGTGCGGTGTGGGCTCCTGCGACGCCGACTGCGGGCTGCACGACTGGTCAGGTCGGGGGGGGCGCCAGCCACACGCCACCGCCGGCCCTGGCCAGGCCCGTGTGCCTCAGATGCAAGGCCTCGTAGCCGTTGCAGGTGGGGTCGGAGGAAGGGGCCGCATCCCCGATGTACTGGCGATGTTGCTCGACGTGGAGCCCGATTCTCTCCACTCTTAAGTTTCCGATGCATCGCCGATGTCGCCGATGCATCGGCGATGCGGCGCAGTCCTCTTCCGGCCCTATCTGCTCGGACTGTCTACAGATGAGGGCGCCGTCAGAGAAAAACATAAGCACGACCAACGTTTTCTTGCCCTGCCAGGGGCCCTCGGGACGCCCACGGGCAGATCGAGCCCGAGGAGATGCCACAGGCAGGCGGACGCGGTCGAGGATCTTGCGCTTTGATGGCTCACGACGCTGCATCTTGTCAGGACGTCGCGGATTTCGGGCAGCCTCCGCCATAGGCCAGTGCAGAGACATCCTTATAGTTTTGATGTGTTCGATGTTGGGCCGCCGAGAGGAGATTTCCGACCCTGTCCCTGAGGCCAGCCTTTCATCCTGCGGCGCGTTAGATGATGGTCCCGAGGCCTTGCGAAGGGCCCTGAAGTCAGACAATTGCGAGACTACAACTACGCATGTGCATGTATTATACGTATACATACATATACATATATGTACATATATATGTATGTATACGTGTGTGTGTGTGTGTGTGTGTGTCTCGCTGTATGTATGCATGTGTAAATGTAGGTGTAAATGTATGCATGCATGTATTTATGTATGTATGGATGGATGGATGGATGGATGAATGTATGTATGTATGTATGGGTGTATGTATGCATGCATGCATGCATGCATGCATGCACTTATGTATGTACGTATGTATGTCTGTCTGTCTGTATGTCTGTCTGTCTGTCTGTATGTATGTATGTATGTATGCATTTGTGTACGTTTGTAGGTGTGTATGTATGCATGCATGCATGCATGCATGTATGTATATATGTATGTATGCATGTATGTATGTATGTATGTATGTATGTATGGATGGATGGATGGATGGATGGATGGATGGATGGATGGATGTATGTATGTATGTATGTATGTATGTATGTATGTATGTATGCGTGTGGCTATATGTATGTATGTGTGTATGCGTTTAAATCTACACATTTACATATAGTTCATGCACACATGTGTGTATACACATATTTATATATACAGATATAAGAGTGGGCGTCAACGCATCGAGGTCTAGGGTGGTTCTTGTGTGCTCTACCACGGGCATCTGGCGGCCGTCCGGGACGATCCAGGCACTCCCGGCGTGCTCTTGGCGCGGCTCGGCTACTGAAATGTACGCAGAGGCTGGAGAATTACTGGGAACCGACGTCCACGGAAAACGTCAGGGAGCCGACGAGAACATCCGAGAGCTCACGATCCGACAGCAGCCTGCGCCTTTCTTGTTCCAAGACCCTGAGATCCTGAGATCCGACGTCACGGAAAAAATGCAACATCGTAAGAAAATCAAGTCTCGAGCCCTCGGCCCCATCTTTCTGCTGCATTTTCCGAGCCCGATCGATCCGCGAAGGTCCTGGGGCCGGAAGCGGGGCAACCTCCCCCGTGGTGAGAGCGTGCGACGCCAGGCCCGGGACCGGAGGACCCCTGCTGTCTGTGTGCGCCTGGTCCTGGCCTGCAGCGGCACTGGACGCGGCCGCTGGGCTGGCGGCGGTGGTGCGCCGGTCGCCCCCTCCTGCGAGGGTGGTCGGACTGCTCGAAGGCCTGCAAGGTCAACCAGGACCCGTCGGCGGGGGGCTTCGGAGGGTACCAGCCAGCGACCCAGATCTCCGACAATCTGGATTTTTCGACCAGCGCGCTTTTCTCGAGTTCGATCTTCGGGGGCAGTCGTTCGGGCCCCGGGGCCATGCAGATTGAGCTGGGGCGCCGAACTGGCCCCTGGAAAAGGGTCGGCGACCCTGGGGCCGCGGATTGAAAAAGTTGTGCCGGCGGATGTCAGCGTATAAACCTACAGCGAACGATCTTGGGCCCAAGATCTGTGTGTATGCTGTCCCGCCCAAGCCAGGAAGGCGTATACGGCGATCCTGGGTCGGGGATTGGCCTGGCCAGGATCGGTGAGGGTGTCTAGACGTCGTCTTCTCAGGGGAGGGGGTGCCGAAGAAGAAAATAGGGGGAACCCCGGGAAGAGGTACAAATAATCATTCAGAGGTCCGCGCGGAGTTCTTGGATCTGCGCGGGAGGACATCCTTGGCGGCGCCTCCGGCATCGCCCGTGGCGCGCTCTGGACTGGCTTCGAGATCTTGGCCAGAACGCGACCCCGGGAGACCCGGGGAGCAGTGGCATCGGTACCTGTTGCTTCTCGGGTGGGTGGCGCGCAGCGCCTCCGCGCCCGAACATCGCTCGTCTCGGCCGCAGAACTCCGACGTCGTGACTTTTGTTCGTGGCGTTGACCCCATGGGAGCGGGCTGCGACCTCCGCGGCGTTCCCTACCCACTCCCCGGGATCGGCTCCGTACCCCGAGTCCTCGTGTGACGGCCCTTGGGCCCTGTGGCGGCCCCAAGAGGTAGAAACCATCAAGAAGCACGTCCAACCGTGATCTTTGTTCACGACGCGGGGGGGTCAGGGCCGGTGCCCGGTCAACCACAAGGGCCAAAATGTCAAAAACCAAATCGATCTTCGAAACTTGACCCTCGATGTTCCCGGCCCTCGAGCCTCGGCCATCTCGATCGATCCTCGATCTTGGACCCTCGATCTTCGACCTCGACCTCGACCTCGATGGAATCGGAAGGCCTCTGGGTTTTCGCTTCGGATCCCAGCGGGCCCCACCCGCGCGGGCCACCGCAGCGCCCGAACCCAGACCTCCTCTGATATAGTTTGCTCAATCCGCGGCCTCCTTTCCCCAGTGGTTCTGCACGAACGAGATGGGCACGGAAAGAATGGGTACGATGCCCAACAGCAGTTCCTGTTCATTTTGAACCGGGTTCGCTGTCCGCTCCGCCGCGGCCTGTGTCCATTCGAGACAGAAGGCCGCCTGCCCAACAGCGGCCGCTGTTAGTTTGGGACAACATTTGCTGTTCGGCATTGTGTCCATTGTTTCCGTGCCCATTGCGGGCGTCCAAACCAAAGCGGCCACCAGAGGTCGACAGGAAGACCACACGCAAGCATGAAATTTGGCCAGAGCGATCTTTAGTGCGAGCGCATCGGGGCCCCCACGATCGCGGAGCGTCTTGCGATAGTGGCTGCTTGCGCGCTTGGATTTGGCCATTCTGCGCCTCCTGCCTCCGCGCACCAAAGGTCACTTTTGCCTAGGGTCCCGCGGGGAAGCAAGCTTGATCCTCAGCGAGAGGCTTGCGTGTAGCCGATGGAAGCCGCGGCGATTGAAGGGGCCCTGCGCGAAGCAGGGTTTCGGCTTCCTCGCGGCTGCACGCAGGCCCTTCAGCCGCGGCAGGACTCTCCTTGCGCGGCTGATCTTGCGTGTAGCCGATGGAAGCTGCGGCGACTGAAGACACCACCTCGCCGCAGGCCCGGGAACATCTGTCGCCTCGGCTCCCCGCGGGCCCCGCCCGCTCAAGCCGCCACGCCGCGTCATGGCGCAGTGCGGCCCCCCCGCGCCCGCGCCGCGGGCCGCCGATGGGGGCACGGGCGCGGCCCGGCGCGGGCGCTGCCCGGCGGTGTCGGGGCGGCCGCGGCAGTGATCGGGGGCTCCCAAGAAGGGGGGCCGTGCTCAGGGAAGCACCCTCGACTCGAGGCTGTTGGGAGTTCTCGGCGGTGCTCCGGCCTCGAGAGGCCTTTCAGCTGCAGCGACGTGGGGAACACGCGCATCGGCATCCAGGAGAGAGGGAATTTTCCGGTGTTGCCCAGATCGTCTCGGACGGCCGTCGAGGAGCCGAGTTATAACCCAAAAGCCAGGGGGCGACATGTGTGGATCTCATGACCCGGGCCATAATCTCCCAGGCCCCTCATTTTCTCTGACGTTCTCTCGCTGTGGACGCCAGCGGTGAGCACGTGTGGAAGTGACAAGGGGCGGGCCTTCTCAGAAGGCTGGGAAGTTCCCGGGCCCTCTGAGAAATTTCTTGAGCCTTCCTCAAAGACACGAAAAACCTGTCAGAAGGCCGTAGGCCTTCTGAGAAGACCCGCGGCCCTGTGAAAAGGCCTTCCTCTTCTCACTTCCCCCCCTCGCTCACCGCCGAGAACAACTCGCGACGGAAGGTTCTGGTTTCTCTTCGGCCCCAGGGGGGCAACCCCCGTGATCCAGGAGCATGGCCTGGGCCACTGATGCGTCGGCCACGCGCTTCCTGGCCCCCCATCTTCCCTTACAGTCAAAAGCCCTAATAAGGACGCGCGACTTTGCTCAGGGTACCCTTGCGTCCTTGCTCTTCCTTGCTCTTGCGTCCTTGAGGTTGTCGTCGTCCGCCGCCCAAAAAATCCCAACTTCGGCTTCCAAGGGTTTTGCGTCCTTACCGCACGTCCTTATTAGGGTTTTTGAGTGTACCTCCGACGTCGTGCACTCGTGACAGCGTGGGCCCCCGCAGGCCTTGACCCCTTCCGTGGGGGATCGTCTTTCCACCCTGAGCCGTTCTCTGACGGCCCCGGTGGGCGTGTTTTACTGCTCCTCCCCGGGGTGGCGCTCGCTACGCGGGCCCAACCTCCCGCCCCCCGTAACGCTATCGATCGTATTGCGGCGATCTTGCTGCGCCGGCGGCGCAGACGCACCCGTCATGACGGGTGCACGCCGCGGCCGCCGTTACCATATTACCCTCCCGCCCGACCCCCCCCAGGGGAACGACCGTTGCCCAGGAAAGAAATTCATAGGCCTCCCATACGGGGTCGGGGCAGATGGGGTCAGAGGATCACGCCGCATCGGACATGCATCGGCGATGCGGCTCGATGTGGAGCCCGATGTTCTTCGCGCTGGCGTCGCCGATGCATCGCCGACGTCGCCGATGCATCGCCTATGCAATGGCGATGTATCGTCGATGCGGCGCGATCCTCCGAGCCCATGTGCTCGGACCCCAATTGGGAGGCCTCTAAAGACGGTCACTTGGGGCCCAGCGGGGGTCCCAGATGCTGACAACTGCCGAAACGAAAACCTTCCGTTGTGTCTTTTCTCGGCGCGGCGGGGTCTGAGTCATGTTTCGTTTTCGGGCCCTGACTCTCAGGAGCGAAAGAAGGACGTACGCGTATATGAATCCACGGTTTCGAGAGTACGCATTGCGCGGACGTTCGTACCACGGGCGGTCTCGCGGATCGGGGGGCCATGTTCATGTACGTGGTTTGGCGCGTACGTTCTTTGTGGTCTCCCTGGTCTCCGGCGGCCGTTCGGGACGTCCGATCTGGTCACCGCAGGAACGCCCTCGGCGAGGCGCAGCTGCTGGAGAGCATCCCGAGACTGGAAAACCGCCGAGAGCCAACGAAGACGCCCGAAAACCTGACACCTCGAAGGGGGTCTGGGTTCCCAGAGATCCGAGGTGTTGATTTTCCATTCTACGGGGTCCACGGAAGTCCCGACTCATTTTCCCCAAGGACCAGCTGGTATCCCGAGTCGTCTTCTGACAGGGCCCGGCGAGGCCCTGGGAGGCCGCAAATCGCGAGAAATCTCAGCGATGTCTTGCGAAGGCCTTACGGCCAGTGCCGCCGACCCTGAGGACGACGAAGATGAGAACGAGGGGGGGGGCAGGGGGAGGATGAGGAGTGGGAGGTGGAGGAAGGGTGGGGGATGCGGGTGAGGGAGGAGGAAGGGGGAGAAGGATGTGGAGGAGAAGCAAGAGCAGGAGAAGGAGGCAGAGGAGACAGGAGGAGGGGGAGCAGAGAGGGGGGGAGGAGGAGGAGGAGGAGGAGAAGGAGGAGGAGGAGGAGGAGGAGGAGGAGGAGGAGGAGGAGGAGGAGGAGGAAGAGGAAGAGGAGGAGGAAGAGGAGGAGGCCAGAGGCTTTCTTGGGACAGCCTGGGGCTCTCTTGAGGCCGTCTTGGGCCGTCCAGGATTTCTGTTGAATAGTACGTTGGATCTCTAGGAAAACTGTCGAAAACCTCGGATCTCACAGGGGGTCTGCGGAGATCACCGTGCGGTGGGTTGTGTCTGGCCGAGTCCAGCTTACACGTGGGTCACAGGAGCCCCGAGCAGCTCGAGGTGATCCGGTGACTCCGTTGGCGGAGCCCACTTGGCCCGGATCGTGAACCCGCCCACGAGCCACTTGGAGACTCCGCAGTCCACTTTTTTAAGCCAGGTGAGGCCAGATACAGTGGAGGCCCATGCCAAGGAACGCCCTGCTTGCCTTCAGGGTGCGTCGGGTTTCTGGGGCTTCGATGGTTCTGCCACGGAAAGCGTCACGTTCCCACACCAAACATCAAGGAAAATCCTGGGGTCTCAGGGTTGGATTTCTTGCGGATTGGCCTCCACTGGGCGCACCACCTTAGCATCCATTTCTCACCCCCCTCATCTCCTCAGCAACCCGCGCGGTGATCTCAGCGGGTCATGAGCGCCTGAGGTGCGCCATGCGGCCCGGCTGGCGCGCGCTCCGCCAGCGCCCGCCCGCGCCAGCGGCTGGGCCCCTCGCGGCGGCGGCCGCCGCCGCGGGCGCCCGCAGGCACCGCTGCCGCAGGGGCGCGCGGCGGGGCTGCGCGGGCGTGGCGATGTCGGCTGCCGGGGCCTCGGCATCCCCTGAGGTCCGACGTCGCGAAGCAGTGGCAGCATCGCCAGGAACGCCCGGCCGAAGCTCTGCCCAGACCCTCTCAGGTCATGGCAAGATGAGGTTCTTCGCTACTTTCGACCTCCGGGGCCCTCGCCATGGGCCCTGCAGGACAGTGAACAACCCCTCAGGATGAAGAACCGGCCTTACTGAGATGACCGCGGCGTTTGCTCATGTCTGGCTTAACCTAGCTCTAATGTGGAATCGCAGGTGCCCTGAGTGGGGATTGGCGATCAGGGCTAAGCAGGCTTCGCCCACTTAGCTGAGTCATCGAATCACCCTAATACATTTGGGGCGCCTGTAACCCGATAGGCCGGCTGCAGCCCACCTTAGCATCCGCTTCTGACCCCCTTTTACCCCTTTTGGCAACCGCCGCGGCGATCTCAGCAGCATGCCACAACCAAAAACTCGGCCGGAGCCCTGGGCCCTGTCTCCCTGCCGCACGTAATTCGTGCCGGGTCGATCCGTGCGGGACCGTGAGGGTCCTGCATGGGGCCCGCGAACAGTTTGCCCGCTGCGAAGCGGTCGCGACGCCATGACCTCCGGGTCCGCGCCGCCGCCCGACGACGCGCTGTTCAACCGCGGCCTGGACGCGCTCCTCGCCGAGGCGCGCGGCCTGATGGGCGCGCAGCGTGCGCTCGCGGACGTGCTGGCCGCCGCGCGCGCCGGCGCCCAGGCCGGCTGGGAGCAGGGCCGGTCGCCGCCGCCGCCGCCTCCGGCGAACATGGGGCTGGAGGGCGCGCCGGAGGAGGTTCGGCGACCCGTAGGTGTGGCCCTTCGCCAGAGCGACCTGACCAGATCACCCGACGGTTTTTCTGGGAGGCAGATCAGTTAACGCTTTGGACGAGTGGGTCGGTCGCGAAGTCCGGCCACGAGCGAGCCGTCGATGTGTTCGAAACCCTCGCTCGGGACCCCAACGAGAAGACTCCTTGTTACCGAGTTTCAATTCATCATCGTCGGGACCATCCCCACCCCCACCGAGGCAGGGTAAGTTGGCTCTCCCAGCGTACCCCCTCTGGGTGGGGATGGGTGCTGCGAAACACGAAGGGTACGGCACCCATCCACACCCAGGGGGGGTCGTTGCCCAGCGGGGTCAAGGTTTCCCCAGTGGGGGTGGGGATTGTTTTCCTCGCCCAGAATTCGACCACATCCAGTCGCGACCGACATGTGGCGCGGAGGATCTGGGCCCGCTACACGTACGTGACGTTCCCACCGAAAATCAATGGACGACGGGTTGGGCTTCTTGTGGAAGGTTTCATGTGGTCGAGCTCCTACTGCACCGAAATGCAGTTCGACCACCTCCAGTCGCGACCGAAACGTGGCGCGATGGTCGCGGAGGATCCGGGTCCGCTACACGCATGGGGAGTGATCTTTCGCCGGAGGGACCTCTGGTGCGCGGCCTTCGCGCGGCGCGCGCGGGGGGGGGGGGCTAAGACCGTTCATCTGCAGGCCGTCGCCGTCGCACCGCATGCAGCGATCGGCGAGCGGCACACCAGGAGCCACTCCTTGCCCCAGGTCGGGCATGTCCTCCTACGGGAGGAAGCTTCGAGAGCAGTTTAGACAGCAGTCTGGTGACGATTTGTCGTGCTCTTTTGGCTATGTTTGACCATGATTTGGTTGTTGTTTGTTTTGAAAGCCGCCTGTAGAAGGACGAGCCCGACCCAATCCTTGCCCAGGGTCGCTCCTGCGCGCAGCCGGGAGGTCCGGAGGGAGATGGAGGCCGCGTTCTGCGGCTCGCAGCCGTATCCAGCCGACCCGGAGGTGGGCGGCGGAAGAGAGCGGGGTCGACTGCGCGGACAGCGGTGCGCGAGGAGTCCGCGCAGGGCTGCGCGCGAGCGCCCTCTTCTCCACGCGGTGTGCCACGCTGGCGGCCCGCGTATGCCATCGCGCAAAGTCGCCATGTCATCGTGCGTGAGCTGGCGTTTGACGTCACGAACCAAACACAACGTCGCGAGGAAGACTCGGCCCAAACACAACGCCGCGAGGAAGATTCGGCCAGAGACCTGGACCCAATCTTCCTGCGTCATGATCCGAGCCGGATCAGTCCTTGAGGGCCCTGGGGCCCGAAACAAGGAAAAACGTTCGCCCATTGTCAAAGCATAGAGACGCCAGGATCTCAGGGGGCACCCGCGTGGACGACGCAGAAAAACGAAGTCGTTTGTGCCGACATTGGCACGTAAGCTGTGCGTGCAAGATGGTGCGTGAGCATGCGTAAGCGCCTTTGTTTCCAAGGCGGCGTGCCGCGCTGGCGGCCCGCGTAAGCTGCGGCGTAACGTCGCAATGCCATCTTGCGTAAGGCCCCGATCAAGTTAACACAATCAAGCCAGACGACGAAAGCACTCTGATGCAAGAATGTGTGTCAATATCGGACTGACGTTCCGTCCCTCGCGGGACTCTTCTGAGCCAAATTTCCGATTGATCATGCGCATGCGGAGACATGGGAGCCTGGCTGCAACATGCGCCAACAGTCTCTTACAAGGAGCACTGCTCCAACATGCTGTCGCGCGCAAAGCTCCTCCTCCTCCTCCTCCTCCTCCTTATCCTCGTCGTCCTCCTCCTCCTCCTCCTCCTCGTCCTACTCCTCGTCCTTCTCCTCCTCCTCCTCCTCCTCCCTCCCTCCCTCCCTCCCTCCCTCCCTCCCTCCCTCCCTCCCTCCTCCTCCTCCTCCTCCTCCTCCTCCTCCTCCTCCTCCTCCTCCTCCTCCTCCTCCTCCTCCATTTCTTCTCGCCGCCCGAGGTGGAGGCGCTCTGGAGCGAGATGGCCGGCGCGGGCGCCGGGGCCGCGCCCGGCCCGCGGGGCGCGCCCCCGCTCGGGGCGTGGGCGCCCTGGCGGCTGCGCGCCGCCGGCGCGGGCGCCCTGCAGGCCGCGCCGGGGACTGAGAGACGGGGGTCCGTGCAGGCGGGGGCCAGCCAGGTCTGCTACAGTCTGCCGTGGGGCCCCTCTCCCAGACGTCCGGCGATCCAGCTCTTTTCCGTGCCCGGACCCCCGGGGGTCTGCACAGTCTGCCGCCCTGCGCAGCTCTTTCTGTCTTGCGGCCCCGGGGGGCCCGCTGAGGGCCCGCTGCGGCCCGTCTGAGCCTCGGATCTCTGGGCTCGCGCAGGGCCGGTGGGACCCTCCACAGCGCCGGTCGGGGCTCAAGAAACGGGGGTCAATGCAGACGGGGCCAGCCAGGGCGATGTATCCTGCAGGATCTTGCGAAGACCTCTCTGGCTGACCTGGGTTCGCGAGCCGCTCGTGGCCGCGAGGCGGCCGCGCCTATTGGCTGAGCCGGGTCTGCGAAGACCTGCGTTGCAGTTTTTTTTCCTGCATTGCAGTTTTTGGTTTCCCGCTGACCAGGGTCTGGATTGACCCGGGTCAGGAGAGCCGCGCCGGGGTCTGGAGAGCCGCAGCCATTTTGGCTCAAGCCTGCTGTGACTCGAGCGCAGCGTGAGAGCAGAAGGTGGGGGCAGGGCACACGCGGCGTCGTGTCGTCGTCGTCCATCCTTCCTTCCTCCCCCTCGCGGGCCGAATAGGCACCTTCATAGTGCCGTAAACTTCTCCAAGTCCTCCTCCTGGCCGCGGTTCAATCCCGAGCCACTGGCGTGCAAGTGCCTTTCGACTTGCGTGGTTGCTGCACGTGCAAGTCGTTTGCGGCTTACTTCAGGCTCAAGCCCCCCCGCGTCGATGCGAGTAAGCTTGCCTGAGTATGGAAAAACAACAAGCTCCAAGGGGGATCAACACTGCCCTGGCCTAGGGCCAACATCGGCGGCGAGCGAGGCAAGATCCAAGCCCCTGCAATCGGGGCGTTACTAAACGGGCCGGTAGCTGAGGTGCGTTTTCGGTAGCGGTTTGGAAAAAGTGATTTGCCGCGCACAGGTGCGAGGTAAACCCCCCGCCCAGAGTTATGATGATGTATCGACGTTTTTGTCGTCTGGTTTATTTGCACGCGCTAGTGCGAGGCAAATGCCCTGTCACCCCGTTCTCGCTTGAAGGGGCCCACTAGCTGCCGCCACGTTTACTAACGTCCCGTTTGCAGGGGCTTGAGGTCACCACTGCGCTGACCTCGGGCTAAAATCGGCGGCGAGCGAGGCAAAGCCAGTGATACCTCACGCCTCCTCGTCAAGCTGCCCGGCCGTTGCGTGCCACCCCGTGGGGGCAGCTTGGAGAGGGTCGGTTCCCGCCTGGCAGAGAGGGCAGTCAGAAGCGAGGTGGGTTCGTTTGCCTCTTCATTTGGGTCGGCGGCGGGCGAGGGGGGTAAGTGAGAAGGAGTAGGCCTTCTCAGAGTGCGGCCGGGCTTCTCAGAAGCCCTGGCGCCCTCCGAGAGGTTTTCTGTGTCTTCGGGGAAGGCTCAGGAAGCTTCTCAGAAGGCCGGGAGATTTCCGAGCCTTCTGAGAAGGCCTGCCGCTTCTCACTTCCCCCCCGGGCGGGCCGCCGACAAAAAAAAAACACCAGGACTTCGACATCTAGACTCCCGTCGAGGCTTTAGGCAGTCCAGACTGGTCTATAGGTCTGGAGGGTTTATTTCTCGCACTCTGGAAGGTCAGGGTAGTCAGAGGATGGATCATCTACAGTAGGGGTTAAGAAGAAAACCTTTTCGTTGGGGAGGGACTCCGTGTTCCTTGATTGTTTCGCAGCTTGCCTCAGGTTGTCCCAAGGTTCCCGGTGGGAACATCGAAGTTTGACTCATGGAGAAAAGGGACCTCGTTCCTCATTTAGGGTTCCTTATGTCAGCGCCCCGACTGTACAGTGCCGTTCTTGATACATGCTCCGCGTGCGGATCATGTATTAAAAATGCAGGGTTTAGTATTAAACACAATGATGAATTTATGCGTTGATTCATTAGTGCATTAATGGAGGATGACGATTAATAAATGACCGGGGGTCGTGTTCACGCGGCGGCCCCATGGATGACGATTCGAAAAAACCGGCCGCGGGCTGGAAAACTATGTTTTAATCGTTCTCCTCCAGTCAGAAGCTTGTGCAGAAATAGCAGAAAAAACTATTGTTTTAATCGTTCTCTCCCATTTTTTATTAATCGTCATCCCGCATTACTCATGTATCAAAAGTCATATATCTCGAACATCCCATGTATGAAACACTGCGGTCGGGAACTGCTGGGCCCGCGTGTCGCTCCACAGGTCCTGGCACGCCGCGCCTCGGCGCGGCGCGCCACCCACTCCGCGGTCCGTGGGCGTCCGCGTGCCGAGCTCTTTCCGCCCTCGCACCCTCCGGAGGGAGGAAACACTTCTCTTTTTTGTTTCGCGGGTCGAGAGCGCACCTCTTCCGGTCGAAGCTAAGCGGGCCGCGCGAAGCTTGCATTAACAAAGAGGGGGGGGACAGAAGGAGAGGCCTCACGTCCAGGCCAGGAGGAGGCAAAGCCTCGGGATCAGGCGGTGCCGGAGACGATGTGCTTGCAAAGGAACGCCTTGGACAGGAACCCAGGAGGGAAAAAAACACACAGGCACAATGAATCGTCGATGCCTAGGAAAATCTGCGAAACTTTGGGAAATGAGGGGGAAGGCGACAATCCAGAAAATATGGGAAAATATGTTGGGAATCCTTTTATTTGTGTCGATTTGTTTGTGTGTCCCAGGGCCCCTTCACATCCCGCGAAGCAGAGCGGCACGCGATCCGCTTGCAGGGTTTCCCCCGCCGCGACACGCTAAGCGAAACAAATCCCGAACGTGCCCCGCTCTCCCAGATGTCCGAGGCTCCAAACGCATCGGAGCGGCCAGCGTTGGGCTGGTTTCGGCATCGGGGGGCCCTCAATGGGGCTTGGTGCCGTCAAGGAACGGCTCAGGATGAAAAGCCAGCCGTGCGAAGTTGTCCGGACGTTCGGGGGTCCACGCATCGAACAAAAATTGGAGCGCCGGATGTCTGGGTTCGCTTCCAGGCAAATCCGAGTCATACCTCGCGCCTCCTCGTCAAGCGGCCTGGCCGTTGCGGTTCACCCTGGGGAGGCAGCTTGGAAGCGGCTTGCTTCCCGCCTTGCAGCGAGGACACTCAGAAGCGAGGTGGGTTCGTTTGCTTGCTCTTTCGGGGGTCACCAGTCACCAGTTCCTTCTCGAAGTCTAGGGGAACAAACAATGGCATAAACATAAAAATTCGGAGGTCCGCGCGGATTGTTCGGATCGGCGCTGGACCCCCCTCCCTGGCGCGCTGAGCGCGCCAGGCACGGCGCCGGAGGCGCCGCCAACGGGGTTCCAGCGCCGCTCCGAAAAACCCGCGCGGACCTCCGAATTTTTATGTTCATGCCATTGTATGTTCCCCGATTCTGGGACGCCCGGGCTCCGGGATCGAAGATTCGAAGAGGTCTTTGGACGCCCGGTGTCGTTTTGGAAGGCTCGGGAGTGTGCTCGGGGGCCTGCCTCCTCGAGGGAGCGGCGCTGCCTCGAGGAGGTGGCGGCCCCCTCAGGTGGTGACCCTCCGTGGCATTGCCTGGGGGGAGGAGGAGGAGGAGGAGGAGGAGAGGGGAGAGGAGGAGGAGGAGGAGGAGGAGGATCGAGCTTTCTCCGCCTCTGGCCCAAGCAAAGGAAGACGAGGAGGAGGAGGAGGAGGAGGAAGAGGGGGAGGAGGAGGAGGAGGAGGTGGAGAGGAGGAGGACTGGGCAACACCTGCCCAGCATCTTGCAGGCATGCCTCTCACTGCGGTGCAGTTCCTGGTTCCACGTTCGGCGCCCTCCCCTGGTGGTGGCCGCTGGCCCCCCCTCCCCCCGCACTGCCCCAGCAGGCCGCCGCCGCTGCCTCCCTCCTCCTCCTCCTCCCTCCTCCCTCCTCCTCCTCCTCCTCCTCCTCCTCCTCCTCCTCCTCCTCCTCCTCCTCCTCCTCCTCCTTCTCCTCCTCCTCCTCCTCCTCCTCCTCCTCCCCCTCCTCCCGGCAGGCCGCGCTGCTGGGCGCGGGGCTCGCGAGGGACAACCGGGCAGCGGCCTACGCCGCCGAGGCTCGGAGATGGGCTGGAAGGGTGCCCCCAGGGCCGTCACGATCGATCCGAGGCTCGAGGCCCCCCGTCCGTGCGTTTCTGGAGGACTCAGGTTTTGCCCACAGCGGGAAACAAAATCATGGGCTCCACGAGATATCCCTAGTTTGTTTCAATGTTTATGTCGTTGGTGTCCGAGGTGGGCGCCATTGCTTATGCGTTCTGGCCTGGGGGGTGGGGCCCACAGCCACCCATGAAGCGCGCGCGTTGTTGTATCGCCGTTTTTCGCGCAGCCCCTGCCATTGACTGCCCAGCGCTGGAAAGCCTCAGGTTTTCCAGCGCCGGGATTTTCTCCAGAAGCTGCGCCTCGCCGAGGGCGTTCCAGCAGTGCCCATTCGTCCCGAACGGCTTCCAGAGGCCCGAGACCCGAAAACCAAGCACAACGCTGACCCCCATCGCGTCGTGACAAAGTCACGGCGGATGCTTATTATTTGCTGTTTCTGGCTTCCAGGCCCAAGGACCGTCAACGGTATGGGATTGGAGAGTTGTTTCCAAGATTTCGCCCCCAGGATCCGTCCCTGAGATTCTGACGTCGCAGTATGCAATGTCTCGGGCCCCCCTGACTGATCGATCTGGCTCAAAGCTATGTAGCAAAAACATGGCGTCCATGGTTCTTGTTGGGTTTTTGTTGCGATGTTGTATGGTTGTCCTGACGTGGGATCTCAGGGTGTTATATGATAAGATCTGACGTTAGAAAAAGTTACAACACGACTGGAACCCTGGAACCCAACTTTCTGCATAATTGTTCGAGGCGGTTCGACTTGTGAGGGTCTCGGGGTCCGAAGCTGGGCGGAAACGCCCGTCGCGAAAAGCTACAGCGCCAGGATCTCCGGGCACGCAGAGCCCATCGTGTCGTGACGGGGCGACACCATCATGGGAGGTGTCGTTGCCGTGCTCGGCCTCTCGGGGCCCTCGCCAGGCCCCGAGGGGTTGTCAGACAACAGCGGGGTTGTCAGGCGAGTCCCGCCCAGATCACCGCGGGGGGGTGCTAAGGCGGTGGCGTTGGTTAGAAGTGGATGCTGAGGTGTCGAGTATTTGTCCTAACCGGGCTTACATTCGAAGAACAGAAGGAAGGCACAAACATGAATTTTCGGAGCTCCGTGCGGATTTCTTGGGTTGGCGCGGTCATTCTGGCGGCGCCTTTGGCTCCGCGCGCCAGGGAGGGGGTTCCAGCGCGGATCCAAGAACTCCGCGCAGAAAACCGAAAGCTCATGTTCATGCCTCGAGTGGTTGAGGGTCAACGACTCCGCCCAATTCGCGGGAGTATCCAACCGCTTCGAGCTACTAGGGGCACGTGTAACCCACTTATGAGCTAGGTTAGGCCAGGCACAACCCACCTTCTGATCCCGTTCAAAATCCCTTTTTTTTTTGTTATCTTTGGCAACTCTGGGGGGGATCTCGGCGGGGAATGGGTCGATGCCCTTGGGGAATCCGCGCTGTGAGACGTCATGACGTCGGGGGTCCGGGCGCCCCACGTCGCCTGGTCGGCTCAGGAGCCAAGGGGTTCGGCGATGGGAGTTCGCTGCAGCGGGAGTGCTGCAACATCCGAAAGTTCGGGGGGCTGGGCGTCCGTGCGCCGAGATCCGCTGGCTCCTCCTCCTCCTCCTCCTCCTCCTCCTCCTCCTCCTCCTCCTCCTCCCCCGCCTCCTCCTCCTCCTCCTCCTCCTCCTCCTCCTCCTCCTCCTCCTCCGACAGGGCGGCGCAGTGTGTATCCAGCCGCCCGCGGCAAGTCTCGCCACCGTGCCAGCACAGTCTTCCGGGTGGCGACTGCGCAAGGTGGCAGGGGGAGCCGCCACGTGTGACACCTCGTGTCTTCAGGCGTGGGAGGGCCGTGATGAGGAGGATGACGTTTATGACGATGGTGGGGCCATGACGATGCAGAAGTTGATGGTGATGATGATGGTGAAGGTGGTGATGATGATGCTGGCGATGGTGATGATGATGCTCCTGGTGATCCCTGTGATGATGGTAATGATGATGATGATGATGATGATGATGATGATGATGATGATGATGATGCTTGTGCTGCTGATGCTGCTGGTGATGAGGATGATAATCCTGATGGCGACGACGACGTCGACGATGACGATGGCGATGACGTCGAGTATGATCATCATCCTGATGGTGATACTGGTGATGCTGATGATGATGGTGATGCTGACGATGCTGATGAAAATGCTAATGCTGATGATGACGCTGATGATGCCGAAAATGCTGATGATTATTATGATGATGGTAATGAGGATGATTATGCTGCTGCTGCTGATGCTGTTGATGCTGCTGATGGTGTTGATAACGATCATGCTGGTGTTGATGATGATGGTGGGAATGATGATCATGAGGATGAGGATGATGATGACGATGCTGTTGATGCTGATGACGCTGATGGTTGTGGTGATGATGCTGATGATGCTGATGATTGAACTGGTGATGACCATGCTGATAGTGTTGATGATGCTGATGCTGATGCTGCTGCTGTTGCTGTTGCTGATGATGAGGTTGATGCTGCTGATGATGAAGCTGTTGATGATGGCGATGATACTGATGTTGTTGATGATGATGTTGATGTTGTTGATGCTGATTATGCGGATGGTGATGCTGATGATGGTGATGATGATAATCAGTATGATACTGATGAGGGAGATGATGAACAGCATGATGCTGATGATGCTGATGATGATGATGATGAATTTGATGCTGCTGATGACGATGACGATGACGATGACGATGACGATGCTGCTGATGATGATGATGATGATGCTGATGATGATGATGATGCTGATGATGATGATTATGATGATGATTATGATGATGATGATGATGATGATGATGATGATGATGATGATGATGATGATGATGATGATGATGATGATGATGATGATGATGATGCAACTCGTTTCGGCCGTCTTGGGGCTGTTCGGGCTTCTTGTGAGACAGTCGGGGGGATCCTTTGGGCCCTCCTGGGCCGTCTTCGGGCCCGCTGACGCCACTTTGGGCTGTTTCGGGCCGTCTTGGGTCCCTCGGGACTGCATGGTGGGTATCTTGGGGCCGTCGTGGGGCCGTCTTGGCTCCGTCTTGGACCGTCGGCTAGCCTTCTAAGGCCGTCTTGGTGCCCACTGGAGGTCCTCTTGGGCCGTCTTAGGTCCGCCTTGGATGCCTCTTGGGCCACCGTGGAGTCCTCTTTGGCCGTCCTGAGCTGACGGCAGCCCGAACAGGCGAGAATGCAAGAATCGCTCAAACAAATAAATAAGATGGGTTCCTAAGGACCCTGTTGGCGGTCCTCTTGTGGCCATTTTGGGCTCTCTTGGAGGCATCTTGGGACGTCTTGATTCAACATTCTGCCGCCTTGAAGCTATCTCGGGCCGTTTTTCGTGCATTTTGGGCCATCTTGGTGTCCTTGGTTGCCTGCGCGGGTCGTCTTGGAAACTCGGGACTCAGACCAGTCGTTCTTTCACAAGGCACCGTTGTTTGGGAGGCCTTGCAACGCTTGAAAGCAGCGGCTGGGAATGTGGGAAGTGTACGATCCTCGAGCGGGTGCGCGTGGGATGCGGGCCTAGGAGTTAGTGCACAATCCTCGAGCGGATGCGCGTGGGATGAGGGTTCAGGCATTCGCTGCCATGCAGGAAGTGCACAATCCTCGAGCGGATGCGCGTGGGATGAGGGTTCAGGCATTCGTGCAGGAAGTGCACAATCCTCGAGCGGATGCGCGTGGGATGAGGGTTCAGGCATTCGCTGCCATGCGGGAAGTGCACCATCCTCGAGCGGGTACGCGTGGAATGGGGGGCTAGAAGCTAGCTGCCATGCTGGAGGTGCGGGCACGAGGGAAGTGGCCTCGGCGAGGTAGGGGGAGGATGAGCGCAGCAGTCCGCGGGCAGAGGGAGAGGCGGTCCCTTACCAGATCGCAGGAAACCCTACCAGGCGGACCGCGGCATTCTTCCCCACCCCACCGTGCCCGGGTGCACGGTGGCGGATGTACGGCTGACACGGGGGGCCAGGACCAAGACACAGGCCTCGGAGGGGTGCCCTCGTGCTCGTCGCCGTTGGCCCCCTCCCCACTTTACGATGTGCTTCGCGCCTGGTATCTGAATAGGGGGCCCTGTGGCCTTCGGCGGCGAAGGGGCTCGTTCTCTTGAGCCGCGTGCTGGTGGCCCCGTTTCGCCTGTACTTCAGGCCCCTCCCAGAGGCGCTGGAGCGCTGGTCGGCGCTGTCCACGTGTCTCGCGGGCGGCAGGCTTCGAGGAACAAAAACCGGCAGCAACATCAACTTTCGGAGGATTTGCGCGGATTTCTCGGGTCGGCGTTGGGCCCCCCAGCCCCCTGGCGGTGCCTCCGGCGCCGCCCCTGGCGCACGCTGCCCAAGCCAAGACACCCGCGCGAAGCTCAGAGAGTCTATGTCTATGTCGCCCCGTGCTCCTCTGAGGCTGGGCCGCGGCGTGGCGGCGGCCAGCGAGCTGCTGTCGCGCCCCGAGCTGACCTCCACGGGGCGGCGCGTGGAGGCCTACGTGACGCACCTGACGGACGCCAAGGGAGACGAGGCAACCCCCCCCACACCTGGCGTCTACTGAGCAGCCCTGAGCAGTTGATGAACAGCCCCGCCCTGTTCGATCCCTTCCTTTCCTGTGCATTTGCAGGAGGGCTTCGCTCGTCAGGGGTCCTCTCATTTGGGTGGTTTCCGCCCTCTAGGACGACGACTACTTGCTGGGGGCGAGCGTGCTGGCGGCCAGCCTAGCGGCCACTGGCACCACGCGGCCCTTGCTGGCGATGGTGACCGAGGGGGTGAGCGCCGAGGGCCGCGCGCTGCTCCACGAGACGGGCTGGGCCATCCTCGACGTGGACCTGGTGGGCATCGAGGGCAAGGACTCCAGGAAGAAACAACAACATAAACATAGACTTCGGAGATTTTGGTTAGATATTGTTGTTTTGTTTGTTTGCTTACCCTTTTCGGGCTCTGGAGGCAGTTTTCGAGCCAGGGACCGTAAAGACCTGATCTGGGATCAGAAATTGCACCAGGTGTTCCCCTGGAGTGTTCTGTGGACAGAGTTTGGGCGAGGGTATTGCAGGGTCGGGCAAGCATCGAGGGCAAGGTCTCGAGGAAGAAACAGGGAGGGTGAGGCGTTCGTTCAGCAATACGTCCAGGAGGCGTCAGGCCCTGGAGTCCTTCTCTGATGAGGGCGGCCGTGATGTCCATGGCCGAGCCTCATTGAGTGTTGCACTGGTTGCCAGACCCTGGATCCTGATCTCAGGGTTCCTTATCCAAGGCCCTCACTGCACATGCGCATAAACTGTCGGAGCTCTTCGCGGATTTTTCGGATCGGTACTGGACTCCCTGGCGCTGCCGCCTCCGTCGCCGCCCTCTCGTGCTCCGTGCGCCAGGGAGAGAGGGTCCAACGCCGAGCCAAGAATCCTCGCGGAGCTCCGAAAGCTTCAGCTTTTCCCCACCATCATGTGGTGTTGGGTCTTCGTTTTGAAGGGACAGCGCCACGCGTCACTCCTCCTTCCTCCTCCCCCCTCCCTCCATCCTACCATGCCTGCCTCTGCCCTCCGCGTGTCAATTCCGGCACACACCCCTCACGCGTTTCGTGGTCCCATAGGCAGGCCCACCTGAGGCCCCCACATTTGGGTTCGCATACCTGCTCCACGCCATTTCGGCGCACCTCTCACACGCTTCGTGGCCTCATAGGGAGCTCCACCTGAGGCTCAGCGGCTGAGTTCGCGGACCTGGTACGCCATTTCGGCACACCAATCGCACAGGGAGCTTCACATAAAACCTAAGGCCCCAGTGTGTGGGTTCGCATACCTGGTCTACGCCATGTCGGCGCACTCCTCACACGTCTCGTGGCTCCACAGGGAGATTTAAGGCCTCAACGGCTGGGTTCGCATACCTGGTCCACCCCATTCCGGCGCACCACTGATACTTTTCGTGGCCCCATAGGGAGCTCCACCTACAGCGCCAGCGGCTGGGTTCGCATACCTGGTCCACGCCATGTCGGCGCACCCGCCACACGTTTCGTGGCTCCATGCATGGAGATCCACGGAAGGCCCAAATGGCAGGGTTCGCATACCTGGTTAGCCATTTCGGCGTGCGGTGCTCGCGGCTGCATGTGGTTGGGTCCTTCGCCAGGCTATTTTGTTTTGCATCCTTCCCCGTCAAGGACTCCCAGCACGTCCGGGGCTACTTCTGCAAGATCCTGCTGTGGAGCCTGCCGTGCCACTCGGTCGCCGGTGGGCGCCGAACGGGGGAGGTCGGGGCTCAAGAGACGGGGGTCAATGACCCAGGCAGGGCGCATTGACCCAGGCAGGGCGCAGGATCCTGCAGGGCTAGGGTCGCATTGACCCGGGCTTTGGCGCAGGCGGGATCCTGCAGGATCTTGCAGGATCCTTCGCATCGGCCGGGATTTGGGTGCAGGATCTTGCAGGATTCCTCTGTACCGACGGGGGCCCGCTGCCGACCGGCCAGCGGCGCAGCCACCGTCGACGCCTAGCCGATGCTCCCCTCACGGGCCAACTCCCCAGTCGGCGCACAAGGACAGGCCCGCCAGGTAGTCCCGGCTGGCCTCAACAGGCCTGCCCCGGGGGCAGTTTCAACCCCCTGGTGCCGCCAGAGGCTGCGCGGGGCGCTCCGACGGGGGCGAAAAAACATGAACCTGTCGTGCTCCTTTCGGGCCCCATGGCGGCAGGCCCTTTGGGGCCCCTGAGGTGCACAAGCGGTTCACCGTTCTCTCCTTTCCCCCTGCATCGCCTCTGAGGTGTACAAATGGTGCACAGAGGGTTTTCATTTCTCGCCCCCCCCTCCATGACGCAATGCCCGTCGTCCTACACCGACACCGGCCAGCTGCTTCCTCGCGCTCCCCTCCCTTCCGCTGGTCCCCGCGGGCGAGGCCTCCGAGGAGTGCAGCCTCTGGAGGCGCGGGGGCCCCCCTGGGGGGAGGGCCCGCAGGGACTGAGCGAGTGGGTCTAGGCCTCTCAGAGATGGGGTCGGAGCAGATGAGGTCGGAGGATCGCGCCGCATCGCCGAGGCATCGCCGATGCGGCCCGATGTAGAGCCCGAGCTCCGCGCTGGCGTCGCCGATGCACTGGCGATGCAGCGGCGATGCGGCGCCATCCCCCGACCCCATGTGGTCAGACCCCACCCGGGAGGCCTCTGCGACAGGGGCCGAACGAGTGCAGCAACGCGTGGGCCCTGGAGCCCCGGGCCCCCCGGGCCGAAGAGGCAAGAGCAGCATGGGCATGAACTTTCGGGGGTCCGCGCGGGTGTCCTGGATCTGGTCTGCAGCCCCCCATGGCGGCGCCTCCGGCGCCGCCACTGGAGCGCGGAGAGGGCCAGGGAGGGGTGTCCAGCGCCGATCCAAAAAATTTGCGCGGGACTCCGATTGTTTGTTTTCGTGGGAACATTTTTTGCTAGATTCTGGCAAGCTTGTTTGCATGGAGGAGATGAGGGGCCACCAGAAGGGGGTTGCATGACGGGGCCCGCAAGGAAATCGAGACGTCACGCAAGTCGGGATTCGCTTGCACGCCTTTTCGGCTCAGCGCTGTTTTAAGATTCCGCGGATGGGGGGAATACAATGAAAGTAAACTTGCCCAGGTCTAAACTAAATGCGCCTCATGCCGATGATTGCTCTTCTGTCAATGTAACATACCGGCTTTGTTTGTTTCTTCTTCTTCAAATCAAAAGACGGGTCCCTGGAGATCTCGACCCACACCCCAGAACCAATTTGTCATCCTGAGTCGTTGTTTCATGGCCCCCTCGGCGAGGGCCCCAGGAGGCAGAAAAGGAGCAAACGGCAGTCCGTCGTGTCTCTTTTCTTTTTGCGACGCGAGGGGCGAGGGGGTCTGGGTTCTTGTCGAGGTCATCTACCTGGATACCGACACGATCGTCATGGAGAGCCTGGACGGTCTGTTCGCGGCGGCGGGCGGGGACGAGTTGGCGGCGGTGCCTGACTCGCAGCCGCACATGAGCGGCGACATGGTCGTGCAGGCGTGTTCCTCGCCGCCCTCGTCTGTCCCCCACCCCCTCTCGTTGCCAGAGATTCGCAACGGACGTGTCCGTCATCTCTCGCCGTTTTGCGCCTCCCGGGAGGCCCTCGTCGTCACGTCTGGATTCGCCTCGAAACTCTGGTCAGAACGCACCCGGGAGAGGTCCGTGAAGTAGCGGTATTGGTACCTCTCGCTGTGGCAAACCACGACGGCAGGTTTTTAAAGGTTTCGGCCTTCGGGGGCTTCACAGGGCCCCGCGCCCGTCGCAAAAAACGGCTCGGAACGAAACACCAGGTTGGGGGCAGGGGTTAGGGGGCCAGATGCGAACCCTACCCCTACCCCCTACGATTTCTGAGGGGGAGGGTGGGGTTCACTTCGTTCGTGGGGGGTAGGGGTAGGGTTCGCATCTGGCTCCCTAGGGGTCGCGACGGGGATCCACGCTGCGGAACGTCGCGACGTCGCTTTTCTCGGGGTTCGTGCCTGCCGCCCTGCGGCCAGGCTCTCTCACGGCGGCCTCGTCGTCCTCGTCGTCCTCGACGGCTGTTCCTCCTGCGTGGGGGGGCTCCCAGGAGGCCCGAAGAGCCCCCCAAGAAGCCCCAA
>CAUYUJ010022559.1:574104-659104 GCA_963575745.1 Prorocentrum cordatum
GCGGGGAGCTCCCCGGAGCTCCCCGGGCCCGGCGGCGCGGCCCCCACCGATCGGGCCCCCGGAGGTCGAGATATGCTTTGCCCCGGGGCCGGTTTCTCGTTGAGGGCCCCGGGGCCCGGCCGGGGCCCCTGATGATCCTCCTTCCCCTCCTCCTCCTCCTTCCCCTCCTCCTCCTTCCCCTCCTCCTTCCCCTCCTCCTCCTCCTTCGCCTCCTCCTCCTCCCCCTCCTCCGCCTCCTCCTCCTACTCCTCCTGTCCTTCCTGGGGGAGGAGCCTAGAGAGGACCAGACTCCTCCTGTGAGACGGACCAAATCCGAGAAGGAACACTTGCATAGGCACGCTCTTTCGGAGGTCCGCGCGGTTTTCTTGGATCGGCGCTGGACTCCTCCCTGGCGTGCGGAGCGCGCCAGGGACGAAGGCGCCGCTTTTGGGGCCGAGTGCCGATGCAAGAAATCCGTGCGGAGCTCCGACAGATTATGCATCCTTTGCGTTCGACCTACAGGGCCGAGGGTGATCAGAAGTGTTCGGTTGTTATTTTCTCACGACGCGAGGAGGATTGTGTTGTTTGGCTGAGCCCCACCATCTTCTCGGGATGCTGGGACCAGCGTTTCGGCGGGAGCGCGCCTCGATTTCGGCCAGAGATCGGGGCCACGTCGTGTTGCCCTGGCCCTCGCCTGTGCCCGAGTGCCGTCGACGTCGATATCTGTTGTCCCAGACCCCCTCGCGCCGTGAACAGACACGACGGCAGCAGGGGCCTGCATAGAGGCCCTCGCGGGCCCCGAGACCGGCAACAGAAGGACTCCGGACGGGAAAGCGGTCCTGAGGAATGGGCCGAGACCTTCAGGCGCTCACGCTGCAGAAGACTGGTGACGTCGGGGGGCCAGGGTTCGGTTCTCGACGTCAAGAATCTGATCCCGCGCGGGGCTGGAGGGGGAGGAGGGGAGATGGTATTGGAGGATGCCGCCAGAGGCCGCTGTACAGCGGGATCACGCCCGCTACCGCGTCCCTGGTCCACTTTGCGTGCTGCAAGCCGTGGGATCCGAAGCAGCGGCACTACGCTTCGCCCGTCTACGTGCAGCTCTTTCTGGAGTTCGCGCGGGCCCTCGGCCTGCCGTGGAGGCCGAGCAACTGCGCGATGGACGAGCTGAGGGAGCAGGACCTGGTGAGATCGCCTTCCTCCTCCTCCTCCTCCTCCTCCTCCTCCTCCTCCTCCTCCTCCTCCTCCTCCTCCCCAGGGGCTTCAGCACCTCCAACGGCTTCCATAATTCTTCGAATCTGCACAAAGACATCAGGACGAACGTCGGAGCTTCCATGCCGGAGATGTCTGAGCTCCTGGGCTGCCCAGCATCCCACCTTGACCCCCACTGTTACGTATTGTTCCTGGGGCTTCCCTAGGGGGCGGGCCGTCGCACCGGGAATCGGCTTGTGACAGTCCCGGGGGACCGTGAAGAACGACGCCGGGATTGAGCAGAACCAGTCCGCAGGACCCTGAAGTTCGACGTTGTCACAAAATTGCAACATCGTAGACATGCACAACTGGACCCCTGGACCCCATCTTTCTGCATCATTTTTCGAGCCCCGTGA
Organism: Prorocentrum cordatum; assembly: GCA_963575745.1. Lineage (NCBI taxonomy): Eukaryota > Dinophyceae > Prorocentrales > Prorocentraceae > Prorocentrum > Prorocentrum cordatum. The sequence continues at coordinate 575,688 of CAUYUJ010022559.1, forward strand.
GGGTCCCGGGGCCCGATATTTAGCGAAAACGTCCGGCTCGAAAAGCGTGCATCGCCAGGATCTCAGGGGAAGCCCGGGTCCAGCTGGGACCGGCCAGCGGGACCCTCCACCGACGAGTCAGCTCTCGTGGTCGCGACCTGGGCCCCTGGGGATCTCGGCAGCTTCCCTGGGGCCGCCTTCTCTGTCCGGGTCGTTTCTGTGGACGCTCCTGGGTCCGGGCAACGGCCTCTGGAGGCCGAACACGACGCAAGCCATCTGTTGCTCCCATCGTACTTAAGGAGCACTTTCCAAACATAATTTCGAGCACCCAGGACCAATGTCGAAGCAGTGTCGAACGAGTATCGCCTCCCAGAGCCCGACACGTGAACACCCTCATGTTTTGGTACTTCCTTTGTGCTCGAAGTTCTTCGTGGTGATCAAGGCTAAACTAGGTTGGAACATCATAACGCAAGCCCGGTTGCGAGTTTTTTCTTGTGCTTGGCGGCGCGGCACCGCCGCCGCGGCGCCGGGGGGCAGGCGGCTGCCCGAGTCGCCGCGTTCTGGGGGAGGAGGAGGCGGAGGAGGAGGAGGAGGAGGAGGAGGAGGAGGAGGAGGAGGAGGAGGAGGAGGAGGAGGAGGAGGAGGAGGAGGAGGATGGAGGAGGAGGAGAGGAGGAGGAGGAGGAGGAGGAGGAGGAGGAGGAGGAGGAGGGATCTGTGCATCGTCGGCCACACGGCCAGACGTGCAACTTCAGTCATCCCCAAGCGCGCGTCCTGGCAAAGACTGGGTACAGACCAGCAGTCACCTACGGGCAGATGGAACAAGGCCTCAGTCCCAGCACGCTTTATAGACTTCGGAGCTCGGTTGCAGCCCTCACTGGGTACAAGAAGCCAGGAGGCTGCCCAACCACTTGCATAAGGCGAGGCGTCGAAGAAAAGATGGCCCCATGATCCAGGGGAGAATGCAGGTTTTCACGTCTTGGCTGGAAATTTTAACCCACATGCCCGAGCGAATGCGAGCCATCGAGATCGTCTGGAGCAGGACGGTCACACATCTGCGGGCAAATGCCAGGCACTGGGCCCGAGTCAAAGGCTTAATAGGAGCTGTAATCGCCAGTCTCGTGGACCCCCACTGGGAACCCCTTGGCCCCGTTGGTTGGAGGATCCCCAGAGGCGAGTTTCTTCACATTCCAGAGCACGACAGAGAGCACCTGCTCAAGTTTGAGATCAAACAAGCTTTTGATCACGAGTGTCGGATCCGTGCTGCCAGTTACCATCCGTATGGTAAGGGTGCCCAGGACGGTGTCGATTTCGCAGTCTTGAAGCAGCACTTGCTTTCCCTCGCCCGCAGCAAGGATTATGAGAAAGCACGAGTTTTGCGTATGGTGGCCACGGGAGCCTTGTGGCCAGCTGCGAGACGCTTTGGCAGCGAAAGCCGCTGGGGCATCCGTACCGTCCCTACTCCTTCTGACGGCTCCCCTGCTGCTGCCGATGCCCCTGTTGCTGCGGCTGCCTCCTCCTCTCATGGCAATCCCACGCCCCCGCAGGGTCCCGCTTCGTTTGATGACCCCGAGAGGGGACCCTTCGGAGGAGGAGGACCCGCTCTCGGAGGGAGAGGGAGGCCTGGTCGAGGGAGATGCCGACCAGGCCTTGCTCCACAGTGTTCCACCCAGTTTAGAAGCTTGGAGTTCTCAGTTGTGCCCTGGATGCCAAGAGTGTGAAGAGACTCTTTTTCCACCAGAGAGTGCCGTTGTAATTTCGAGCTGCCCGACGAGGGTTTGCATTGGGATCTCCAGGCCGATACTCGCGAGGGGTGCCAGGATGAACCGTGCTTCTGGCTCTGTGGCCTCACGCCTCTGGCCTGGACCTTCAACATCCAGCACCTGCAGATCCACGGAGTAGAAAAGCTGTCCCCCTCCCTGCAAGGAGAAAAGGTGCGTCTCCCCCTTGGGGCCTACATCGGAGGCGATGGGTCTGCAGGCTGCTTTTCCCGCTGACCCCAGGTATCGGAGGTGCGGGTGGGGGGCGGCTATTGTCTTAGGAGGAGAGATTTTGGGGTGGGCCAAGGGACCCGTCCCTTCTTACAAGCAGACGGTCCCCTTGTCAGAGCTGTGGGCGTGCGATCGCATCGCCCAACTGACGGAGGGAAACCTCATTCTAATCGGCGACAACCAGTGGGATTGATTCTGCCCCCTGCTTCCACCACGCTCAGAACCCCACGTGTTGGGACCAGTTCTGGCAAGAGTGTGTAGGGCGTCGTTTGCGGGCCGCCAAAGTCAAGGCTCATGAGTCCACTTCCGATGCTGTCTTGGTTCGCCTAAGCCGCTTTGGGTTTTGGGCGGCTATATTTTTGGCCGGCACGCTTGCGGAGGAAGTGCTAGGGAGGCCCAAACGCCCCAGCTTTGCCATCACTGAAGTGCGTCGGTTTGACACTCTCGGTAGGAGAATCCATGTTTTGACGGCCTCCCCACCACATTGCCACGACCTCTGCCCAGATTTATGGAGCGAGCAGCGCTGAGGACAGGAATCGCGAGAGCAAGCGGTCCCCTCGGCGCGTTTCACCTGCACTTCCCATTGTTTGGTGGACAGGCCAAGCAAAGCCCTCAGGTGCTCCAGATGCCTCACGGCCCCGTCGGGGGCAGCGGGGGGCTGGCTCCGCTCGGGGTGCCCAGGGCTCCCTGCTAGGATCCAACCGTCCCGCAAGCATTTTCAGAGGTTTCGTGGCGTCGTCTGGTGTCGTGGGTGTGGTGGCTATGCAGCTACCACGTTTAGTAAGCTCTTTAAACCGTGCCTTGAGAAAATCTCGGGGCATGGGGAGAAGCCCTCAAAACATTACACCGCGCTTTAGGCAGGCAAGAGGCAAGAGGAGGAGGAGGAGGAGGAGGAGGAGGAGGAGGAGGAGGAGGAGGAGGAGGAGGAGGAGGAGGAGGAGAGGCGGAGGAAGGAGGAGGAGGAGGAGGAGGAGGAGGAGGAGGAGGAGGAGGGAGGAGGAGAGGGGAGGAGGAAGGAGGAGGAGGAGGAGGGAGGAGGAGGAGGAGGAGGAGGAGGGAGGAGGAGGGGAGGAGGAGGAGGAGGAGGAGGAGGAGGAGAGGAGGGGAGGAGGAGGAGGAGGAGGAGGAGGAGGAGGAGGAGGAGGAGGAGGAGGGGGGCCCCTCCGCCCCCGGGGCCGTGAAGCCCATTTGCATGGAGGAGCAGCAGCGGAGGGTGGAGCGGTACCTGGCCGAGCAGCGGGGCCGGCCCTGAGAGCCCGCGCAGCGCGCCCCCCGCGCCCACGCGGTGGCCCCGGGGCCCCCTGGCTGGCGCTCGAGCCTCCTCCTCCTCCTCCTCCTCCTCCTCCTCCTCCTCCTCCTCCTCCTCCTCCTCCTCCTCCTCCCTCCTCCTCCTCCTCCTCCTCCTCCTCCTCCTCCTCCTCCTCCTCCTCCTCTCCTCCTCCTCCTCCTCCTCCTCCTCCTCCTCCTCCTCCTCCTCCCCCTCCTTTTCCTCGGGGGCCCCTCGCGCGGCCGCCTCGCCGAGGGAGCTGCGGCGAAGGGCGCAGCGGCCGCCGCGGGGCCCAGCCCCGCTGCCCGCCACACGCGGTGGGCCCGGGGGGCCCGCTGCGCCGCCACACTCCCCGTTCTCGGCGGCGTTCGCGGTCGTCTAGCCCCCGCCGTCCTCCACGCCTCAGGTCGAAGTGGAATAAGGAGAATAATACAAATAAGAAGAATAATATTAAGACTAAGAAGAAGAAGAAGAAGAAGAAGAGGAATCCAAAGAAGAAGAAGAAGAGGAATAATAATAGTAATAATAATAATATAATATAATATAATATAATATAATATAATATAATATAATATAATATATAATAATAATAATAATAATAATAAACCCCGCAAACATCAAACGCGGACCGGCGAAAGCTGATGTTTATGATGTTTTTTTTTTCTGGGTGGACAGAGCCCCCACCCTGACACGTCGATTAGCGAATTGTCCGTTTTCGGTTCTCGAGAGGGCGCCGCGGCCGTCATTTTCCAGGCTTGCAACCGCCAGGTTTGGGCCGAAGTCGTTTTCACTAAACCACGTTTTAATAAAGGAGGTTATGTCCATCCCCGATGTTTGCTCCTCTATCGGGGCCTCGCGGCGTCTTCTTGCTGTCGGTTTGTTTTATCTGTCTGCCGACGCTCGGCCTCCATGTGAGCACGAAGTCGGGCTCGCGAAGGGAAGGCGCCCCAGGATGGAGTCGAGGGGACCACCTTGGGAGTCCACGTCTTGGGAAGTTCTGGGCGTCGGGGGCACGGGCTGTGGTGAGCCCCCCCGCCCTATCCTCGGTGCCCGCCAAACACCCCTCAGAGATCTTTGCGGCGCCTGGTTCGTACCAGATCGATCCAGAGGCACGGGCTGTTGTGAGCCTCCCACCCTATCCTCGGTGCCCGCCCGCCCGACACCCCTCCTCAGAGGTCTTTGCGGCGCCCGGTTCGCACCAGGCCGATCCGAGTATCCCAATGTTCTCGGGCGGCACATCTGTCCAGGCGCGGTTTCCTCGTACCCTACCTCGGCAAGCCCATTCAGCCTTCTCAACTCCAAGGGCGGGTGAGTCTCCAAGTGTGTGATCCCCCCTCCTCATTCATCCAGTATTCGCTGCTCTCCCACTTCTTCTCGCACGCACATGCACACACTCTCTTCCCCCCCATTTCCCCCGATCATCCCTCTCACCTCCCGCGCCCTCCATCTCCCGTCCTCTCGTCTTCACAGATGCACCCTATGCTTCAACCAAACGCTGACGTGTTTTGCCGCGTCATTCCTCTCGAGGCCTTCACCGGTACTCGAAGATTCTCGGGGCTTGGCTCCCAAAATCGCAAAATGTTGGGCCCACCGCTGATATGGTTGTTTCATGACAGGTGGATCCCCCGGCATCGACGTTTACGACATATCTTTCTTACTATTGAAGCCGAGTCAGTCGAAGCGAATCGGCATCCATCGAGCCGAACGAAATCGAGCCGAGCAGCCACCAATCACAGCCAGAACCAAACGCCCCGATGGAGGCGATCGAAATCGAACAGATCCGAACCGGTCGGAACGCATCGATCCTGCAGAGCGGAGTGGTACACCGTGGACCCACATCGGAGCCGAGCAAATGGGCCCCACTCGGTGCAAGAAGCGGCGCGGTACACCCTCGCAACACGGACTCGTCCCAGATCAGCCGCACCTCACCCCAGGCGTGAGCACGACAGGTGCCGATCGAGTCCCGCTCCACCGTCTCTTCCACCTCCGCCTGCGCCCTTCGGTGCTTCTTCGAATAAGAAAAAACCACGTAAACATAAACGTTTGGCGCTCCGCGCGGATTTCTGGGATCCGCGCTGGGCTCCCCTGGCGGCGCCTCCGGCGCCGCCCTTGGCGCCCTCCGCGCACCAGAGAGGGGGGTCCAGCGCAGATCCAGGAAATCCGCGTGGAGCGCCAAAAGTGTATGTTTATGTGTTTTTTCTTCTTCTACTTTGTGCCCCTCCCCCCTGCCCCGCCGCTGCTGCTGTGCTGCCCGCTGCATGCTGCCGCTGCCTGCTGCGGCCGTCGCGCTGCTGCCGCGCTGCTGGCCGCTGCATCTGCTGCTGCGCGTGCCTACCCATGGCCCGCCTCTCCACCCCTGCAGACCTCCTCCTCCTCCTCCTCCTTCTCCTCCCCCTTCTCTTCCTCCTCCTCCTCCTCCTCCTCCTCCTCCTCCTCCAACTCCTCCTCCGTCCTCCGTCCTCCTCCTTCCTACTCCTCCTCCTCCTCCTCCTCCTGTCCTCCTCCTCCGTCCTCCTCCTGGTCCACTTCGATACAGTCGATCCCGCTCGGTATCGTTCCTGGCCGGCACGATCCGATTCGATTCTGACATGTCGACCGTCCGACGCGGCCCCATGCTTGCATGGCGCCGTCACGCGTCCCGGCGCAGCCGATCCACTTCGGTTTCAATTCCGTGCCGAGGCGGCGTGCTCCGACGCCCATTTCGATTCAATCGGATCTCCCGATTTCGTGCTCATTGGTCTTGCCCTGGCGATCGGCTCCTCATCCCGAGCCGTTCTTTGATGGTCGCCAGGGATGGGCCCTGAGGGAGCAGGGTAGTGGAATTGTTGTCTACCGTTTTCGGGCTCCCAGGGCCCCTTTCGGGCCACAGGACCGTCAAAAGTAGACTCCAGCCTGAGGAGAAATCCGATGGACCAAGACCCGTTAACCTCAGGATTCTTCTTTTTCGTGGTAATACCCACGAGGCCCCAAAAAATAATACAAATCCGTCCGTCGCGGCTTTCTCGTGACGCCAGGATCTGCGGGTATCTGCCGATCTCCAGTGGTCCCCAGAGGCCTCGGGAGGCTCCAAGAGGCTCCAAGGGGCCCCAGAGAGTGAACCGAAAACGTATGAAGCGATTGGCGTTGAAAACTACGAAGACGGCCGCCACCGCCACATCGACGGCGAGAACAGTCAAGACGACGACGTCCCCGCGCGCGGAGGAGCTCCCGGCGGGCCGCCAGCTGCGCCGCCGCACGGTGCGCAGCCCCGCCGTGGGTTCCGGCATTTGCCCGCGGGAGAACTCTCAGGCACGGCTGCAGGCCCGGGGCCTGATTGCTCTTGATCGTGCCTGGCCGGTCTTGATCATCATCAGCATCACCACCATCATTATCATCGTCGGCATCATCAGTAGCATCATCATCCAGATCATCATAAACTTCAGTTTCATGAGCATGGGCAGCATCATCATCGTCATCCTCGTCATCCTCATCATCATCATCATAATCATCATCATCATCATCATCGTCATCATCATCATTATTAGTATCGTTTTCATCTCCGTCGTCATCATCATCATCATCATCAGCATGATCATCATCATCATCATCATCGACCTCATCACCTTCATAACCCTAATCGTACTCCACCTCTTCAGAATCACCATCATCATCATCATCATGATCAGCATTATCATCATCATCACCGCCATCAGCATCACCACAATCTGTCACCATCATCACCATGATGCGTCACTATCATCATCATGATGCTCAGCATCATCACTGTCATCATCAGCAGCATGTTCATCATCATGTGCACCGTCGTCAGCATTATCAGCATCACCATCGCCACCATCATCATCATCATCATCATCATCATCATCATCATCATCATCATCATCATCATCATCATCATCATAATCATCATCATCATCATCATCATCATCATCATCATCATCATCACCAGTACCCTCAGTATCTTGGAATCCAGTGCCCCTCTGTTGTGAGGCAGTTCTATAGGACGGGGGTACAGAGGGCAGGATGTTTACACAGTTGGGAGGAATCAGTGAATTCAGCATGGGGCGGGCTTGAAGTGCCTCGAAAATACGCGCACCCCAACCGTCAGCATCTGGTATACATGTGGATCACATTTATGGTGCTTTCCGTCGTCCGCCTCCTCCTTGCTCCCTCGTCCTCTTGTCTCGCCCCCTGGACGGGGGTCGAAGCGTCCGCGGCTCGGGCGGGAGAGCGCCCATTGCCCCCCCTTGCTCCCCGTTCCGTTTTTTTCTTTGCCTCCCCGCTCCATCATCCGTCGATTCACCTCGTCCTCCCTCCTTGCTCGAAGGCAAGCGAGGTCCCTGGAGCCGCGTGCCCGCGTTGGCGTTATACCGGCCGTTCGATGTCCGAGCACAGCGACCTAACCAAGTAGAGGGTGCCAAAGCAAGTTGTCGGGGAGCACTTCAAGCGTCGGCGGCTGCGGCCGCCAAACACAAACGCATCGCGAGCATGTGAAAGCGAAATTATACATGCCCCCGGCAAAGCCCACCCCCGTGCCAGCGCAGCTGTTTGTATGGCGACGCTTGAGGTTATGCTTGTTCAGAGGTCCGTGACATGTGACACTTCTCGTGCTATCGGACTGCTGCGGGGCCTTGCGGGTCCATCGGGGCCTTCTAGGGACGTATTCGGGACAGATTCGGCCGCCTTGGCGCCGCAGCCCACGGTGGCCGCCCTGGGCCAGGGAACTGTGTATTCGCAGCCCCCCCGGGGCCGCCCTGGGCCAGGCAAGTGTGTATTTGAATTCCTCCCGGGCTGGGCATGTCGATCTCGATTCTGGTTTGGCAAAGTAGGGGCACCTTCGAGGTGGCGAGCGTTCACCTTTTTGAAATGCACAGATCAATGTGTGATCTGTGTACACAGATTGCGTCTTCAACTGTGTAATCGCGTGCGCGGGTCCACTGTTTACACACATCGTGGTGTGATCTGTGTACACAGATCTTGTTCCCATCTGTGTATTTGGAGTGTGCTCCTCGCGGGTGGTGGCGATTGGGCGGGGACATTCGCATTTCTCTCGGCTGGTCCAGGGGGGCGTTCTACGCTCGCGAGATACACAGTTCGCGTGTCAAACTGTGCATTTGCCCCGCGCTACTCGCTGGAGTCGCCACTGGGTGGGGATTTCCGTGGATCTCCCGGCTGGTCCAGGAGGGGGCCGTGGTTTGGGAGGGCAGACGGCGCGGGGGTCAGGGATGAGGGGGCATGGGAGGGAAGGGATTCGAGAGGGGGGGTGGCGAAGGGGCCGGGGGATGAAAGGGGGAGGAGGAGAGGGGCGTAAATGGGCCCAGGAGGAGTTGCAGCCTCGGTTTCAGCATCACGGGGACGAGGAAAGTGAGGGTGGGCAAACGGACGGGGGATGCGCTGCACCAGGGCGCAGGGGAGGGGAGGAGGGCAAGGATACGGATGATGGGGGAGCGCGCAAGGCGGAGGAGGACGAGGAGGGACGACATGAAAGGGCATTGGAGAGCGCGAAAACGAGGAGCGGGATGGGTATCAGGAGGGGGAGGAATCGCACGGACATGGGGAGGATGAGGTGAAGGCGCGGGGATGCGGGAGGAGGCGGGGGACGGAGCATGAGGGTGAGGCAGTTGCCAGCTAACGCTGAGTTCATCGGTGTTTCGCGTGTCCGTGCACCCCCCCAGAAACTAGTTACCGGTTGCAGAACTGCGCTATTTGGGTAGTCGTGCGCGACGTGCGTCTAGGCCAAAGGCTCGCGTCTATGACATTCCTTGGCGTCGCGTTGATGCCGTCCTTCTTCAACAAACTGCATATGCACAGATTGGCTGAATCTGTGTTTCAACGTTTGCTTCATAGCTTCCTCTATAGTAACAGACCAACGACGGAATCCAATCAGTATCCCCATTCTCATCACCACCATCCTCATCAGTATCATCATCGTCATCGTCACCGTCATCAACATCAGGATCTCCGTCATCATCATCGTCGTCATCATCGCTTCTACCATCACTTCTTGCCCCCCTCTCGGCCCCGCCGCCCTCCCCCTCCTCGTTTCCCCGGCCGCTCCCCGTCGGCCGTCCCCCGCGGGAGAGGGGCGTGCGCTCTCCGAGACCCCGTCCCCGGGTCTCGGAGGGCGTCTGCTCACGTCGGTGTCTCTGGTATGGACGTGGGTTGCTGCGCGGTTGCTCGTCGAGCGAGTTTACACAGTGCTCATTTCTGGTTCTTGAAGAATTCTTGGATTTTTTCGGGGCCAAGATCCTTTCATTTCTGATTCTTCCATCCTGGGCCTCTTCCTGGCCGCTAGGGGGCCAGGAACAATTAGAAACGAGCACACTTAGAAATGAGCACGATTAGAAATGAACACCGTGTACGCTCAGGCGTGAGCTCGGTCGGCCTCAACATTGTGCGTAATGAGACCGGGGGCTTGCAACCACCTGTCAATTTGTCGTTCCCATCAGTCCCGCGAAAAATCGTCATCGGCATCACCATCATCATCACCACCATCATTAACATCGTCCTCATCATCACCACCACCATCGTCATCACCAGCAGCATCATCACATCACCGGATCATGCGATTGTTGGTGCTGCGTATGTGCTTTATCGCATGCGTGTGCCCCAGTACTTAGGTTAATCTCTACATAATCGAAAAACTAACAGATGCACCAGCATTTGGGTGATGGGGCGCTCAGCGGTTATTCCAGGCGCTTCTCGTAACCCGACCAGACCATCCAGAAACGACGCCCATGCGAGTCGCCCTGATCAGACATGTGGAGGAATACGCATTGTAATCAAGGCTGGGAAGCTGTCATACCTCAAGAGGAAAAGGACGGAGGAGGAACCAGAGGAGGCGAGGGGTAGAAGGATGGGGAGGGGGAGGAGGGAGGAGAGAAGGGCGGAGGGAGGAGAAGGATTAGGCGGATGAGGAAGAGGAAGGGGAAGAGGAAGAGGAAAAGGAGGAGGAGGAGGAGGAGGAGGAGGGGGGCAAACAGACAGGCCCGAGGCCTCTTGGATGCTTCTCGGAGTCTCTTCGGATGTCTCTGGAGAGCTTCTTGGAGCCTGTCGGGGCGTGTTGGGGGCCTCTTGGCGGCCCCAAGGGACTCTTGAATCGTCTTGGGTGCCTCGGGGGGGCCTCTTAAGTCCTCTTGGTGGTCTCTTTGGAGCCTCGTGGGAGCATCTTGGGGGCATATTAGGGGCCTCTTGGGGCCTCCTGGGCGCCTCTTGGGGCCTTTTGAAGGCATTATTCTTAGTCTTGGGGGCCGTCTTGGGGCCATCTTAGAGGTGATTGATCAAAGAGGGGGGGGGGACTCAAGTAGTCCCCCCCCAGGATGCCAAAATAAGCCCACAACCTGAGTCAGATCAATGACTTTGGCCATCTCGGTGAGGCCATCTGGGACGCTCTGACCCCACGCCGCCCCCCTCGTCCAGGTCCAGGGGTAGGGGGTAGGGAGAGGGGTCAAGCTGCCCACCCGCCCACAAGCCGTCTAGCTCAATCCCACCCGCCCTCCCAACATATAAGTCACACCCGAGCCTGAGCACGTTCAGCGGTCGTCTTTGGATGGACAGCTACTGGTGACCAAAGCCGACCCCGGGTGCGCGACGCTTGGGCGAGGTGGGCCACGCGTGCCAAGGGCGTCACGCGCGCCAGGCTCCCCCGGGGCCCGATCGTGCCAGGAACGCCTGGTGCGCCAGATGCGCCACGTGCTCCGAGTGTGCCACGTGTGCTGCGCACTCCAGCCGTGCCAGTTGCGCCACGTTCGGGGCACGCGTAGGGCGCGCCAGGTGCGCTTGCGCATGTGACAGCACACATCGGGAAACATGTCGGCCCCCGCATTCCTTGTCGAAAACCAATGCCCATCATTCTGTCTTGTGGGCATGCGCACAGCAGGCCACGCGTCACCACCCCCGCCGTCCCTGTCAAAAAAACCATATGACCGTGATCGTGGGATGGCCGCACACGATACATATTTAGCCGCGATGTGCATGTTGTATTGTTTTTTGTCAGGGGTGGTAGCCCTGCGCACAGCAGGGAACATGTTGACACCCGCGCCGACCCTGACAAAAACAAGACAAAGTGCTCGCGGGCCTCACGAACATAACTCAAGACTTTGCCCCAAAGTGTACTTTGCATTGTTTTGTGGCAGGGATGGTGGGGGGCGCATCGGGTTGGCCGCGCATGCTCCCAATGTGGAGGCATAGTGCGGCTTGTATTTTTTTGACATGGATGGTGGGGGGCAGGCCCGCATGGAGTCGGCATGGTTCCGGGTTGGCCGCCGGCCGAGTGGGGGAGTGGGCAGTGATCAAGACACCTTCACCGCCCGCAAGCCGTCTCGCTCACTCCCAACCGCCCTCCCAACACAGAAGTAGCACCCGAGCCGCAGCGTGTTCAGCGGTAGTCTTTAGATGGGCAGCTAATAGGAACCAACACAGACCCCATGTGCGGAACGCTGAGGTCAGATGCGCCAGGCGCGCTAGATTCGCCAGGCACCCCTGTGACCCAAGCGTGCCAGGCACGCCTGGTGCGCCAGATGCGCCACGTGATCCACGTGCGCCATGTGTGCCGCATGCTCCAGCCGCGCCAGGTGCGCCACATTCGGGGCGCGCGCATAGTGTGCCAGGTGCGCCTGCGCAAGTGGCCGTACACATCGGGAAACGTGTCGGCCCCCACTGCTCTTGTCGAAAACCAGTGCGCATTCGCGGCGGGTGTGGCCATCATAGCGTCTGGTATGACTGCACATAGCAGGCAATATGCCAGCACTCCCGCCGTCTCAGTCCAAAACCAATGCGCAGTGATCGCGGGGGGCCCGCGCATGATCCAGATTTTGCCTCGATGTGAATTTCATATTGTTGTTTGAAAGGGGTTATGGCCCTGCGCACAGCAGGCAATAGGCAGAAAGCGCGCCAGTGGACGACCCTGAATACACAAAAGAGGGGGTGTGCTCGCAGAGCCCACCCCCCCTGCCCTCGAGGGGGGGGTGAGATTTTCGACCCCCCCCTCCCTCCCCCTCTTGGCGCTGGAAAAGGGAGGGGGTTCGAACCACCCCCTCCCCCCCTGTGCGCCGAACAGGGGGCCTACTAGAGGGCCTCTCCCGCAAGGGGGGTCGGGACAGTGAGTAGTGAGTAGAGAGTAGTGAGTAGTGAGTAGTGAATAGTGAGTAGTGAGTGGATAGTAGCGAGTAATGCGGGGTGAGGAGTGAGTAGTGAGTAGCGTGCAGTAAGTAGTGAGTGGTGAGGAGTGAGTAGCTCTCTCCCCGCACCCTCCCCCTCCTCCCCCTCCCCCCCTATAACGCCCGCTATCGCCGCGAATGAAAGAATCTCTCGAGTGGAGGCTCGAGGGGCAAGCTTTTGGACGTCCTTTGACACTGCTTGGGCCTCCGTGGGGGTTCTCGTCACCACGGCTGGATTTCTTTCTCGGAACTCCGGTCAAACCTCCACGCGAGATGGGGGAACGATTTTGTAAGATCACCATCGGGAAAGGGGATCGTGAGGGAAAGGGGCCTCAAGTCTGTCGCCGTCGCAGGACTCAGCTTCTCTCTTGGCCATCAGGCGGGCGATGCTGCTCCCAGAATCCCCGAGTTCCCCCCGACACCCTTCAAAGAGGAGAGGGTGGGTGGCGTGGCGAGGTTCGGAAGGAGTTCGGGACACGCAGATGGGGACTCCTGTGCACGCCTTTTCGGTTGTTGCAAAGACGGCGGAGGGGGGCTCTGGGTAAGAAGGGAGGGGAGGGGGGGAGGGGGGGGGCGGCAGAATGCCACGGCAGTGACCTGGCCTGAAGCTAAGAAGTAAGACGGCCTCAGCACCCCCCGTCAGTATGGACCGAGCATTTACTCAAAATCCTTTATTAATCGTCCCCCAGGTCCAGTTTTTTAAGGCGCCCTTTTTGTACCTGGGGGGTCCGCTTTGTTAGGGCGCTTTCCTTGGATTGGAGCTTAGGGGGTCCCGTTTATTAGGGCGCTCCGTCGAAGAAGGAGGTTCGGAATATCAGGTCGCATTTGGAGGGGGGTCTGGTTTTTTAGGGGGGTCGATTATCAACGGATTTGGAGTACAGGGACCTCCATGAGGCCTTTTTCGCTTCTCCTGCGGTCTCCCGGAGGGGGGGTCCCCCCGCGGCCACGGCCCCATGCAGCGCCCGGCATGGACGGTACCCGCCGCCGCCGCCGCCGATCTCGTCGCCGCCGCCGCCGCCGCCGACGACGACGACGACGTCGACGACGACGACGACGACGACGAGAGGCACGCAAGTGCGGCGGCGCGGCCTGCCCGGCCACTGTGGGGTGCGACGCAGCCCAGGACCCGCGCGCCTCCGCGTCCGTCCCCCGTCCGGCGGCGGCGGCGGCGTCGTGGTCGAGGCCCCTGGGGAGGCGCTCGGAGGAGCTCGTCCTGGAGTCTGAAGCTCCTCCAGGCCCTGAGATCCTGGCGCCGCAATGTGTTCCCACCGGGCGATTCTGTTTCAGGACCCTCACGGATCGATCTGGTTCGAGAAATGATGCCAGAAGATGGCGTCGAGGGCTCCAGTCGAGATGCTTGGCGGCGATGCTGCAATCTTCTGGTGACTTCGGATCTGAGGAGCGCCTCGGGGAACTTGTCCTGATCAGGGGCCCCGGAGCCAAGGGTGTGCGAGTCGTGCACGGCCCTGCCAGATCCGGCGGGCAGAACGACGAGCGGAACGGAGAGTGTTTCGAACCGCGGCTGGAGCTTCCTCGAGCCAACGTCTTGGTGGAGTTGCCAACACGTGCTCTTTCGCGTGGAGGGCCCAGGGTCCAGGCCCCTCGAAAGGAGCCAGAGCCTGCAACGGAACATCCCGTTCCATCGCCCATGCCTCGGCGATGCTGCGCGATCTAGGGTCCGATCTGCCCCGTCCCAGCGTCACAGGTGCATCGGCGATGCGGTGCGGCGCGATCTTCTGGCCCCGTCCCCTGAGATTCGACGTCTCGAAAAAGAGCACCACGCTGGAAAGCTGTTCAACAAACATCGGCCGGAGCCGGATCGATCCGTGAGGGTCTCGGGGCCCGAGGCGAGGCAGAGTTGCCAGTTGAGCGAAGCCAAAAACGGGGTCGTCTTCGTCGACATTGGCGCGTAAGCTGCCCGCGGAAGGTCGCGCGTAAGTGCCCTCGTCTCGAATACAGCGGGCTGCGCCAGCGGTCCGCGCAAGCTGCGGCGAAAGGTCGCTGAGCCATCTCGCGTAGGACCCGTTTTTGATCGTCGCTCAGCTGAGTCTAATCGGAGACTGGAGCACATGATACCAGTGCCCGGCTGTTTTTCAATCTCTGGACTTTTTGAAGGTCGGGGACGACGTCGGGGGTGGTGTGGTGTATATGTTTACCCCCTTTTGCTGGGGAAGCAACGAAACATCCATACACCGGGATCCGATCCGCTTTCCTGTGCGAATTCCAGCGCGGGCCGGAAACAGCGTCGGTGTACAGAACTCGGCTCCTTACATGAACTGCGGCGCCAGGGTCCTCAGGGGCTGCTCTGGGCCCCCTCGCGAGGTCTCCCTGGGGATGCGTTAGGGCAGCCCTCGGGTCGGAGGTGTGGCCTCGAGGCAACACAGACCCAGACCTCCTCAGACTCGAGCCATGGAAACAGCATGACAAGCGGTTTCTCGTCATTGTCCGTCTTCTGAGGGCCCTTGCCGTGCCTCGGAACATTCAAAAACAACGACTCAGGATGAAAGACTGGTCCCAGGGAATGGGTCGAGACCTCTGGGGGTCGACGTTATGAGCAAATCATGGCGTCGGGGGCCTGGGGACTCGGATTACGGCGCGTGGATTCGCGACGGGTCTCGCTGCCATACAGCATCGGCCAGCCCCGCCACCCAAACGGGCGGCACTGGCGCCGTTTCTAGGGGTGCCTTCCCCGATCCATGGATCTGGCGACCGCGCACCAGATCTGCGTGCCCCTAGTCCATGTTAGCTCGGGTATAGCCAGGACCCCGGGTAAGGGGACCCGGTTAGTGGTAGGGCCCTGGGGCCCCTTGGCCAGATTCACTAAACCAGGTTTGCCGTGACCGGTGTTTTTTCGGGTGACGGCAGTTCCGGTTAGTGGAAATCGGACGGGGGGGTGCCCCCAGTACAGATCACTAAACCAGGTTCCACTAAACCCAGTTTTATTAACGCCCGATTAGCGTCCGTACGACTGTCTCGGGACGATGGAAATTGGTACCAAACGTATGTACAAAAACCGGCAGCAGTCACTGTTCATTCTGAGCAGAACTCGCTGTCGGCGTCGCCGTGGTCGTTACCCATTTGGAACACGAGCTCGCCTGCCCAACAGCGGCCGCTGTCGGTTTTCGGGAACATTTGTTGTTGGACACCGTGCCCGTACCCATTTCGGGAGTCAAAATTATCGGGGGCGTCTGGGAGGGGGTGATGGCTAGGGGAAGGGTGGATCTCATGGCGGGGGCCATGACATCTCCCTGGATGTCGTGACCCCCGCTTTTCATTTCTCCACACGTCCCTTGGTCTCCCCCCCTCGTCTGCGCACATGCATCGGGTCCTGATGCTCACCCGAATCTGGAAGATTGGTTCCCGTCAGTGGGACAACCTTGAGGCGCGCCCGGGTGGAGAAATCTTCGTACTCGAGCTACCGAAGCGAGCAGCAACCTGCGCCTGCTCCCGCCCAACTTGCAGTACCTGAAGCGGGCCGGCACCGGGAGGGAGGAGGAGGTGGAGGAGGAGAGGGAGACAGGAGGCTTGACCACCTGATGATCGTATCCCAGGGGCACGAGGGTCGTCCAAAACCGTCCTATGAGGCTCGCCTTGTTGTTAAACCTCTTCACATATTGCAGAGGCCTTCTGGCTTGTGGCTGGTTCTACCGACCCTGAACATGGGCCCTCGTGGGCCCAGCGCCCAACGTTGGTCCCAGTTGGCCACAGGTTGGCCAGACGCTGCTCCGATATGGCCCCGGTGGGCGCTGCCTCTCTAAGGGTACAGCGAAGACCAAGCGACAACGAAAAAACACTGCTCAGGTCGGGCCCTCGACTGGAACGGAGGCAGGATCTGCCCGCCCAGGCCCGCGCTTGCAGCAGGCAGCAACAGACCCACGGCAGCATCACCGGAGCCTCACGATCGCTCCCCGCCCTGCTCCCTCGGAGGCCAGCAGCGTGTGCAGATCGAGCCCTTGGGGAGCTCTGTCGCATCCGCCCAGACTCGAGCCCCCGGGGCGCGGGGCGCGCCCACCCCGCCTGGTGCGCCGCCGGGTCCGCCGCGCGGGGGGGCCGCCATGTTCTCGAGCGCGGGCTCCAGCGCGGCGGGCTTTGGCGGCGGTGGCCCGATGGAGAGCACCACGAGGCCCGGAGGAGGAGAAAGGCGCCGATCTCGCCAGCCTTGCCCGGTGGCCGCGACCGCTTGCAAGCCCTTACCCCCGCGGGGGTCCAGTCGTCGCTGGGGTATCGGACCCCCCAGCTTCTGACCCCCAGCCAGGTTTTTTTTCTTCTTTTTTTATAAATCTGACCTGCAGGGTAAGGTTCACATGTGGTTGCCTATCGGTTTCGCCTTCTCGGGGCTTCGCACCCTGGGCGAGGTGCGAGGAGTGCAGTCGAGTTGGACGAGTAGATCGACCCTACCAGAGTGTACCCTGTGTGTCCTCTGTTTCGCTGCCCATGCCCTCTACATTCATATGGCAATGTGGCCCTCGGAGGGAGTTTGTGTCCTTTCGCGTGCCCTCTCCAGTCAAGCTCGACTGTAGCGGTATTGGTACCTTGCTTGGAGTTCCCCGAGAGGTTGGCGCCCGGCCGCGGGGATGGGTGCTGCGACCAGGAGAGCCGGTGTTGGGGGGCGTCCAGGAGTGGGGGTAAGGACCAGGAGGGTGGTGGTGGATTTCTTGGTCAGGGCCATGATGTCTCCCCAGATTTGATGGCCTCCGTCTTCTTCTTCTTCTTCTTCTTCTTCTTCTTCTTTGATAACGTCCCTTGAGCTCCCCTGGGCCGCTCACGTGCCTCGGGCCACGATTCGCTATCCCGCCTCTTCGGCGCCCCTCCTGGTTGGACGCCCCCGGAGGACAGCCGATGGGGCGGGACAAGGGGCATGTGCTTCAGGCCAGAGGCCGTAGAGCCGAATTGGTCGCACGTGGGCGCCGGCAACGGTGGCTACGAGAAGGCACCGGGCGTCTCGCAATGGGGTTCGGGCCACGGTGGCGATCCAGGGTTGCAGGACGAGGGCCCTAAAGGGGCCGCCTGGGGTAGCGACGATGCACGAGAGGTGCATCTTTCTCCCCCCCCGTCCAGTGCCCCCCATCAAGGTAGACGAAAAGGACGAAAAGCGGCATAAGCACACAGCCAACCCTCACAGGAAGGATGCGCAATTTTCCAAGGTTGCCCTTTCATCCTTTCCCTTCGGCCCATCATTGGCCGCTTTCGCTGGCCGCGCCCCGCTCGCAAAGTGTCGACATGGCCTTCCCGGGCTCCTGCATCCTCACCGCGAATCCTTTTAACTGTAATCCTTCTGAGCTTCGCGCGGGTTTCTCGCATCGGCGCTGGGTCCCCTGATGGCGCCTCGGCGCCGCCCCTGGCGCGCTCCGCGCGCCAGGGAGAGGGTGTCCAGTGCCGATCCGAGAAAGCGTGAGAGAGCCGTGCGCACCTCCGGAGGTTGTTGGGCTCATGCAGCCCTTGCTCTTCTTTCGGGGGAACGCAAGACTCGAGCAAGCCGGAGCTCGGGTTCGCCGACGTCTTTTGACGAGCGCGTCCTGGATTTTGACGGTCCAGTTTTCGTGGGACGGTTGCAGCGGGAACTCGCGTCCAATTTCAGACGGGGTCTCGTCATTTCCATGATGGCCCCGTCGGGCCAACCCGAGTCCCCCGCACCAGAGCCTTACGTCCCCCCCCCATTCTTCGAGGTAGAGACATACAACTACGTCGGCGAGGGCGCCGGCTCCTACGCCAAGGACGCCTTGGGCCAGCACGTCGTCTACGGGTGGCGGCTGCGGAGCTGCTGCCTCTTCCTCCTGTGCAGCGCCGTGCTGCTGGCGCTCTGCGTGGTCCTCGCCCCCTGGCTCGAGGCCCTCTGGACAGACGTGCTGCCGGGCCTGCTGCCAGGCGCAGGGGTCCGTGGCTCAAGTCTGGGCGTGTCCCTTCTGCAGGAGGAATATCAGTATCCCAGGATAGTCCAGAAGTAGTCTGGGGACGATGTTTAGACCGTCTCTGACTATTTTGAAGCTTTTGTTGATACTATATCTTATGTTTCCTCCAAAATCCCCCTGCACGGGGGCATGCCCGACCTCATGCCAGGAGCAGGGCCAGAAGGCGACGGCATCATCAATCCCGCCGCGGGCCAGAGCGGCAGCCTCACGGGGAACGCCACGCAGGGCCTCCAGGATCGGCGGCTCACCAACATACTAATCTTATGTGTTCGTCGCCTCCCCCCCAGGGGGCGACGTGCGCACCGGGAAATCTTCCAGTAGATTCGTCGCGGCGGGCGTTTTATGGCCGTACCGCTCGAGAAACGACATACTACAAGATGGGTATACTATTTGTTCCGGTCGGACGCGCGCCTCCAAGGAAAACACATAGCACCAGTATGTTTTTGTGCGTCCCACAGGACGGCGTCGGAGGTGGCAGCACGGGTGTCTGCACCGCTGCCGGGAAGGACTGCAGCAGCACAAAGTGCTGCATCAACCAGTCGATGAGGTGCTTCGAGAAGAACCAGCACTGGGCGGGATGCAGGGCGTCGTGCAGCCCAGGCATATTCCTGGAGGACCCGCCGCAGCACAGGACCCGCTGGAACTGCCTGCTTGTCGACAGCAAAGGCGCTCAGGGCCTCCTCGATGGCCCTGGCAGCACGGCCACCTTGCCCGCGACCGCTCCGTCATCGACTCCGTCGCCTTTCGAGCCGTGGCCGAAGGTTCGAAGACCAGATAAAGAATAAGCATAAGCTGTCCGATCTCCGCACGGATCTCTTGGATCGGCGCTGGGCCCCCTCTGTGGCGCGCGGAGCGCGCCAGGGGCGGCGCTGGAGGCGCCGCCAGGAGGCCCAGCGCCGATCCATGAAAGCCGCGCGGAGTTCTGATAGTTTCTGCTTGTGCAGATGTCAATATTCCCTACCTAGGCTCTGCCTAGAAGGGTTCTTACCGTCTAGCTTAAAGGTGCTGGGCAGTGGAGCCCGCCCCGGGCGGTTCCCCCGGCATCCGCCGCGCGGTTCCCCCAGTTACGTCCCTTTAGCTTAGCATTGCTTATCTCATCTTAGCTTAGCTTATTTCATCTTAGCTTAGCTTAGCTTCATCTGAGCTCAGGTTTATCTTAGCTTAGCTTACCTTAGCCGCCAGTTTAGTTTTCTGTTCGGGTAATTCGCATGGGTGTAATTCCCTACCTGGGCTCTGCCTAGAGGGTTAGCTTAGCTTAGCTTAGCTTAGCTTAGCTTAACATAGCGCAGCGCTGCATTAGCATAGCATCGCATAGCATAGCATAGCATATCATAACATAGCCAAGCATAGCATAGCATAGCATAGCATAGCATATCGCAACATAGCATAGCATGCCATAGCATATCATAGTATAGCATAGCGCAGCTTAGCATATCATATCACATCATAGCATATCATAGCTTAGCATAATACAGCGCATAATTACACAGCATAGCATAGCATAGCATAGCATAGCATGGCATGGCATAGCATAGCGCAGCATAGCATGGCATGGCATGGCATAGCATAGCATAGCAACTAATGCTGCTTTCCTAGGGGCTCCAACTTCTAGGTAGGGTCGCACTGGGGTAATTCCTCTTAAGGTGCTCGCGGAGGGCGATGACTGCCTCCTCGACGGCAGCGCCGGCACGTGCGCCGCGGGGCTGACGTGCAGTCCCGGGCTGGGGAACCCGACGTGTATGAGGGATATGATTGCCTCGACTCCAGCGAGCGAGGCTGCCCCCGATGCTCCGGTGGAGACCGCCACTACTCCCGACAAGGTGCTCGGACGACGACGAGCCCCAAAAAGGCACGGATGCCACTGCCGTTCCCTCGTTTTCGCTTTTGGGGGCCTCTTGGGCGGCCCTCGTCGCCACGACTGGAGTCGCTTCGAGTTTCTGGCCCGAGCGCATCCAGGAGAGGCCCCCGGCAGTAAGGGGGTGTGAGTGCTTCTTTTTTTAAAAGGTGACCACGAAGACGACCGAGGACGTCACAGTAGGGGAGAAGACGCTGATGTTGGAACAGACGATTGGCATTGTCGTCGGGAGCACTGTCACCATCAGCAGCGCTGGGGTTTCAGAAAGCGGGACTATTGCTGGACTGGAAGACGGAGTGATTACTCTCGAGAACCCTTGGGCTAATTCTTACCCGTCCGGCTCTGACATCGTCATTGTGCAGCAGGAGGACGACGCCGTGGATGATGATTCTGGCATCGAGCCTGGCTTCCAGAAGTCCAATCACTTCACCACGGTGAGGGGCGCGATCCCAGCAGGGGTGACCGAGCTCCCAGTCTTGACGTACAGGGGGTTCGCCGTCGGCGACAGCATCCTCATTGAAAACCTCGGCGCGCCCCCTGGCGAGCAGAAGGAGATCACCGCCGTGAGCAAAACGGCGGATGAACCCAAGCTCGTTGTTCGCACGCCCACCGGGCAGGCCTACGCTGGAGAGGCGAGAGTCACGCTGCTGGGGTCGCAGGCGATGCCGGAGCTCGCACAAGACAGGGCGATGGCATTCGAAGATGGGCTCGACCTCCCAACGTCCCCCACTGAGGACGCCGAGGCGGGCATGATGCCGATGGCGATGGCATTCGAAGATGGGCTCGACGCTCCCGCGTCCCCCAAGGAGGACACTGAGGCGATGCCGACGGCGCCAGCGACGCGAGCAGGGAAAGGAAGACGCCACGGTGAGCTTCCGAAAGACAGCCCTGAAGACTTCCCGGAGCCACCGGATGACGGAAAGAAGTTCGACTGCGCGCAGGGCTTCGAGAATTGGGACGCGGGCTGGGCCGACGACAAGAAGTACTACTGTTGCAAGTACTACGGCCGTGGATGCCCCCCCGTAGAAACTACGACGCCCAAGCACGACTGCGCGGCCGACTTCGAAGACTGGGAGACCAAGTGGAACAGCGACAAGCAGTACTATTGCTGCAAGTATTATGGCCGTGCCTGCCCGGACGCACCATCCGTCTGCGACACAAAGTGCGAGCACCAGGGCGCCACCCTGACCTGCAGCGAGCGCGTCCAGTACGCCGCCACGCACCAGTTCCGCGGTCAGCCCGAGGCCTGCCCCCAGGCCCACGAGCAGGTGCTCGAGGAGTGCCGTGTCTGCGAGGAGTGCCCCCTGGAGGAGACGGGCTGCGAGAAAAAGCAGGGCGAGTTCCCCTACGACTGCGACCGGGACTTCGAGACGTGGCAGGAGTCCTGGTCTCCCGGCGAGCAGCGATGGTGCTGCGACAACTTTGGAAAAGGGTGCCCAGGCCCCACATCCGCCGAGCATCTGCCAGCGTGCGCCACAGACTGCGTCCACGACGACGGCACCACGAAGACGTGCGGCGAGTGGATCCAGGCCGTGGCCGCCGAGGACTTCCAGGGCCGTGCGGGGTCGTGCGAGAGCGCCCTCGACCAGGTCCTGAAGGACTGCCCGGTGTGCACCGTCTGCAGCCTCGAGGCGTCGGGGTGCGCGGACGCCCCGCTGGGCGGCGGCGGGCCGCCCGCCCCGCCCGACGGCGCCGCGGCCGAGGCTGCGCCAGGCTCGCCCGCCGTGCCCGACGCCGAAGCCGAGGCCGCGCTGGGCCAGGGCGTCGCCTCGGAGGCCTGAGCCGCTGGCCTGCCGAGCTGCCAGAGGCGGGGGAGGCGCGGGCCCGACGAGAGGGGCTTCCTTCCCGCCGCGTGGCGCCTTACCTCAGCACTGGCGCGCCGGGAGGCGCGAGGAAAGCCGGCTGCGTGAACTGATCCGCCAACCCTCCCTTCGCTACCCCCCCTCCCTGCTGAGATCCAAGGTCACGAACAAAGATTCAGCATCACAACGAATAACACCCGACCAGAGCCGGATCGATCCGTAAGGGTCCCAGGGCCCGAAAGGAGGCAAAGCGTCGCCCGCTCGGAGCAGATGGCGACGCCAGGACCTCAGGGCTTCTCCTCCGACCCGAGAGGCCTGGTGCCGTCAGGACCTCCGCAGACCCCCGACATCATGGTTTCGTCATGCTGTGGACCTCCCGGCGTGCTTCGACGGTCCAGAGGCCCACGGAGGGCCCCCAGGGGCCGAAGGCTGGCGAAGGCCCCCCGCTGTGCTTTTGTTTTTTCACAGCGCGAGGGGGGCTTGTCGGCCACGCGCAGAGGGGGGGCTACAGTCGGCATTGAAGAGCAGGTCGATCCTGCCAGAGCAAGGGAGGGAGGGAGGGGGGCGCTCCGGGGCCGCAGGCTGGCACCGTGAGCGGCTCTGGGCCGGGCGGGAGCGCCGCCGCTGTCGGCGGGCCTCCCGCGGGCCCTCGGCGGGCCCCGCTGGCGGGCTCCTCGGCGGGCCCCGCCGGCGGGCCTCTTGAAGGCCCAGGGCTGTCCCGCGTCTCGCGGCCCGTGCCTCCTGCATTCCTGTGGCAGTGTGGCGCTCGGAAGGGTCTCGTGTCCTCTCGCGTGTCCTGTCCAGTCGAGTCCGACTGTAGGGGGGAGGGGAAAAGGCTTCTCAGAAGCACCCAGGCTTCCTCGAAGGGGCGGGCCTTCTCTGTAGATGGAAGGCCCGCCCCCTCTATAAGAAGCAGCCTCCGTCTAAGAGGCCTTCCCCCCCTCCCCCTATACCCCCGTCTGCGCGCCGCCCAAAACAATCACAGCGGCCGGTCTGTGGCTCCTTTCGGCCTCGCGGGGGTCCTCGGCGGGCTCCTTTCAGAAAAAAAACATCGCAGGGGGACAAAAGGCCAGCCCCAGGGAGGAGCTGTGCAGACAGACCTCCGGGGGTCCACGCACGGAGAAACAACGGGAGCGCCGGGTGTCTGGGGCTGGCGCCCTTCCTCTCACAGCCCTGGCATCCCCTGCAATCTGGGCGTTACAATGCTTTTACACTGGGCGTCTTCGCCCAGTGTCAAGCCCCTGGACCATCGGACCTCAGGGCCCTCTCGCCTTGAAAAAACACCGACGCAGAGTTCTGTAAATCTCTGGCCCCCGGGGGCTGCTCGCACCAGGCCCAGGGGCCGTGGAAAAATGACCCAGGATGAGACACCGTTGGGGAGGCGCGCTGCGAAAAAAACACGACGTCGGATGTCTGGGAGATGCGGAGGTTTGCCCATGACCACCGCCTGGGGGATCGACCTGTGGGGATCTCGGCGGGCGATGGACATGGAAATATTCGGGCACTGGGGGCGGCCGAGGATCTCGAAGAGGTTCTCGAAGATCGATCCACCAGGCGGTGTTTCTGAATCCCCGCATCGCATCCTTCTTCTCCCCTCCTCCTCCTCTCCCTCTGCTCGCCCGTCCACCTTTGCAGGACGGCCCTCCCTTCGTGCATCCTGGCGGCAAATCAGGCCTTCCAGACGTTGTTCCGAGTGCTTCCGCTTTAAGAGGCGCGCAAAGCGCACCCTTGCGTGATTGCCCCCATCGACGGTGGGAAGTTGTTTGTGTAGACTGGCTGACAGACAGGCTCGGTGCTTCGGCTATTGTAATTCGTTTTTTCGCGCTGTGCTATTCAACAGCCTTCGGTGGACGTGGCGTTGAGACCAATGGTGTCCGTACGCGTCAAGCCAAAGTCCAACTTACGCGCTCGGGCTCAGATTGGGACATTCTTGGGCTGGCTTGAGGATCATCTCTTTGGCCATATTCGGGCCTCCCTGGATCGTCTTGAGCCCTCGTATCCCTCCTCCGTCCTGATCTTCCGCCTTTCCCTTCTCCCTCCCCTCTCTACCTCTCTCCCTCATTATCCCCTCGCGACTGTCCAGTGTCTTCGGACTTTGAAGAAGCCCCCACCACGCCGAGTCGATCAGCGAATTGCCCCTGTTCGGTTCTTGGGATGGTGTTGCAGCACGTCTGTTCGTGGGTCGTTTCCACGAACGCAAGGGCTCCCACGAGGGCGCGAAGTTATTCGCGGTTCGCGCTTCGCGGTCCTCGTTCCTTCTCCCCCTCCTCCTCGTCCTCCTTTTCTCCCTTTGGGGGGGCGGCGCGAGAGCGCGAAGTTATTCGCGCTTCGCGCTTCGCGCAGCGCGAAGCGCGAAGTTGGGAGCCCTTGGAACGGGTGCTTTGCTAAAAGGGGTTCTGCCAAAGGGGACGCTCTGGCCGGAGCTTCAAGGCGGCGAGAAGCTTCCCGGAGGTACACGAAGCGCCCTGAAGAGGAAGTCATCGAAGTTCGAACCGCCGACGGCGACGAAGACGACGGTCACGGCGACGACGACGACGACGGCGACGACGATGACGATGACGGCGGCGGCGGCACCTGGGAGGGCGCCGCGCCGTGCCGAGCGGCAGTGGTCCTCTGGCTGCTGCTCTCGAGCCAGAGCGGGGTCTCTCTGGAAGGCAGCTCAATGCTGATGCTCTGGGTCTCCCAGGTGGGGTCGGTGTAGACGGGGTCGAAGGATCGCGCCGCATCGCCGATGCATCGCCGATGCATCGGCGATGCGGCTCGATGTGGAACCCGATATTCTCCACGTTAACGTCTCCGATGCATCGGCGATGCATCGCCGATGCATCGGCGATGCGGTGCAATCCTCCGAGCCCAGCTACTCGGACGCACCCAGGAGGCTTCCAGATGCCCTTACTCCCCTCGGACTGCGACGGCTCACCGATGGCGTGGCGCGGGTCGTCCTTCCCCAGGACCTATCATTCCGATCGGGTCGATGCGGCTCGGTTTTGGGCCGAGAGTCCCAAGGGGGGGTGCTTCTCCTTTCTTTTCCTCCTCCTCCTCCTTCCTCCTCCTCCTTCCTCCTCCTCCTCCTTCCTCCTCCTCCTCCTCCTTCTCGACCTCGAGGTCGGCCTCCGAGTTCGCCGGGCTCGGCCCGATTCGCTTCTGACTTCCCTGCGGTCGGATGTTCGCATGGCGCCGTGGTGCATCCCGGTACGGCCAGCCCGATTCGAGTCCGGCTCTCCGTGCCGGTGTGACCCGACCCGGCGCGCCTCTCTCGACTCGATCGGGTGTTTCCCGTCTCGCTGCTGCTTGACCTTCCCAGGGTGGGGATATGTCCATAGCCGCCGCCAAGGGAGCGGGTCTTCGGGGACCACGGCTCGCGGCGGATGCGGGTACAGTGCCGTTTTGAATACATGCTCCGCGTGCGGATCATGTATAACACATGCAGGGATTTAGTATTAAAACGGCGAGGAGTTCATGCATACATTTATTCATGACTTAACCATGTATTAAAAATCCGATACATGTTTAAGAATCCTATGTATGAAGAGCTGCCCTATCCATGGTCGGGCCCTGGTGGGGGCCACGCACCTCCAGAGCCACCGCCTGCCGAGAGCCCCGAAGATGCTCCCCCAGGCGGCGGCTCCGCCTCGCCATCCCGGGATGGCGTGGCGCGGTCGCCCTCCTCGTCCGCCTCCCGTCTCCTTCGCTTCGGCCGCATGCTCCCACGCCTGCCCCGAGAGAGTCAGGACGTGGTCCTGCTGCTGCAGGGCAGCGACGGCGCCAACCTCTCCGCCCAGCTCGACCTCGCGAGCTTCCTGCTGGCCAACTCCAGCGAGCAGGCCTCGACCAGACGCCCCTCATGACGCGAAGCTGCCACAGTTTGTGCGATGTCGTGATACCCTGAGGTCCTGGCGCCGCGTTGTTTCGGGCACCAGGACCAAGATGGGCACTGAGACGGTGCTCTCAGCGGCCCGATGAGGGCCACAAAGAGGTCTGGAGGCCACTGAGGGCTCCGGATGCTATCCGTGAAGCGAGTGCACCGAGAGAATGTTTTGGGGGCCGCGGCCCATTCACGTTGTGCTCGTGAGCGGGTTGCCCGCGCTGCAGGTCCCTTTGTGGCCACTCCCCTCTCCCGCCCTCCGCGGCCACTTCGACTCTCAAGGGGCTTGCAGCGGGCTGCGCGAGGGCGGCGCGCTGGTGGAGCGCCCTGCGGCCATGGCTGGACTGGCTGGGCCCACGGGGCTCTTCTGGCTTCCCCACGCGGCGCGAGTGTGGGCCCCGTGCAGGCTCCAGAGCGTCGACGGTGACGTTGCTTCGCTCGCTGCCGACGACGGCGAGGTCATACGCCACCCTGCTCAGGACCTGCCTGCGCTGGAGCACGTGCACGATCAGCAGCTGGACGGCGTGGACGACGTGTGCAGCCTCGGGGCCGTCAGCGAGGCAGCGCTGCTGCACACGGTGCGGACACGCTACAGTCGGCAGCTCATGTACACGCGGGTCTCCCGGATCCTCATCGCGGTGAACCCGTTCTGCCCCCAGGACATTTGAAAGCCTTCGGCCATTGCCGCCAGCCCCTCTGCCCTAGGCACCGATGTATCTCGCGTCGCCCTCGCCGCCCTCATCCTCCTACTCGACATTTTCCTCGTCCTCCTGGCCGCCTACGGGGCATCCCTCCCTCAGGCGGCCAGGAGGCGGAGTCGCCATCCAGAAGCACCACTCTGGTCAACGCTGTGGAATCGGGTGCTGTCACCACCACGTCAGTATCGGTCAATGCCACGGCACCCACCTCGGCGAACTCGTGCACTATAGCGTTCTCCAGCACTGCGGAAGCGAACGCTGCTACAGTGATCTTCTCGACTGAGTCGGGTACCACGTCGGTTGTCGGCAGTCTGGAGGCGAGCATTACCACAACACCCACCAAGACGGACCCGAGCACCAGATCGCTATCTTGACTTGCGGAAGCGAGTGCGTCCACGGTGAATCTCACGACAGCGTAGATCACCACGTCGACATCCAGCATCATGACAGTGCTTGCTTCCACGGAATCCACCGCGGACGTGCAGCTCCACGCTCAGCCGTTCCAGCTCCTCAGGCGGCGCCGTGCACATAGCAAGACGGATGCCAGCGCCACGATGTGTACGGTACACGGCGGGTTGCTGCATTACGACGTGGGGGTGCAGCACGACAGGCTCCTGCAGTCCGATGCTGTACTGTGGGGGGCCATGCCAAGAAACACCCTGCTTGCCTCCAGGGTACCCTGGTTTTCTTGGGTTTCAGTGGTTTTGCTATGGAAGGCGTGACGTTCCCACACCAAGAATCAGTGGACGCGCTGGGGTCTCAGGGCTGACTTTCGTGTGGAAGGTTTCTGGTGGACTTGCCTCCACTGCAGCGCCACAGTTTCGACAGGTTGGAACAGCCCGTCGCTGAGCGGCAAGACGAATTGCAACACTCGCGACCACGGCATCCGCACCCACTCGGCCCTTGCCAGCGGCGCTCGGCAGCACCTCGTTGGAGCAGTGCGGCGGGTCGCAGGAATGCGACGCGGAGCAGCACGGGAGGATCCAGTAGCCGACGCAGCGCAGCACGACTCTGAAGAGCATGCAGTATCGTTCAACCGATCCATATCCCCATCCCCATCCCCATCTCAAGCCCCACCATCACACCACCCCAGTTGGGGATATACCCATCGAAACCCATGGGGAGTATCATCTATCCCCATCCAGGGGGGTAAATAGGCCAGTGGGGCCTCGGTTAAATGATGAGCATCGGTTAAATGATGCTAGTAGGCATCAGTTAAATGATGCTCAAGCATGGCGGATTGCAGCAGTACGTCGCTGCACAGCGAAGCCGGACGATAGGAGCATCTGTATTTGGGCGGTTGGAGGCCGGGATGCTCGACGCTGCGCGATAGTGTCGCACCTCTTGCAGAGTCGTGCGCATGGGGGGCACGATTCGTCTTTAGATTGCAAAAGGGGCAGCTGTGGGTATATGATCTGGCACAAAGTTAATCGGTACTGCATCCTTCTGAAGGGGTGTGCGATCTCCCACTTTTCTCGTGCATGCTCGGCGTTCGATGGTATCTGACCTTGCGTGTCTAGCAGGCCTCCTCGCTTCCGTTGTCACCCGACCCCGCCCCTGCGCAAAGGCAGCAGGCTTGGCTGGCTGCCGCCCCTAGGGATCCGAATGGTGGTCAGTGACGCCTGGCTGGCGTGCCATTCTGCGCCGCACTTGGCCGACCTTTTCTCTGTCCTCCTCTCTTCTTGCCTTGCTTCGCACAGTTCGGTCTCAGTCCACTGGTGGCTCTAGTGCCCGACACATTACATCGTGTAACGTGTGGTTTGCAAGCAGCGACCGTTTCGGCCCAGGGGTGTATAAATTTGTGGCTGGCAGTTGTGATCCACTCTCTTTCCTCATTCTTCCTTTCTGATTGTGGCTGTGTTCACGCGAGCTGCTTTTCAACATGGCCTCACCAGCGCTTCGCGGCCAACTGGTGTACCGCTTCGTGGCGCTGGCTATAATCGAACAACGGGCCGCTGGAGGGGGCGTCCCCTCTCTCAGTGAGCCCTCTTCGATTCCTTGGGCCTCCATTGGGTTTAGGGTCGGAGCTTTTGCTTAGCGTATCCTCCGCTGGTTCTGGCTCGCCACGCTTCGGCGAGACACGCCAACCACGTCCTGGTCCCCAGGCGTAACCTTCCCGAGCCTTCAGAAGCCTTCCGCCCCTTGGAGCGGAGAAACGCGTTATCCGCTTGCAGGGCAGATTGTGTCTCCGGATCCGTCGCCGCGGCACGCTGAGCAGCAGTTCCCGACCCTATCTTGGGCCCTCTCTGGTAAGTTCATAGGTCTTCTCTGTTTTTCTTTGGAGCCTGCTGGAGGCTTCTGGAGTCCCCTCGTGGTTCTCTTGGAGGAATACATGGCTGGCTCTCTCGCAGGACAGGTCACGCACACGTCACTTCGGGCCATTTGGGACAAAGCGCCCTAGAAGCGTAGAGCCCTCACAATTTGAAAGGGATCGTGTACCTGGTAGCGTGGGCCCAGCTTGATTTACAGGGGATCATGGCCCTGCGAGCGCAAATCCCGCGCCATATACGAGGGATCGTGGCAAGGGGAGCGCGGATCCAGCACAATCTGCCAGTGGTTGTGGCCCTCAGAATGAGCAGAGCCAACGTCATGTCGTAGGCATCGTGGCCCTGCGCAGATCCAGCGTAATCTTCAAGGGATCGCAGGCCTGGGAGCGCGGGCCCAGTTTTAATTTGCAAGCCTGGGAGGCGCGGATCGAGCCCAATTGTGCTGGAGACCGTGGCCCTGGACGCGTGGATCCAGTGCGATGTGCTAAGAATCGTCGTGCCCCCTGGGAGCACGGATCCAGAAGATCACTTCTGACGGGCTGTTGCCCTACGGGCGATGCCATCCACTGCCATTCGTGCACCGGCGCGCTCGTAGCGCTGCGTGCGCGGAGCGGGCGTCCTGCACGAGGGGCCGGGGCCCGGGGAGCACGGGCCCAGCGCGACACACAAGTCGGGGCTGGACAGACCTCCTGCCCGGACGCGTCGATGAAGGGATTGGCCGTTCTCGCTCCGCGAGAGGGCATCGCGGCCGTCCTTTTGGCGCGTCCAGGTCCGTCGATTTCGGTCCCAGGCCGTTTTCACTGAGGGGAGGTTTGCTAAAGGGAGGTTTGTCCACCGCCGAACAAGGGAGCGCAGGTCCAGCGTATGTGGGATCCTTCCAAGGGTCACTCCCCAGGTCAGGTTCTTGATGGGTTCCTTCTCGGCCAGGCGCGAGGATCCGGTCTACGGAAGTGTCTCCCTGACGCCGGGATCCGGCTTATCAGGGCTGCTTCGCGCAAGTGTCTTCACGCCGGAGCTATGGACGCATCAGTCATGAAGCTCGTGCTCGTGACCATCTTCCTTAGCGCAGTAACCAACAACATCAGATTGAACATGCCCAGAACTGGTGTCAAATTGTGGCCCCTGGGGCCGGCGGACCTTTCTGAGAGTTTGGATCGCTTCTGGGAGCTCTCTGGGCCTCCCGGGTGCCTCATCGGCGGCCCCAGAGGACGCTCAGGGGCCGCTAAGACGGCTCCAAGACCGCCCAAAATGGCCGCCAGAGGGCCCAAGCGGCCTTCAAGACGGCTCCAAGAAGGTCCCCAGAGGCCCTCCAGGAATTTCCCGCGGGCAGACGTTGTCAAAAGGCCGCTTCCCCCCTCTTGCCCCCGCCGCTCCATTTTACTCCCCTTACTCCTTCTCATCCTCAGGTCCGCCTCCTCCTCCTCCGCTTCCTCTTCCTGATCCTCCTGATCTGGACTCCTCTCGTACGCTCGTCTCCTCCTCCTCCTCCTCCTCCTCCTCCTCCTCCTCCTCCTCCCCCCCTTCCTCCTCCCATGGTTGTTACCGCCCTAATCCGCCCCCCTCCTCATCATCATATGTGTGAGCACCTTTACTATCTCTTTCACGCTCTCACTTTCACATGCATGCAATGGTTCAAACGAAAACAAGATGCCCAGAGACCCTGCCGATACTGCCTAATACCGATTCTGTCCCACCCATGGCCGCACGTCCTGCGCCAAATCCCTGCATCATTCACCTACCATCTGCAGGCTAGAGACTAAGCTCGCGCGAAGTGCGCGCGTGGTTCTAGTAACTAGTTTCATAGTCTGCTCCATCACAGTTGTCGTTAAAAGGGATATCGCAGTCGACTATTGTCACCTTCATCCAATTGTTGCGCAGTACCGCTTCTCTCGCGTGCAATGCCTACCGTAAGTACAAGTCTTACCGCATTGACTAGACTACCGTAGCGGCGGTGTTGATGATTATGTTCATCATGATGTTGGTGATGGCGATCTCGGTGGTAATCACGTTATCCGCGCCCCCAGCGCGAACACCAATTCCTTTAAGTGCACTTCAGTTATTGTTGAAGCCCGTCTTCATGGTTGCTTTGTTCTTTCGGAAAGTTGCCGCCTTGGAGTTGTTGCATACCTTGTTCGCCACACCGCCTGTGGCCATCGCACAAATCAACGTGAGCGCCGTCGTTACGCCCAGAAGAATTGACGAGGGATCGTGGCCCTGAAAGCACAGATCCAGCGTACTATACGATAGACCACGGCACTGAGGACCTTGGGGGAAGCAATCTTGAGACCCCTCACAAGTGAAGGCGATCGGGTGCTTTGGGGTGCCAGGTGGGGTAGACTTACAGAGGGATGCATGACACACTACTACCTCCTATGAGTAATGAAGCAACACCAAGCCAACCTCCTTCAGTACTTCACAATGTTCAGTGCACTTTTCTGTCCTCTCCACTACCACACTGAAGCCAATGCAACGTGACTGCTCGCAGCCTGAAGGCACCACAGGGAGGGTGCTAGCAGATCTACACCTCGGAACACTTGTGTCGCTACGCCGCCGCGGCGGACTCCTTGGACCTGCCGCCGCACATATTCAGGAGGTTTACGTTATCCCGCCGACCCCCGCAGGGAAGACAGGGGGATTTGTCTGGCATGTTGTGGTATGTGTGGGTCTTGTTGTCTTGCTTCAGTTGAGGGGTACAAGAAGATAAGGGACGATGTGGAGGCGAAGAAGGGCCATGTGACATGATGATGAGGAGGAGGAGGAGGAGGAGGACGGTGAGGTAAGGGGAGGAATACCGCCGTCATTGGTGTAGTGGGGGTCACGGGTGGTGGGATTATGAGCCTCGAGTTGCCAACTTTCGGAAGTATTCTATGCTGGTGTTCAGAGCCCACGGGAATCACGGCGAGCTGGAGCAATTAGTATGCAGATCTCCCAACGAGCGGGTACTGCGAGTTTGGCCTGGACACGCTGGACACGTGCGGGACCGACGTGCGGGACGGAACGTTCTTCTTGGTCTGTGGCCCTCGCGGGCCTTGTAGGAAGTTTTGGGGGGCCTTTGGAGCTCTCTCAGGGTACTCGTGGGGCCGTCCAGGGTCATCCTGGCGCCCTCTTTGGGGTCTTGCAGTCGTGTTGGCAGGTTTGGGGGCCGCGTCGGAGAGTCCTGGGGCCGTCCTGGGTTTCTCTTGGGCTCATTTCGGGTCCGTCCTGAGGCCATCCCAGGGGCATCTTGCGCTGTCTGGGCGCGACGGGATCTCAAACCAGACTGAAGCCACCTACCTGGATGAGTGGGGGTGTCTCAGCTCTCTCTTGGGACCTCGTCGAGCCTTCCTGGGGTTCCGGGGGGCCTGCTGGGTTCTTCTCGCGGCTTGGACGCTGTGGAGCCCTTCTTCGGCGGCGAGCTTGGGCGGGAAGTGAGAAGGGGCGGGCCTTCTGAGAAGGCAGAAGGCCTCGGGCCTTCTGAGGAGTTTTCGAAGCCTTCCCCGAAGATCCTTTTTGATTCGCGGGTCGATAGCGCACCTCTTCCGGTCGAAGCTAAGCGGGCCGCGCAAAATTTGAATTAACCAGAGATGGGCGAGCGCAGCCTCGACCCCGAAGATACAGAACACCTCTCGGAGAGCCGGAGGGCTTCTGCGAAGCCCCGCCGCCCTCTGAGCAGGCTTACTCCTCCTCACCTTCCCCCCGCGCTCGCCGCCGAACCCTGGAGGCTCTGGAGCCCCTCCGCAGCCGTCCCGGATGGTCTCGTGGGCATCCTTTCGGCGCCTCCCGGGGGAGAAGCCCAGACCGTCACGACGCCGTGACTCTTTCATGGCAGGGACCCCCAGGCTGTCTGGGCCCCCTCCCCGGGGCCCGCCCGGAGATCCGACGCCTCCCGAAAAAATGGAGCGGCGGGAGTTGGGCTCTGTTGGGCCTCCGGAGGCCTCGCCGGGCCTCGGGACCTTCAAGAAGCGCGACTTGGGGCGAAAAACGGGCCCTTGGGGAAGTGGTCCAGGCTTCTCCAGACTTCCAGGGCCCACGCGTCAGAAAACTTGGAGCGGCCGGCTGCGTGTTTTTACCCCGAGGCGCACAGCCGTCCGTGCTGCATGTTTGTGCATGACTCGAGAGAGCCTGGACCCACGCGCCCTCGTTCTCCCCCCCGCGGCACACGAGGGGTCGGCGGATTCGGCGTGGGCCACGACGCCATGCGAGGCGTGCAGGACGGTGCCCGGGACCAGGCCATCGTCATCAGCGGGGAGAGCGGCGCGGGCAAGACCGAGTCGGCCAAGCTGCTCCTCTCCTACGTCGCGTCGGCGGTGCGCTTTGGAGCCGTCCTCGAGTAGGGGATCGACTACAGAATTGATTTGCCCCAGAATTTATTTTCCCCGTCGAATCTTCGACGAATGCGTAGAATTCGCGCATCTACTAAAAATTCGAAGTATCTTTCCATAGATTCGGCGAGAAAATGATTTCTGGGATAAATCAATTCTGTAGTCGATCCCCTACTCGACGTCTCGGGGTGGCCTAGCACTGGTTCCGGCCAGCAGGAAGGGCGGGCAGGTTCGAGGTTATGAGCTCGGGGAAGTGTCTGCCTTTTTGCTTGTCACCCGGGAGCCTTTTCCGGGGCCCCGGGACCTTGACAAATTGATTCTAGTTGACAAATTGCAGCAGGGTGGGCCCGTGCAGGAGCCTGGGGACCGATCTTGAGCGGATGTGGCCTCATCCCCCCTCCTGGCCGATTCTCTGGGGCCCCAACCAGTTCAGACCCCCTCCCGCCGCCTCCAAGGTGCGCTCGGGCGGCGGCGCCGATGCGGGCGCGCGTGGCGCCGGCGTGGAGGAGAAGGTGATGCAGACCAACCCCGTGCTCGAGGCCTTCGGGAACGCCATGACGGTGAGGAACAACAACTCCTCGCGCTTCGGGAAGTGGCTGGACATGCTGCTGTCCGCCTCCGGCATGCGCGGCTGCAGGATCACGAGCTACCTGCTGGAGGTGACGCGGGTCTGCGGCCAGGCGCAGGGGGAGCGGGGGTTCCACATCTTCTTCCAGCTCCTGCAGGCCGCAGGCTCCTCGCCCTTGGTGCAGGGCCTGGAGCTCGGGAGCTGGGAGCAGTACAGCTACCTCAGGTCAGCATCGCCCATCCTGTCCTTAGCTGCCTCGATACGCCCGTGTTGGAATGCAACACGTACCCTGCTCAAAACGTCCGTGTTAACATGCTGCGTGTTGCTTCAGCGTGTTGGCTCAAGTTTTGCCGAACGCATCGCGCCAGACCTACGTTTCCAGCCTACGTGCTGAGCTCCGCGTCAATTCGCTACGTGTTGCGTGTTGCGTATCGGGGCAGAGAAGACCCTGCCCCCATCCCCACTGAGCCATCGTGTCTCAGCCCCACTGGCCCTCCCTCCCAGGTGGGGATGGGCACCGCGGAACCCGAAGGGACAGGCATGCATCCCCGCCTAGGTGGGCAGGTCGGCCAGTGCTGAAGAAGCAAGAACTTCATAAACACAGACTTTCAGAGGTCCGCGCGGATTTCTTGGATCCTCGCAGGACCCCCGTGGTGGCGCCTCCGGTCCCCCCCTTGGCGCCCTACGCACGCCAAGTTGAGGGGTCTGGTCTGGTGCCAGAGGCGCCACCAGGAAGGTGCCGCAGGCGCCGCCAGGGTGTCCAGCGCAGATCTAAGAAATCCGCGCGGACCTCCGACAAACTATTCTTATGCTGTTTTTGTCTTCCTCTACAGTGGGCCAAGGCCACGCCAGTGGGAATGGGAGTCGCTTGAAGATGCCCATCAGGGGCAGCACCCGCCTCGCCCCCGGCATCAACGATGCAGCGTGCTTCGAGGAGACGTGCGCATCCCTGGGTTCCCTCGGGTTCTCCGAGGCGGACCAGGGCCAGGTGTTCCGGCTGGTGGCCGCGGTGCTGGTGCTCGGGAACGTGGACTTCGTGTGCAACGGCCAGGATCGGGTGTTGCTTGAAGTGGTCTTGGCCCAAGGTGACCCCAGCTCCTCCACGGAGACCCAGCCCAGATGGCCTCCAGAGCACCCCTCACAAGGCCCAGAGGGTCTAAAGTGATTCGACACGCTGGGGACACTTTGGGCCAGGACAACTTCCAGCAACACCGGACAGGAGGAGCTCTCCCTGCAGGACTCGGGCCCCATCGAGCGCGTGGCGGACTTGCTACAGGTTCGATGGTCCTCAGGACGCGTGCCAGCCCAGCGTGTGTTTACCCCATTCAGATTCGCCGACATCACGCAGCTCGTGTCGGCCCGTATTGCACCGCCTGCGTCGTATTTGAAGGGCTCTGGAGGATAAGCACACGTTGGTGCTAACACGCGTTCCGAGGATCCTCGACAGGTGGACGGGCGTGCGCTCGGCAGCTGCATGCTCTGGCGCAAGGTTGTCGCCGGCAGGGACGTCACCACGACGCCCCTGCGGGGGGACCAGGCGCGCGCCGTCCGCGACGGGCTAAGCCGGATGCTGTACAGGTTCCTCTTCGAGTGGCTGATCCGGCTGCTTGCGGCAGGTCCCGCCGACGTGCCAGCGCAACACGAAGGCCGTCAAATCATGTGACACCTCTCGTGTCTACTCCTCGAGGAGGTCTCGCGGGGGCTACCCGGGCCGCCTCGGAGTTCTTTCGGACAGGGCTAGGACGAGGAGAAATACGGTCCAGGGCGTCCCGGAACGCTCTCGGAGCGTTCCGGAACGCTCTGGGAAGGCCGCGGCGCCCGAGACATCCTCCAGAGCCGCCGAAGCTCAGAGGTCCTCGATTTATCCTCATCCGGAGTTGTCCTCGTCCCGGCTTCATCTTGCTGTTCTAGCACGAGCTGTTCTGGGCCCCTTGTCGGGCCGTCAGCGGGCCTTTCTGTAGTTGTGGTGTGCCGTCTGGGGGCCCTCAACTGGGCTCGTTTGGCAGTCCTCTGGCTCTTGCGAGGCCCTCTTGGCACCATGCGCACCACGGCTCCGTTGGGTGATTTTAGCCTTCCTGGAGGACCTGGCCTTCTCTTTGAAGTCTTGGCAGCATCTTGGGGCCTCTTTGGGCGCCTTTGAGGTTTTTCTTTTATGGAGCGATTGGTGGTGACGTTCCAAGGAGGACAGGAGGTGAGGGGCAGGGCGTGAGAAAAGGTAGAAGAGGGGAGGGTGGCCGTTGAGAAAAAGAGGGGACGGAGTGACAATCAGGCGATAACGTTCTGGCAAGGCTGGCCTGTAACTTTCAGTTGTGCGCCTGTGGCGCACCCATCCCGGCCAGGCCCATCCTGTCCCCTGGGCCAAGCCAGGATGACGCATGCACCGACCCTGGGCTCAGGACTGGCCTCGCCAGGACTGGCGTGCTTGTATGCACAGCCTTTTTAAATCCAGAAGATATGGTCAACTTTTTGGGGAATCCTGGGAATACCGTGCCTACTTTTGGTGTGTCCCTGGGCCCCTCGAACTCTACCACGCCTCCGCGTGCTACGGGCCACGGTGGCGGATCCGGAGGATGAACGATCAGCTCCACGAGCCGGGGCCCTCCGCACCGGCCTCGCCGGCGCCCTCCGCACCCGGCTCTCCCGTCTCCGCCGCGGCGCAGGAGCCGGAGAGGGGGCGGGTGGAGACCCCGGTGGCTCGCCCGGTCGGGGGTCGAAGGAGAAACCACGGGCATGTCCCGTAGGAAATATAGTTACAGGAATCTTCAGGACATGCTCAAAGAAATCCATCGAAGCCCTTCGGAAGGCCATAAGGTTCCTTAGGAGTGCCTGTTGCTGTTGCTGGTGTTTGTGTTGCTGTTGCTGTTGTTGGTTGCTGTTGTTGCTTTTGTTGTTGGTGTTGCTGCACGTAAGTTTTCAAGGAGGGTCCACGCGGATTGCTTAGATGTGCGCTGGGCCTCCCTGGCCGCGCCTCTGGCGCCGGCCCTGGCGCGCTCCGTGCGCCAAGGAGGGGAGCCCACAGCGCGGATCCAAGAAGTCCGAGCGGGCCGTCGCAAATGTATGCATATGTCGTTATGTCGTTGTTTTTTCCCACATTTTTCGTGGGGTTATGGTTTTCTTCCCACCCGCGTCGCACCCGCGTCTTCCTCACATCACCTCCCGCCTCCTCCTTTCTCCTCATCCTCGTCCTTCTTCCCTTCACCCACACGCAACACATGCACTGCACGTGCATCAGACACGCGTCTACATGCAGCCGCACAGCACAGCTTAGCTCAGCACAGCACAGCACAGAACAGCACTGCACAGCACAGCATAGCACCTCAGCAGAGCACAGCACAGCACAGCACAGCACAGCACGACGGTCGTCCAGGGCACAGCAGGCGTGGGGTTTTGTCGACACCATAGGGGGTGCGCAGGGGTGGTCCCTCAGCGCGGCCTCTATGCGTGCCAGGGTCTGAAAGCGTGGCGGGCGTTGCATTTCTCTGCGCCAGAGGGGGTGCGCAAAGAGTGGTCCCTTCAGCGCGGTCTCTATGCGTGCCAGGGTCAGAAAGTGTTGCACGTGTGACATTTTCTCGACGCCAGAGGGGGTGCGCAGGGGGTGGTCCCTCAGCGCGTCCTCTATGCGTGCCAGGGTCGGAAAGCGTGGCAGGCGTGGCACTTTGTCGCCACCAGAGGGGTTGCGCGGGGGGGGGTCCCTCAGCGCGGCCTCTATGCGTGCCAGGGTCGGACAGCGTGGCAGGCGTTGCACTTTCTCGGCGCCAGAGGGGGTATGCAGGGGGTGGTCCCTCAGAGCGGCCCCTGTGCGTGCCAGGGTCGGAAAGCGCGGCAACCGCAACACTTTCTCGACACCAGAGGGGTGCGCAGGGGGTGGTGGTCCGCCACGAAGTCCTCTCTCCTTCCTTCCGTCCCTCCCTTTCCTCTCCGCCCCGCCCTGTCCCTTTCGCCCTCGTTCCTCCTCCATCCCCTGGTTTCTGTCGCCCCCATCCTCCTTCCCACCCTCCCATTCCGCCCCTCCCTCCCATTCCGCCCATCCGCGTAGCAGGCGTGGCATATTCTCGTAACATTAGGGGGTTAGGGGGTCCGCAGGTGGTGGTCTCTCAGCGCGACCTCTATCCGAGCCGGTCGTCCAGGGCGTAGCAGGCGTGGCACTTTCTCGACACCATAGGGGGTGCGCAGGGAACGGCCACCAACATCATTCTCACATGCTTCATTTCAGCTATCAGCACTCCAGCTATAATATAAGTATGTGGGGTTCCTCGGTAGCGTACTCGTTTTCCGTTTCTTTGTGGGGCAGGGGAGCCTTCGTCGCCACTGCTGGACGCAGCTCGGGGAGAAGAAGGTGCAGTTGGGCCCTGGGAGGTGTCCAGGATGGTGCGGGCTGGACCCTGGGAGGTGCCCAGGGTTAGATTTTCAGCCGCCGCTGGCTCCAGTAGCCTTGCTCTAGAGGATCGAGCGACGAAGTCTATACACATACACTGCCCCCTGGCCGGGCCCTTCCTGGCCAAGCCAGGAGAGCGTGGCTTCTGCACCGCTGCTGAGTTCAGGATGGGACTGGCCAGGGAGCACATATGGATAGATTTCGTCGCCCTAGAGGAGGCGGCCCTGCCCACAGTGCGGCAAGCAGAGGAGGACCTGGGCTACCTGGCGTCGGACGCCGCTGTCCATCGCCTGCTGGGGATCCTGGACATCAGCGGCTTCGAGACCTTCCAGACGAACTCGCTGGAGCAGCTCCTGATCAACCTCAGCAACGAGCACCTGCAGCTCCAGTTCAACGAGCACGTCTTCAAGGCCGAGCTCGAGGACTGCGCCAAGGAGGGCGTGACGCTCAGCCAGGCCATCTGCTACGCGGACA
Source organism: Prorocentrum cordatum (assembly GCA_963575745.1). Classification (NCBI taxonomy): domain Eukaryota; class Dinophyceae; order Prorocentrales; family Prorocentraceae; genus Prorocentrum; species Prorocentrum cordatum. The sequence continues at coordinate 614,193 of CAUYUJ010022559.1, forward strand.
ACTCCGACTGCGTGGCGCTGGTGGACGGCAAGGGCGGTATCCTGGACATGCTTGACGAGGACCTCATGATGCCCCAAGCATCCGACCTGACGTTCTCCAGGAAGGTGCTGCAGGGCCACGCCAAGCACCCGCGCATCGTCGCGCCCAAGTTCGCCGGCGGCGCTCTCTTCGGCATCAGGCACTACGCTGGGGAGGTCAGCTACTCGTGCGACGGCTTCCTGGAGAAGAACGCCGACAGGCTCGAAGACGAAACGAATGTCATAAACCTTCGGAGCTCCGCACGAACTTCTTGGCTCGGCGCTGGGCCCCGCCGGCGGTGCCTCCGGCGCCGCCCCTTGCAAGCTCCGCTCGCCAGAGAACGGGGGGTGGGGTCCAGCACCGATCCGAGAACGCTGCGCGGAGCTCCGAGAGCTGGTGCTCGTGCCTGCTCTTCGTCTCCCTCTAGAGGCTGCCCTCGCTGGACGCCGTCGAGCTGCTCTCCGCCTCCCCGCTGCCGGTGGTGTGCGCCATCGGCAGGGCGCTGGGGGAGCAGGCGGCGGCCCAGGGCGCCGCCGGAGGGCCTCGGCCCGGCCAGGGCCAGCGGAAGTCGGCCACCGCGCGGTTCCGCACGTCGCTTCGGGCCCCGATCTCAGCGCCCGGCTGGGCAGGCACGCCACGCGATCACGTGGTCCGATCGCAGCCCCGATCGCGAGGGCTACCGCGCCGATCTCGCGTGCAGGCTCGGACGATCGCGTGATCAAGCCGCACCGGCCACGTGGTCAGCGATCACGTGATCTTGGGGTTATTGTGACTTGTGATCGCCGATCGGTTGATTAGGAGGCGCTGAGGCCCTGATGCACAAGATCGGCCGCGCCGACACCCACTACGTCCGGTGCGTGAAGCCCAACACCGAGAAGGTTCCCAGCAGCTTTACCGCCTCCATCCGAGGGAGAAAAAAGCGGTGAAAGCATGAACTTTCGGAGCTCCGCGCAGAGTTCTCAGATCGTCGCTTGGCCCCCGTGGCGCCGCCTCCGGGGCCGCCCCTGGCGCGCGCCAGGCAGGGGGTCCTGCGCCGATCCAAGAAATCGGGGCGGAGCTCCGAAAGTTCGTGTTCACGCTGTTCTTGCTTCCTTGGTCCATGGTCCGGGAACAGCTGCTGCACAGCGGCGTGCTGGAGGCGGTGCGCATCCGCCAGGCGGGCTACAGCTCCCGGCTGTCCTTCCGGGCCTTCGCGCTCCGCTACCGGTGCGTCGTCGCCGTCCGGCTGCCCAGGTCCGATTGGTTCCCGTGCGTGCCTCGCGCCGCAGCGGGCGGCGGGAACGAGCGGGCCGCGGCGCACGAGCTGGTGCTCCACGTGCGCGACCGGCTCGAGCTGGCAGAGGCCCAATTCGTCCTCGGGGCCACGAAGGTGTTCATCAAGGCCGAGGCCACGACCAGTCTCGAGTCCGCGCGCACGCTCGCGTGCATGGCGGCGCTGCAGCACATGCAGAGCGCCGTCCGCGCCGCCACGGTGAGGCGTAGGGTGGCCGCGGCGAGGCCGCTGTTGCTGCAGCTGCTGCGCTGGCTTCGGGGCCAGACCAGGCCGCTCATGCTGCTCCGCTACGACGCCCTGCAGACCGCCGAGAGCGAGCTGGCTGCCGTCGCGGACCTGCTCGCACGCCTCGACGCGCTTCCGCTCCGCTTCGGGCTGGAGCGCCGCGCTGCGCTTGCGGAGAGGCGGCTGCGGGAGGAGATCCTGGCGCTGGCACTCGTGCAGCGGCACCTTCGCGGCGCGCTGGTCCGCGGGAGGCTGCGCCGCGCGCGGGGCCTGCTCGCGGACGTGCACGCGTGGCTCGCGAGGTGCTGCCCCGAGCCTGCCGTGCCGAGGCGCGGGGGGATCCTGCTGCTGCAGCAGTTCGCCACGTTCGAGGCCGCGGAGCAAGAGCTGGCGCTCATAGGGCCGCTGCTGCAGCGCGCGTGGGAGTTACCGCTGCCCCTCGGCGTCGTGGCGCGCGCCGGCCCCGTGGAGGAGAGGCTGCGGCGAGAGCTCTGCGCGGTGCGGACCGTGCAGCGGGTGCTGCGGGCGGCCTTGGTGCGGGCGCGGCTGTCCAGAGCGCGCGGCGCGCTGGAGGACATCAAGCAGTGGGAGAGCAGGTGCTGCGGCGGTAGGGACTGGCGCAGCGGGCGCCTGGATCACGCCTTGGCCCGGCAGTTCGGGACCTTCGAGCGCGCGGAGGACGAGCTCTCCCTCGTCGCTTCTCGGACCGCCGCGCTGCCGGAGTGGGCGGGCGGCCTAGGCCTCGTGAGGCGCGTGGAGGCCACCTGCGAGCGCCTGTGGAGTGAGGTGCAGGCCTTGCGGCGCATCCAGCGCACCCTGCGCGGTGCCGCCACGCGCCGGAGAGTCGCGGCGGCGCGTGGGGCCGTGGTCGGCGTCCGAGAGTGGTTGCTGCGAGTGTGCCCTGCGGCCCTGGAGTGCGCAGCGACGGGTGGCGAGCATCACCCGGCCTTGCTGGAGCGCCTACGGACCCTCGAGAACGCCGAGCTGGAGCTCGCCAGCGCGGCCGAGTGCCTCTCGCGGGCGGCGGCGCTGCCATTCGACTTCGGCGGCCTGGTGGAGCGGGCTGGGCGCGCTCAGGCGAGGCTGCAGGCAGAGGTGGAGGCGCTCCAGGCCGCGAGGGACCAGGTGCACGCGGCCAGCTTGGACGCCGGGGCGATGAGGGTGGTTCTCGAGCGCGCGAGCGAGCTGGCGCTGCCCACGACGCTGGAGGACGTCGCCGCCCTGGTCGACCGCGCGCGGAAGGTCGAGGCCCAGGTGCCCGTAGCGGAGGCCCTGCGAGAGGTGGTGAGCTCCGGGGACTTCGTCGCGGTGCCCGACGCGCTGCGCGGCGCGGAGCACGCCGGGCTGCTGCGGGACCCGCAGCTGTGGCTGCCCGAGCTGGGCGGGCCCGCGCTGCTGGCCCAGGTGGCCGCGATCGTGGAGGCCAAGGAGGCGCACGCGAGGGTCCAGGCGGAGCGGGCCGCCGCCGAGGCCCAGGAGGCGCTGGAGCGCCAGCGGATCGCGGAGGCGGTCGCCGCGGGGCTCCCCGCCACGGGGAAGAAAATTATGGAGACGCCCCCCAGTGGAGAGCCAGCGAGCTCGTGCGCCGCCACCCACCCGGTGGGCATCAGGGGGGCTCCTCGGCGGGTGTCTGTGTGACTATGCTGTCTGGTTTGGGTGTGCGTTTGTGCGGCGATCCAAAGCGATGTCGTCTAACTGAGGACCCGGCCGGCCGCACGCCCCCGTCCCCTCCGCTTTCGACCTACTTCGCCACGTGGCCGCGCGCGAGGCCGTGACCGCCAAAATTGCGTATATCTGGCAGGGCTGGGACAAGGATCAATCCGTTCCAGAGCGGCGTTCCGGGGCGCTCTCAGAGCAATCCAGATTCCAGAACGCTCTGGGAAGGCCGCGGCGCCCGATACAGCCTCCAGAACCGCCTCATCTCAGAGATTCCGATTTTCATCCCTGTGCGATGTCATGCTCGCCCTGGCTCTCGTTGCGCAGGTTCGCTCTCGTCGTAGCATACACGTTGTTCATGTCTAATGATTCGAAAGTTCTTTGATTTCTGGGGGGCCAAGATCCTTTCATTTCTAATTGTTCTATCCTGGGCCTCCTCCTGGCCACTAGGGGGCCAGGAACAATTAGAAACGAGCACAATTAGAAATGAGCACGATTAGAAATGAACGACGTGTAACTCTCGCTGCGCAGCCTCGTAGTCCAGCTTCGTCTTAGCACCTCCGCACGGCTCTCGTGGCGCAGGTTCGCCGACGCCGCCCGGCGGGCGAGGGCCGGGCTGCCGCCCGGCTTCGCGCCCGAGGCCGCCGCGGGGCCGTCCGAGGGCGGGCGCGGGGAGCTCGACGTGGGCCCCTCTGCGCCGCGCGCGCGGCAGGCGCTGCTCGCGGGCGCGGGTCGCGCGGATGAGCCGGGCTCGATGGGCAGGGTGGTGGCGAGGCTCACCGAGGATCCGCCAGGAGGAGGATCTCTCGAGGCCTCCCAGATGCAGGTCGGGCACGTCCCCCTGCAGGAGGAAAATGCAGAACTCGTCAAGAAATAGTCTTGGGACGATCTTTCGCCTATTTTTCCAGCTGTTTTGGGGCATGATTTGAATCTTTTCATCTTTGGCCCAAAATCCACCTGTAGGAGGACATGCCCGACCCAATCCTAGATGGGCGATGATGCGGCTCGATGTGGAGCCCGTGTTTCCCCACGCCGACGTCGCCGACGCATCGGCGATGCGGCGTGATCCTTCGACGCCCTTTCCTCGGACCCCGTCCAGAATGCCTCTCAGGATCGAAGAACTTCGAAGACCGCGGGTGCAGGCACGCAGGCGTCGGTGGAGACACGGGAGGGGCGCTCCAGAGGCGAATTGTGGCACAGGGTAGGAGGACACCAAGAAGGAGGGCTCGCGTGTTTTTGCTGTTTGTTTCATTCCTGCGCGCTCAGCGAGCGTTACCGTGGGGGGGGGGGGGGGGGGGGGCGGAGGCTGACCGAGGATCAGTGGGCCGCGCGCAGACGGGGGGGGCAGGAGGGAGGGCTTCCTAGAAGCACCCCTGCTTCTTAGACGGCGGGGGCCTCGTCTACAGGTGCAGGGCCGGCGCCTACTAGGAAGCAGCCTCCTCCTTCCAGACGCCTTGGCCCCTCCCTCTACAGCCGCGTTTTCGCGCCGCCAGATCAGAGGAGAGGAACACCGAATAACAAAACACGTAGACATGGTTCATTTTTAATTCTTCGAGAGTTCTTGGTTTTTTGGGGGGCCAAGATCCTTTTATTTCTAATTCTTGAATCCTGGGCCTCTTCCTGGCCACTAGGGGGCCAGAAACAATTAGAAACGAGCACAATTAGAAATAAGCACGATTAGAAATTAACGACGTGTACCCCCGGGCGACAACGGGCGTTACCGGTGGGAGCGGGGGGAGGGGGGGGGGCAAGCTAGGTGCGCTCGCGTCAACATCTGACATCCTACCCCTCCCTCCCATCCCTTCCCATTGAGCTACTTCATTGTCCTCTCACCGAATCGGGCAACATTCTGAAGGACCGGAAAGACTCGGATTTTCAAAAACATAGATGAAAACCAAACTCCCGGGAATCCTGTGCGGACAAGGACGCCGCCCAAAAGGGGGGGCTTTCTGCGGCCCCAAAAATCAACGAATCGACACCGGATGTGTAATCACCTCCAATGTTTTTGCCGGGGAGAATTTTCTAGATTTGGGGCTTCTTAAAAAGGATCGAAAACGTCGGCGCTGCAGCGGGAGCACGTTTTGGAACAACGAGAGGCGCAGAAATTGGGCCAGCGCTGCAGCGGGAGCACGATTCGGAACGAGCGGGAGCGCGGAAATGTGGCCAGCGCTGCAACGGGAACACGATTCGGAAGGAGCGGGAGCCCGAAAATTAGGCCAGCGCCTCTGCGAGAGCAGCATTTTAGAAAAAAACGCAAGCGAAAACCCAACTCCGGGGAATCCTGTGTGTAAAAAACAGTACGCGGGGGGGTGCCGAATATCTTCCGGACGCCATCAGGGGAAGTGGGAGAGTAGTATTCATATTGTGTAATTGTGCAGTGCGGAAGTTTCTTTATTCCCGGGCGATAGCGGGCGTTACCGGCGGGGGTGGGGAGGGGGGGGCAGCAACGTCACGTTTCGCGCCGGCGCCGTCTGGGAAAGTCGAAGATCAATCAAAAACATACTGGAGGTCGGCCGACTTGTGGCGATACACCAAGGGGGGTGGGGGCGGCCAGGGGCGGTAACGGCCGCTATGGCGAACAATGAAAAAAATGCTCCTCCAGGGTGGTGGCGAGGCTGACCGAGGATCAGAGGAAGAAGTTCGAAGAACAAAACAAGGCACAAACATGAACTTTTGACGCTCCCAGCGGATTCCTTGGATCTGCGCGTGGCCTCCCTGGCAGCGCCTCCGGCGCCGCCCCTGGCGCGCTTCGAGGGGGCTTCAGCGCAGATCCAAGAAATCCGCGCGGGTCTCCAACAGTTTATGTTTACGCCTTCCTCCAGAAAATGTGCCGACCCCAAGATGGCCTCACAAAGGCCTGGGAAGACTCCAAGATGGATCAAGACGGTCCAAGAGACTCTCAAGAGACATCGAAAAGGGGGGCAACAGGCCGCTACGAGGATCAAGATGCCAAAGTTAGGAGGGACCGAGGGACTAGATGTTGTCAAATCATTCCTTTCATGCAAATACAGATCTGGGCATTCGCTCTTTCCCAGGTTCCCCACGGCCCACGCCGGCCGAAGGTACTTCCGAGATGATCCCAGTATGGCCCGAGAGGCCTCCAAGATGGTTCCAGACCCCCCCTCGTGGTGCAAACATCGCGACGGAGGGTGTGTTGAAGTTTCGGCCCTCGGGGACCCTCGCTGGGCCTCAGGACCATCAAAAGACGACTCGGGATGGAGAACGAGCACAAGGGAACGGTTCGAGACCTCTGGAGGGCGACGTCGCGAAGCTATACGACGTCGGATGTCTGGGTAGGGGAGGGGGAGGTACCGATGCCGCTGCCCGTGCCTCGCATTCGACTTGTGTTGGCATTCTCAACGGCCCTTGCCGGCACGGCTGGATTCCCCTTGATAGTCAACGCGCGCCCTGGCGCAGGTCTGGGGAAAGCTCGGGAGAGAAAAGGAGTATGAATGGCGCGCCGCCTTTGGGGTGAGCCCGCCGGCGGCGTGTTTCTCTCCTTCGCTCTGCGTGCCTGGAAACCTGGAGCTGGTGTTCCCTGGATGGGCCGATAGGGTCCCCACGGCGGCGCGTCGTCCCTGCTGTTCCCCGACGTCCGACGTTTTTTGATATTGAGCAGCTCCCCGCAAGTCTGGACCCCTTCCCCGGGAACAGTTTTGCCTCCTGAGTCGTTTTGTTGGCGGTCCAGGGGCCCGCTCACCTGGGGGCCAGACGTGGGCAGAAGCCCTCCGTCGTGATCTCTTCACAATGAGGGGGATGTCAAGGTTCCCTGTTTGGGTTCCGGGCCATACCGCAGCTCTTCGGAGGTCGCTCGGGACCATATAAGCCCCCGCAGAACGCCCTCGGCGAGGCGCAGCTGCCGGAAGACAGCCCAGGGCTGGAACGCCGCCGACAACCAGCCGAAACGTGGACAACCGAGAATTTCGAGCCTCGGTCTCCCTGCGTCGTCAGGGCATCTGCGCCCCCAGGAGCGCGACGGGCTGCGCGAGGCGATGCAGGAGGCGCTCGTGGACGCGCTCGGCCGCGAGGAGGCGCTGCTGGCGGAGTGCCGTGCGTTGCGCCGGGGGGACCCGGCGCCAGGCCCGAGGCCGGTGGCGTCTAAGAGTCAGATAAGACATCGATTACAGAATTGATTCACTCCAGATTTGATCCCGTTTGAAAGCCGTCGCAGAAAGACGTGTCCAGGGTTCCAGTCGAGGTTGCGCACGATTCTGGATTTCTTCGTGACGGCGGGTCTCACGGACAGTAGGGGGGCCGGGGGTGCATCGACTCCCAGTCGCCCATTGATCGCCGATGGGGGCTTGATAGCACACCCCGCCCAGGAACTTGCAGATTCGCTAGCGGGGGCCTATCTCCGATCTATCGGCGACGTCTCGTCGATTCTAGCCCGATGTTCCCCCCCCCCCCCCCCCTGAGCTGGTCCCGCCACTACGTTGCCCCTCCCTGATGAGGGCTGGAGGGGAAGGGCGGATATCATGGCGGGGGCCGTGCGGCCTCCCATATCTCGTGGCCTTTTCCCTCTTCTCTCAGGGCGTCCCCTGGCCGCCCCTCGTCCGCGCGCGTGCCTCGGGAGAAGACATCCGACGCTGTGACATGTTCGCTCGAGGAGCGGTCCCCAGGGGGCGCGGCCCCTCCCCCAGCTGGAGTGGTCTTGCGTCTGTGGTCCACGTCGGATCGTCCCGGGGCCCGATGTCGGGCCCCACAGGGGCAAACCTCGTGGAACAACGCCGTGACTGAGAAGCCACACCGTCGGAGTTCTTTGGGTTCTGGTGCGCTAGCCCCCCGCCCCGTGCCCCCCCCCTTCCCCCCCCCACAGAAGAAACAAGTTGCATAAACGGAAACATCTGGCGGTCCCCACTGATTTCTTGGATCTGCGCTGGACCCCTTCTGGCGGAGGCTCCGGCGCAACCGCTGGCGCGCTCCGCGCGCCGGGGAGGGGGCCCAGCGCCGATCTTCAGAGCTCTCTGCTGTCCTTCGAGAGTTGACGTTTATGCAGTCTGTTCTGCCTCTGGTGGAACCTCTCCCCAGGTCTCATGGATCCCTCCTCTTCTTTCAAGACGTCCCCCGGCCACCCCTCGTCCGCGCACGTAATTATCCCGTGGCCTCGGTGCGCTGACCCCCTCTTCCAGCCCCCCCTCTGAACTCGTGGTTTTCTAGCAGCAGAGGTCTTGACATTTTCCTGGGGACTGGCGCTGCATCCTGTTGCTCAACAGTCCCTGGGCCCGGCGGGGGCTCCCAGGCGCGAAAATGCGAAAAAACTTACCGTCGCTATATTTCCATCTATTTTCCAAGGCCAGATGTCCTTCGATTTGATGTCTGTTCAACTCGCGGTTCCTCGTTTCTCGCTGTGGATCCAGTCTGGATGGTCTGGGGCCCGATGACGAGCCCCAGAGACCGAAATCGAGGGAAAACGCCGCGACGGAAGAACACATGTCGTCTGAGGTTTGAACTTCCATGCCGTAATTCGGTTCTCTGGCGGCCGTTCGGAACTGTTCAGGTACGCCTGGACCGCCCTTGGCGATGAGCAGCTACTGGAATCCTGATGCGAGAACACCTGCAGTAACCAAAGAGACTCTCGAGGAACCAACGAGGACCTCCAGAAGTCATAAAGGGGTTCTTCGCCGCAACCTCGGCGATGGACGTCGCGGAAAATGCAGCATCGTAGAAGATGATGCTGGAGCCCTGGGCCCCATCTTTTGTGCTGCATTTGCGGGGTTGGGTCGATCCGTGACGGTTTCGGGGCTAGAAACGTTGCAAGATCGCTAGTTGTGACAAGATCATCGACGCCAGGATCTCAAGGGAATTTTACTTTGATGACCGCGCGGGTGGCTAAGGGGATAGGGGGATTAGAAGTGTATGATCAGGTGGGTTATATCTGGCCGAGCCTAGCTTTCAGGGGGGATGCAGGTGCCGTAACTGGTTTAGGGGGCGGTACAGATCTGGTATAGGTGGGTGGAGCCCAGTTTGCGGAGTTATCTAGTAATCCTGAACTAGTTTCAGCACGTGTGATCAACTTATAAGCTAGGTTTGACCGGCTATAGCGGCTAGAACACACCATGGCATCCTTTTACGACCTCTTTGTTCCTTTAGCAGCCCCAGCGGTGATCTCAATTCGAGGAGTTGGGGGCTCTTCGGTGCAAATTTGGCGAGGGACGTCAAGAAGAATGCAACGTTGGAGACTGAGCAGTCGAAGGCCAGACTGGCAGATCGGACTGCGCTTCTGGGACCAATCCTGCATCAGTCCCCTGTATGAATTCCAATCCGGCGCCAACCCGGCGCAGCCCAATCCGGTGTTGACTTTCTCAATCTGATGATCTTGCACGTCGGGTTTATGGTTTGTGGCCCTTTGGTTTTACGTGTGCAATGTATTTCGTCGGGGCGAGCCAGACTGCATCAGTTGACAGATTGCCAGATTGGTTGCGTCTTCGGATTGACCAGATTGTAGCGAGTGCCAGGGTGCACCAGATTGGGATCGCGGCCAGACTGGCCCCGCTAGACAGCCGCCATATTGAAGCATTTCTCAGGTTTCCAGATTGGCAGCGATGCCAGATGGAATGGAGCCCTGGACCGCATCTGTCTGCTTCAGATTTCGAGCTAGATCGATCCGTGAGGGCCCCTGGGCCCGACACAGTGCAAGTCCGTCCGCTTCGGCCAAAAAATTAGACGGAAGGGTTGCAGGAGCGGTCTGGGAGCTTGGATGAACGCGGGGGTGGCTCAAGGGATAGGGGGGTTAGAACCGGATGCGAAGTAGAGAAATATCTGGCCTAATTTGATTTATGAGTGGGCTGCAAGTGCCCTGAGTAGTGAAGGGGCGGTGCTGATCTGGTCGAGGGGTGCGAAACGCAAATATGGAACGAATCACTCTCCACTCCAACACCCCCGACGCCACAATTTTTCATGACGTCGACCCCTAAGTGTCTCCCGAGTAGTTTCCTGGCGGTCCCGAGGCCCTATAAAGGCCGCCAGTGATTGACGATAGCGAACGACTTCCTGCCGCGCTTTTCTCAATGACCCGAGGGGGTCTGGGCTTCTAGCTTCGTTATTTCCTCAGTAACCCCCGGCGGTGGTCTCCGTGGGCCAGGCCCGTGGGCCGAGACCCCGTGGCAATACGAGGCTTTTCTTCGCGAGTGCCCCTCGCGGAATGTGTGCGTGCGACCGCATGTCCGCAGGATCGCGCCCTGGAATCGGGCGTATGTCGTCGCTCGCGAACTCTCCCTTAGCACCCCCAGCGGTGATCTCCGTGGGGAGGAGGCGGCGCCAACCTGCCTCGAGACCCGACGTTGCCGTAAACATTACAGCATCGCGTGAAAATCGCGACCAGACCCCGGACCCCAGCATTCTGCGTCAGTTTTCGAGCGGGATGGATCTGTGAGGGTCCCGGGGCCAGAAATGGAGCGAAAACGCCCGGCTTGAAAAAATTGTCGGGATCGGCAAAGAGGGGGGTGATGACTAGGGGGGTAGATATCATGGGGTGGGCCATGATGTTTCCTCAGATTTCATAGCGCCTCTTCTTATTTCATCGCGTTCCCAGCCCCCCCTGGGCCGCGCACATGCCGCCGGTCATGATTTGCACCCCCCCCCTCTTGGACGCCCCCCTCTAGGTAGGGGGCCACATGCGAATACCACCCCTACCCCCCACGATTTCTGGGGGGAGGATGGGGCTCACTTCGTTCGGGAGCTCCCGAACGAAGTGAACCCCACCCTCCCACTCAGAAATCGTGGGGGGTAGGGGTAGGATTCGCATGTGGCCCCCGACCTTGGGGCGCCAGGATCTCAGGGTCCCTCCCCTCCAGGCCTTCCCCCCCCCCCCCCCCCTCCCCCTCCAGGCCTCCACACGTGGCCGAGGGAGGCCCCGCGGAGGAGAAGGAGGAGGGAGGAGGAGGAGGAGAGGAGGAGGAGGAGGAGGAGGAGGAGCAGGAGGAGGAGGAGGAGGAGGAGGAGGAGGAGGAGGAGGAGGAGGAGGAGGGAGGAAAGATGAGGAGGAAGACGAGGAGGAGGAGGAGGAGGAAGACGAGGAGGAGGAAGAGGAGGAGGAGGAGGAGGAGGAGGAGGAAGACGAGAGGAGGGAGGAGGAGGAGGAGGAGGAGGAGGAAGAGGAGGAGGAGGAGCAGGAGGAGGGGGTGGAGGAGGAGGAGGAGGAGGAGGAGGAGGAGGAGGAGGAGGAGGAGGAGGCAGGGTTCGGCGCACCCGCGGCCAGGGACCTCGGGCTCGCCGCGGCCGCTGCGCGCTCGCGGTTGGTCGCCGAGAACGTGCGGCTGCAGGCGGACCTCGTCTCCGCGCGGGCAGCCGCCAGGGGCAGCGCGCCCGGGCAGCGCGAGGCCCTCGAGGAGAAAACACGGAAACGCAGGAGCCCTGAGATCCTGGCCTCGCATCTCGGGCGACCCTGAGATCCTGGCGACTCCATTTTTTCAAGCCGGGCGTTTCCTCTCCACTTCGGGCCCCGGATCCGGCTCGAGAAACTGCGCAGAAAGAGGGGTCCGGGGGGGTCCGGTTGCGATGCATTGTGATTTTGCATGTTTTTTTCGCGACGTCGGATCTCAAGGAAGGTTCGAGGCTCCAGGCTGCTTGTAGGCCCTCGGCGGTCTTGCAGCCTCGGGGCCGCTCTCTGGCTGCTGCGCCTCGCCGAGGGTGTTCCGGGGGTGCCCGGATCGTCCCATAAAACGGCCGCCGGAGGCCCGAGCCGCTTGGGTCCAAGAGGAGAGAGCAAGTAAACGGAGGAGGGCCTTCCCAGACTTGAGTCGGGCATGTCCCTCTCCACAGGAGGAAGATCCAAGGATAGTTAAAGCAAGTGGTCTGATGGCGATGCTTCGTACTTTGCAAGGTGCCGATCTTTCGCCGACAGCGTCCATGGGGGGGCCCGAATCGGCCCGAGCGCGGCCCTCGGAGCCCCGAGTTGGGTTCCGAGAGCAGATTCGCACGGAAGACCGAAGGAGGGCCAGTCGAAACAGCGGCGGCCCTCCCTGCGCTTCTTCGTCCTTTCGGGGCCTCCCTGGGGCTTCTCGTCGCCACACCCGGCTCCGCCTCGAGGAGCTGATCCTGGTGGATTCTGGGAGGGGTTCCGGATATAGATGCGGAGCGGATTTAGGCTGGGTGGGAGAACTGCCGCTGTCTCAACTGGCCCTCCTCCGATATGCGTTTCCTCCCTGGCTCTCTCCTTCGTCGTCGTGGTCGTGGTCGTGGTCGTCGTCGTCGTCGTCGTCGTCGTCGTCGTCGTCGTCGTCGTCGTCGTCGTCGTCGTCGTCGTCGTCGTCGTCGTCGTCCTCCCCACTCCCTGGCGGTGCAAGAGGCACGCCCACGAGAGATGAAAGGTTTGTGTCATCGAGTTGTGGTCTTGTGGCAGGGGAGGATCGGAAGACACATTGACTTTTCGGAGGCCCGGGCGGATCTCTTCGGTCGGCACCGGGCCCCCCCCGGCGGCGCCTTCGGCGGGGATGTCTGGTCCCGGCCCAGGAGGTTCGCTCCCGAGATCTGCTTGGTAACGCTCGGACGTGTGCATTTTTTCTCGGCGGGGATTCTTAAGGAGCATCCTGGATCATCCTGCAGAGAAAATCTCGCGCGAAACCGAACAAAGCACAGGGAATGGACGTCCGAGCGATGGCCAGTGTGTTGACCCAGGCGCTCCATGCCTCGACCCTTGCTCCAGGGTCGGTTCTTCACCCCGGCTCGTTGCCTGAAGGCCCCGGAGCCCGACACTGCCGCCAGAGGCCGAGAACGGCAGACAGCATCCGTTTTTTTCCCGGGAGGGAGCAGGGGCATCGATGGCACGTTGCCGCTGGGAGCCCGTCGGCGAGCTGATCCGTCGTTTTTTGTTTGGTCCGGAGGTTTGCTGCTGTCTTTGCAGGGGCTCGTTGGCGGGCTCCCCCACGGCGGCGTGTCACCGATATTCGCATGCGCATCGACTGAGAGATCGACCTGTTAGCGGCTGCCCCACGGAAATTCCTCATCTCCCGATCGCCCCTGGGACCCACAAAAGCTCAGGTGGGCCCCTCGGATTTGGATCCGTTTCAAGACGTGGGATGTCTGGGAATGCCGTTCTTGAGGGAGGGAGGGAGGGAGGAAGGGGAGGAGAGAGGGAGGGAGGGAGGGAGGAGGGAGGAGGAGGGGCGGAGGGAGGGAGGGAGGAGGGAGGGAGGGAGGGAGGGGAGGGAGGGAGGGAGGGAGGGAGGGAGGGAGGGAGGGAGGGAGGAGGAGGAGGAGGAGGAGGAGGAGGAGGAGAAAATCTGTTTCAAGACGTCGGATGTCCGTGGATGCCGTTTTTGCGCTCCTCCGGAGGCGGCGCCGCCTCCAGGCGGCCTGGCCGGCGCGGAGCTGCCAGTAGCCCGGGCGGCCGCGAGCGGAGCTCCATAGCAGAGGCGGGGAGAAGGAGCTCTGTCCCCTCGTCCTCGTGATCGTCCTCCTCCTCATCCTCCCTCCCTCCCTCCCCTCCCTCCCTCTCCACCCTCCCTCCCCTCCTCTTCCTCCCTTCTCCTCTCCTCTTCCTCCTCCTCCTCCTCCTCTCATCCTCCTCCTCCTCTACGCTGGGCTCCTCCTCCTCCTCCTCCTCCTCCTCCTCCTCCTCCTCCTCTTCCTCCTCCCTCTCCTCCCTCCCCCTTCTCCTGGTCCTGACCATCCCGCGCTGGAGGAGCAGGGTCGAGGGTCGAACGTCCCAGAGATCCAACGTCTTGGATAGACCGAGACGGCGTTTCTCTTTCCCCGCTTGCCTCCATGAGGCCCTCGCCAGGCCTCGGGAGAACACATTAAGGACGGATGCTTTCCGCCGTGATCGGCCTCTGGAGAACGTTTCGGGCTCCAGGACGTTCCAGAACGACACGAGATGGAACGCCAGCCCCCGGGGAACGGGTCGGGACTTCGGGGGAGCCGTCCTGGACAAGTCAAAGCATCGGCTGTCTGGGTATCTCTCCATACCCCTACTTGTCCCTCTCCCTCCCCCTCTCTCTCCCGTTCCCCCCTCAATCCCTCCCTCTTTCCTCCATCCCCTTCTTGTTCGACTTCCTTCAATTCCCTCTTCCTCCTCTCATCCTTCCTCTGCCCCAGCCCCCCGAGACCATCCCCGCTGCATCTCTCATCATGTTTGTTCCCTTCTTCTCTTGACGGATGCTCCAATGATGAGGGCTGGTGCGAGGTTCCCCCATTACAGTCCCAAGGCACTCGAGCCCATCTTGCAACAGACAGGGGACTTGGCCCCATGCAAGACTACAGGACGTTCAGACTTATGTCTTTCCTTCATGCAGTGTAGCAGTGAAGGCGCTGAAGAACGGACCACGGCGGGTTCAGGAGGGGCTTTCTTTTCTGGCCCGATGCCTGGATCTGGGTCGGGAAGCTTCTCCGTGTTTCAGACTCGCCGTGGCCAGAAACGCCCCGTCGTTCCTTAATCCGCATCCCTTAGTGGTAGCAAGATGACAGGAGAGTCCCTGCAGAGGTCCCGGAGGCACACAGAGTTCCTAGGGCCCGCCAGAGGCTCCCAGGGGGCCGCAAATTGTCAAACAAAAATCAGGAACATCGAAAGCCATCAGTCCGAGGGCGGCTCGATCTAGCTGCTGTGCTCCTTTCGGCAGCTCCGAGATGAGATTTTGAGGTAGTGGAGGCCTGAGCAGGCTTTGTAATGTTAGGACGGTCGGGCTAGCGGGCTCTATGACCCTTACTCAGACTTCCGACGTCGTCATTGCTCACTCCTGGAGTTCCTCCCCAATTTCTGCCTGGCGGCCGTTTTCGGGGCCATGGACCATCACACATCCATCCGCGATAAGTCATTGCCCCTGGCGATTTGTCGACAGCTCTGGGTCCTACGGATGGAACAAAGCGCAACGGCGGAGGTCAAGTGAAGGACCAGAGAGTTCAGTCAGATGACCCGGATTGCCGGAGAAGAAGGCCAGACGAGGCAAGGCAAACCAGTTCTTGATTATGACATCCTGTGCGTGTGCAATCCTGACCACCTTGAACCTGTTCGTATGGGGGCATACGTGTTGTTGTGGCTTGTGGTTGGTAGAACCGTTGTTAGTGTTGTTGTTCTTGGTGGTGCGTATGTGTGAAGCTGGTGTGGCTATTTTGATGTGGGTCTGGTGCTGTGCAGTCTTCGCAGTCGGCAGGCGCGCAAAGATTATGCTGAGATGCAGCCTGCTACCACTAGGTTTGGGGTGGTCGCCTGGTGTCGACACAAAGTGGCGCCTGGACGCTAGGTGCTGGATCTCTGATGCGTGCCACTGGCAGCCGTTGCCCAGGGATCTGCAGACGTGTGCCTGGGAGGGGGGGGGGTCAAATGCCGTACGCCGCGGCGTTTCGCCACCAACCCCAGTCGAGACACCAGCTCGCCTTGCCTGCTTCCTCTCCGACCCGCCCGAGCGCTGATCCTTACGTCCCACCCCCTCTGCCGCGGCCCGCGGAGGTGCGCTACGGGATCATAGCCTACGGCGCCAGCTCTCAGGCCGTATGTCTCTTTCCATTATCGCCGCCATCATGCGCGCGTGCGTGCTTCTCTCCCGGCTACTCGCAGGCCGTGCATGGTGCTCGCCTCCTGGTGCCCCTGCCGCCGTATACCTGACGTGGCCATGGGGCTGCGCGCACGATGCATAGGTACAACCCCCCCCCCACTTGCCTCACGTCGGCTCGTCGTCAACAGGCGTTCCAATCAAGCCAGCTGAGTGACCTGGAACTGTCAATCGCTCAAGATATCAGCTGCTAGGGCGCCCGCTGCGCATTCTGACCACAAGTCTTCTTCGTATTCCTCCTCCTCCTCCTCCTCCTCCTGCACAACCGCCTCACCGACCTGTCGTTTCCCTGATGGCCAGCATCATTGTCGCACAGGTCTGCTACAGTCTGCCTTGGGGCCCCTCTCCCAGACGTCCGGCGATCCAGCTTTTTTCCGTGCCTGGACCCCGGGGGGGTCTGGACCGTCTCCCGCCCTGCGCAGCTCTTTCTGCTTTGCGGCCCCGCGGGGGCCCGCTGAGGGCCCGTGGCGGCCCGTCTGAGCCTCGGCTCTGGCATCGCTCGGACATGTGTATTTTTTTCTCGGCGAGGACCCTTGAAGACCATCCTGGACCATCGAGCAGAAAAAACACGCACGACACCGGAAAATGCACGGGAAATGGACGTCCGAGCGACGGACCCTCCACAGCGCTGGCCAGGTGCTGGCCGGCCTGCAGGACGGCAGGGCCGAGGCCGCCGCGGCGCTGGCCGCCGCCGCCGCGCCCGGCGGGGACCCGGACCTCGCGCAGGCCTCGCGCCCTGGCGGGAGGGGGGCTCCGCTCGGGCAGTGCCGGCCGTACCGCAGGGCGCGGGCCAAACGTGTCGGCACGCACGAGATGGGGACGTAAAGAATGGGTACAGTGCCGAACAGCGGATCCTGTTCATTTTGAACAGGACTCGTTGTCCACGCCGCCGCGTCCTGTGTCCATTCGAGACAGGAGGCCGCCTGCCCAACAGCGGCCGCTGTTGGTTTGGGACAACATTTGTTGGGCATTGTACCGATTTTTTCCATGCCAATTTCGGGCGTCCAAAACGTGGTGTCGATGCAGTCGGGGTGGTGGTGGTGGTCACTGCAGAGGGGATTCCCGAGAAGAGCAGCACGCAGCACGACCACGGCGACGCCGACGACGAAGAGGACGCGGCGCGCAGACGATCAGCACCGAAGCACGGCACAGTCAAGGCGCTGGAGTAGGAGCCGACTTGGGTTCGGAAGGGACTCATTGTTCCTTAGGTCATTCCGTGGTTGTTCCTCTAGCAGTCCTCGTGCACCCAGACGCTGCTGGCACCCCAAATGAGCTTCGTTCCTGTTTTAGCGTTCCTTATTTCAGCAGCCCGTCTGTATTTTTGCATGCCGTTTGCGTTTCCCTGTTTAGTTTTCGTACGCGAGTGCGCGGCGGGCGTTCTGTTTTCGTTTTCGCAGGCGACGATTTGGAACGAAACTGGTCGCCTGGGGGATGGCACCGCTTTCGTTTGATACCAACACTCCTGTGTTAGGTTCCTGCTCTGTACAGATCATTGTGGTCTCCACTCATCCTCTCCTCCTCCTCCCCCCCTCCTGCCCCCTACCTCCTGCTTTATTCTCAACCCTCCCTTGGTTGGCTTCTCGTTTTGAATTCGAAAACGTCGTGGGCTCCTAGGAGGTCCCGCGGAGTAGAATTACACGCGGATCCACGCGGGACCTCGCGGCATCCTGGGGGCTGCGAATTGCGCAGTTGTCGCCACTTTCGTGGGCTCCTGGGAGGCCCCGCCGAGTGGAATTACACGCGGATCCACGCGGGACCTCACGGCTCCCTGGGGGGGCTGCGCATTGCGCAATTGCCGAAGAGGAGGTCCAGCGGAGTGGAGTTACACGCGGAGTGAAGTGTTTTTCGTTACTCTCGCCGCCGCGCTCTACTGACTTCGCTCTTGGTTGCTTTTGCACTGCGGATCATTCAACGTGTTCCACTATGTACAGAGTGGTCTTGGGTATAGTCGCCACGTACTCAGAATGGGTTTGGTACGTCCGTGGGTGATGTTCATTGTTCTAGGCTCACGCGGTGTCCAAAACAAGAACAACGTTTTGTTCGCGCCCTGCCCCGACATCCTCTCGCTGCGGAAAATCACGACGGACCGTTCTGGCAAAGTTTCACCGTTTCGGGCCTTTGGGGGCCTCCTGGGAGGCCCCCGGCGCCACCGCTGGATTGGGCCCGAAAGTCTGGTTCGAACGCACCCAGGGGAAGGTCGGGGGAGTTCTGACAGCTTGACATGTTTGCTCTGTGGACAAATCTCAGAAGACGGTGTTTGCTCATTTTCGGCCTCCGCGGGCCCTCACTGGGCCCCCGGGCCGTAACAAAAAATTACTCGGGTTGAACAAGGCGGTCCCGGGGAGGGGATCTAGAGGCCCACGCGGCCAAAAACACGGCGCCGGCTGCCTGGGAGGGTGTGTAAGACGGCCGTCGCCGTCGGTCACCGCCGACGCTGCCTGAGCACCTTTTGATCGAGCTGCCGCTCGGTCCCTCCTCCGAGGCGGGGGGGGGCGGGGCCGGGGGGCGCGGGCGGGCGCGAAGCCGTCGGGTCGTCTCGGCCGCCTCGCCCGAGCGCGCGGGGGAGGGGGCAGTCGCCCCAGAGGCCACTGCGAGACCAGGGGCTGCGCTGGTGAGCCCACAGAGAGCCCTCCCCTCCGCAGGTCGAGCCGTCTGCTGCGTCGCCCCGGTGTTTCGGGCAGCGCCAAGGGGGGGGTCGCCACCTCTTCCTGCTGCTCCTCCTCCTGCTGCTCCTCCTCCTGCTGCTCTTGCTGCTGCTGCTGCTGCTGCTGCTGCTGCTGCTGCTGCTGCTGCTCCTGGAGAGCGAGGATCGAGGAGGATGGACATCCAGGGTCGAGGATGGTTTTGATGCTTTTCGAGGCCTCGTTGAGGTCCTCTGGGGTGGGCTCTGGGGGCTCTGGGGGGGTTATGCTTCCTCGAGTTGGCAGGGCAGCCCCTAGACCGCACTGCATCGCATCGCGCGTGCATCGGGGACCCAGCTCGAGCTGGAATTGGATGTCTTTGGACAGGCATCGCTATGTAAAGAATTGGCTGACGCGTCGGCAGTGCGGACTGAAGATGGAACATGGGCCCCAATTACTCCGGCACCATTCAAGATACCTCGAACTGTTGAGTGTCTTTTGGGCCAGTTTAGTTGACTTTCCTCGGTGCCACAGTTTGGTGGAACCAGCCGTGACACCTGCCGCGGTTTGCCGAAACAAGGGGACGTGTTTTTTGGATGTTGTTCTCCCTCCTATCTTCATCTTCCCCTTCTCTTCTGTGTCCTCTTCATCCGCCGTTTTCTCATCACCACCCCACCTTCCCACCCGCCCTCTCCCCCCCCTCCCTTCCTCCGAGACCATCCGTTCCTCCGGCCGCCGTCTTGCGTGCCCTCCCCAATTCGCTCAAGCCGAGGCGCTCGGATGACTCCAGATGATGATCGTCAGACAAGGAGACGACGACGGCGACGACGGCAACGACGACGATGGCGACGAAGACGACGACACAGACCAGGACGACGGCAACGTGGGCGTCACCGCCGACGACGGCGACGGCGACGACGGCGACGGCGCCGATGACGTCGCCGATGGCGACCACGACGACAATGGCGGTGCCGATGGCGCCGACGGAGACGGCGGCAACGACAGCGGTGACGGCGACATCGACACAGGTGGTAACGATGGCCACGGCGGCGGCGACCGCGACGGCGCCGATACCGTCGGCGGCGGCGCCCGCGGACAAAGCCACCTGCGCGGCCGCAGGGCATCGTGGCCGCGGACAGGATGCTGGCGAGCCAGAGCACCGGGAGCCGCAAGCAGGAGGGGGGGTCTTCGTCGTCGGTCGTCGTCATCGTCATCGTTGCCTTCGGTCGTCGCTGTCGGTTGCCGCCGCCGCCGTCGCCAACTTAGGCAGGGCGTGGCAGGCGCGTCACTTAGGCGCCCCAAGGGGGCGCTACAGCACCTCGCTCGAGAAGCTGGGCACCTTGCAGGGCCGCGCACGATCCGATCCGATGCGGTTCGATTCGCCGACCGGGGCCACGAGTCCGATTCGGCTCGATTCATCGGCATCGGCCAGGGCTGGCGAGAGCTTCTCGCGGCGATCCGATCCTGATCCGGTACGGAAGGACCCCTTGGCGATCCGCTCCGCTTCTGGCTCCATCCGATTTGGCGATGCGAGCTCCAGGACCCGTTTCCCTCAGGACCCGTTTCCGAAATGCCAACTTTGAATCAGTAGGGTCGCAAGCAGGAGCATCGCTGAAGTTCTGCCGTAGAGTCGCAGGCAAGAGGGCGCGCGCCGGGAGGTGTTGCTGGTGCTGTCGGACGGCGTGCCGACCACCTTCAGCCGCGCCCGCACCGCCCTCCACGAGCTGGAGCAGACGGGGGTACGCCCCGTGCTAGGCCGATTGGCGCCCCATCCTGCTTGCCTTTTGTCTCACCGCTCACCGAACCAACCCGTACCCCCCCCCCCAACCCGAAATTCGGGTCAAATTCGGGTCTTCGGGTTGGGTTGGAGTGGTCTTGTTAGTCATTGTCGTAAGCATGCGATGGGGGCGATACTCCGCTCGCAGTGTCAAACCTCCTCTTCCCTGCTCCTCCGCCTCCGCCGCTCAGGGGCAACGTTAGTCAGAGGAGGGCGAGTTGAGACAATGGTGGTTGGCCGTCGGTGGGGGTCCCTCGTCGCCACGGCTGGACGCGGTCTTGAAACATTTGTGCGTTTGGACTCTTGGAGGGTTCGGGGGACCGATGTCGAGCTTCCCTTGTCTCAACTCAGCCTGCTCCGAGTTGTTGGGGGACTATGTTAAGGAGAGATGCACGGGCATGATAGCCCACACCGCCCAGGAAGGTGCGGCTTTGCAACTGGGGGCCAAGCACGGATCTATCGACGATGTGTCGCCGATTCCAGCTCGACGTTTCCCCCCATGAGGCGCCCTCCCGCCGATCGTTGCTATCTCACACGCCGAGGAATCCTAGGTCGGCGAATGTGTTCGAAGCAGCTTCAATGGAACCATCGTCATTGGAGGTGGTGACCTCTGGTGGACGCAGATCGGGCCATTGCCATCTTGCTGATCTACTACGGTCGTTTACCATTTTATTGTGTCTGGCCAGTATACATCATATCCTCTTCCTCCTCCTCCTCCTCCTCCTCCTCCTCCTCCTCCTCCTCCTCCTCCTCCTCCTGGCACCTGTGCCACTGGGAACCCTCCCCAGGAAAACAGGCGGGTTGCCTCCCGATCGTCACCCCAGGCGCTCCTTCGGGACCCTGGATGAGAGAAAAAAGGTAGTCGTAGGCCGTCCCAGCCTGCGCCACGGGGGAAGCGTCGTGCCTGGGACCTTGGGGCTGTTCCCGACTCGCCCGTGCGGCGGGCGGGAAAGCCCAAGGTTCCAGTGCACGGCCTTTCCTTCCGTGTTCCCGTGCCTGGGTTGTGGGTTTATGTCAGGTTTTGCTGCGACACCCTTGCGGTGGCCCACCTGGTACTCCGCCAGGGCTCGGGCGCTGTCGCGGGTCCCCTGTGCAGGAGGGGCTCATTGGAGGATCCCCGCCCATTCCTCCCACGGTCACGGTTCCCTGCCGTGGCGTGCGTGGGGGCGGGTTGTCCCCGAGGGAGTGGTGCCCCTCGGGTGGCTCACTGGGGCGGCACGACCGAGAGCGGCGTGTCGCACGTGAGGCTTCGAAATCGTTAGAACGCTTTCAGCTGCGCTGCGTTATCCTCCTCCTCCTCCTCCCCCCTCTCCTCCTCGAGGGCCACATCGTGAAGGCAGGACACGATCATGCGTTTTGCTTTTGCGTGACACGGACCTCCGTGGACATCGACCCCCTCCCCAGGGAGGGCTTCTCATCCGGAGCCGTTCTTGAGTGTCCGGGGGCCGAGGTACGGCCTCCAGCGGCCGAGCGCGCACAAGCACTGGCTGTCGCGGTGTCTGTGCATGGCTCCCACTGCGGAGGGCAGATCCGTTGATTTGCGATCAGCAGGTCGACGAGGAGACCACGCGCAATGCCGAGTCTTCCTCTTCTTCTTCTTCTTCCTTTTCTTATCAATGTTGTCCTGCTTAGCTTCTTAGTATCATTATTATTATCCGTAAGGGCTTCGCCCCATGCTGCCGGCCCCCTGTCTGGGAGAATGGGAGATGCAAAAGCTAAATCATGAGGTCTGGGCGCCGCCGTGAAGCAGTGTCGGGACCTGTTTGTTTTTCGACCCTGACCCTACGGATCTGCCTCACGGGTGCCACCGAATTTCAGAAATGTGGCAAACCCCTTGTGTTTTTTGGACCCTGACCCTGCGGATCCGCGTGGGGGGTGCCGCAGAATGTCAGAAATGTGGCAAATCCCTTGTGTTTTTCGACCCTGACCTTACGGATCTGCTTCACGGGTGCCACCGGATTTCGGAAATGTGGCAACCCCCTTGTGTTTTTGGACCCTGACCCTACGGATCTGCGTGAGGGCTGCCGCCGAATTTCAGAAATTTGCAAATCCCTGATGTTTTTTGCCCATGACCCTGCCGATCTGCATGAGGGGCGCCGCCGGATTTTACAAATGTAGCAAATCCAATATGTTTTTAGACCCTGACCCCGCCGATCTGCGTGAGGGGTGCCACCGGATTTCAGAAATGTGGCAAATCCCATGTGCTTTTGGACCCTGACCCCGCCGATCTGCGTGAGGGGTGCCACCGAATTTCAGAAATGTGGCAAACCCCTTGTGTTTTTGCACCCCGACCCCGCCGACCTGCGTGAGGGGTGCCACCGAATTTTAGAAATGTGGCAAATCCCGTGTGTTTCTGGACCCTGACCCCGCCGATCTGCGTGAGGGGTGCCAGCAAATTTTTGAAAAGTGGCAAATCCCGTGTGTTTTTTGGACCCTGACCCCGCCGATCTGCGTGAGGGGTGCCACCGAATTTGAAGAATGTGGCAAATCTTGTTTTTGGACCCTGACCCCGCCGATCTGGGTGAGGGGTGTCAATTTGTATCCACCCCAGCAAGTCAGACAACACGCTCACGGCGTGGTAAAAATGCCCGTTTTGGGCCTCCCCCCCTCGCGCGGCCCATCAACAAGGAGCAGTAAGCAGCAAGAAGCAGAACTGTAACAGTGGAAACTGGAAGCTGCAACTGGTACAGGAAACTGCGAACCTTCGGCCTACAGCCTGTTGGCCCCACAAGGGGGCCGGCGGATTGTTTTTCTTCGTATATTTGTTATAACTCTTCTGCCGCTGCTGCGGGGGGGGTGGGGGGGGGCGCGCTGGCGATCTTGGGGTCCACGTTTTAAGTGGGGGGGCCAAGAGGCCGAGCCACTCTTGAGGACCCGCCGGCGGCGGCCTCCCGGGGAGGCCGAGCCACCCTGTGGAGGGCCCGCTGGCCCTCCAACAAGACAAGTGCACGGACACGCCCCAGCAGTTCGCTCCTGGGCCTCGGGGGAGGGTGGCGGTGCAGAGCCGGACCGCGGCACAAGGTCGAGGTGGGCTCGGGAAGGGCACCACAGTGTTCTTCGTGCTCGCTGACTGTTCTTGTGCATCCTGGGGAGGGTACGCGTGCATGTTCTGTGTGTTTTGGCCGGCGGAGGGTCTCATGTTCTCGAGGGGTGTTCTCTTGGCCTGGGTCCAACTGTGCACAGACACCCCCCAGTGGAATGTTCCTGGGCCTCCTGAGTGGGTGGCGGTGTACAAGTCGCCACTCAGAGCTAGCGACGTCTGTCAGCGCAACTCGCACGAAGGCGCAGGGAAAGCTCGTCGGCGGGTGCCTGTGTATGTAAATGTTTGTGTCGTAGCTGGCGGTCTCGGGGGCCATCTCAGAGGCGCGGACGGGGTGAGCAGTAGCTAGCACGCCGCGCGTCCCGCGGCCCGAAAAGGTCCCCAGCCCTCGGGAGGGCTCGTGGCACGCTCGGCGCGAAGCGGTCGACTTTAGCTTACGTGCTCTTAGCAGGCCGCCAGCCGGCCGAGTCTTCTCCTCCTCCTCCTTGGTTAGAGCAGGTGCTTCGATCCGTGGTCGAAGGCATCGAAGAGTGGGAAGAGTGTATCTCGTCGGCGACCAGTTTTTTGGACTGGTCCTCCCAGACCCAGCAGGGCGACGCAACACATGCACGCACAGTCTATTCCCCATGACCTTGGAGATCCGACGTCACGAATCAAAATGCAACATCGTAAGATATCATGCCCGGAGCCCTTCAGCCACACTTGTGTGCGGCATCTCTTGGGCCAGATCGATCCATGAGGGTCCCTGGGCCCGAAACAGGGCAGAGTCGGCTGGTGTAGTTAGGATGGTGTAGTTATTGGTCTAGATTCAGTCCCGTGGCCGATGTTCTCTCTCTCCGCCTCACCCTGCTCCTCCCTCCCCCTCGACCTCCTTGGTTTTCAAGTCAGGACTCGGCTCTCCTGCGTTCCGGGCACTGCAAGAACGCTCTCGGCGAGGCGCAGCCGCTGGAAGGCGTCCGAGGCTGGAAAAGTGCCGGAAAGCCTCGCCCTCGAACCCTCCCCCATCCCTTTCCTTACATCGGGGGTGGACAGAACCCCCAACAGTGAGTGACACGTCGATTAGTGAATTGTCCGTTTTCGGTTTTCGAGAGGGCGCCGTGGCCGTTATTTTCCAGGCTTGCGCCCGCCAGGTCTGGGCCTCAGGTCGTTTTCACTAAACCACGTTTTGCTGAAGGGGGGTCTGTCCATCCCCGATTACAAACGAGTCATTCGTCCCTGTCGCACCCCCAGACGTGTCGGTATGGCCGGCCAGGCGCTGCGCCCGAGAGTTCTTCGCCAGTTACGATCCTGA
The DNA here is from genome assembly GCA_963575745.1 of Prorocentrum cordatum. NCBI lineage: Eukaryota > Dinophyceae > Prorocentrales > Prorocentraceae > Prorocentrum > Prorocentrum cordatum. Next base: position 638,579 of record CAUYUJ010022559.1, read on the forward strand.
AGAGTTTGGAATCTGCAGCAGCTTCACGGACGGAGGGCGGGTGGTTTTCAAAAGGTGGCCCTCGCCTTAGCGCTTCGCGCCGCGCTCGTTCTCGTCGAAGTTGTGCAAGAGTTTCAAGGATTCGCGCGGTCGAAGTCCCAGGAATGGTGCCCGGGGCAAGATTCAGGACTGTGAGGACGCAACAATCATGGTGATTCACGGCGTTCAGTGTCCCAGGTATTGTGTTCTGGCGCAGTTTAGGATTGTCAGGACGCAAAAGTCACGTTGACTCGCAACGCCGGCTTCCCAGGAATTGTGTTCGCACCATTGGGGGTTCCCAGGCGATTGTATTCCAATAGGGGGTTTTCCCGCAACGAAGATACATGTTTGTAGGGCCTCAAGAAGAGGGAACTTGGAAGGAGGGCTTACTGCAACATCGCTGATGCGTCCTGCGTTCGCACTGGGTCCGCTGCTCCTCCTCCCGGGAGGCCTGGCCGACGGCTACCACGGCGACTCACGCCAGCGCGCGTGCCGGCTCGTGGGCGAGCCCTGCGCGGCGTACGTCGAGGCGCCACCGCCGCCGTCGGCGTCGCCGCTCCCCCCCCCCTTGGCGGCCTGCAGAATCCTCGGGGCTCGAGGATTCGAGGAGCAAGAGAGGGCACAGACCTCACCACCCACCAAACCATCCCAACCCAGCCCGAAGGCTCCGATTTGCCCTCCGTTTCCAGGTGGGGGTCGGGACACATCGAAAAAGCACATATGAAGCCCGTACCCCCCCCCAAACCGAAGTTCGGGTCTTCGGGTTGGGTTGGGGTGGCCTGGTAGGTAGTCAATGCCGAGCCTTGCGGAGCTCCCCGCGGAGTGCATGGATGGGCGTTGGGGCCCCCAGCTGGCGACGCCTCCAGCGCCCCCCTGCCGGGGAGGGGCGTCTTGCGCCGATGTAAAGAATTCCGCGCGGACCTCCGAAAGTTAATGTTTATGGTGCTTCCCTTTTGATGTATCAACGATGGATTCCGCAACATCCAGGCGACGCACCGAAATGACGACGGCTGCTTTGAGGACCCAGTTGGCCTCGGAAACGGCAGGGCCCTTCTTCACTGATTCCCAAAGTTTGCCTTTGGATCGTGAACAGAGTTTGCAGAAGCTGTTCACCGAAACGGAGAATGAACACGCCAGAAACGAAAGCGGAGCCAAAATGAGAATAATTACGCAGCCGGACCGGAACAAATACAGAGACGGAACCAGAACAAACAATTGCGACGGAACCGTCGCAAAATTCGGGGAAACGTAGAATCGGTCGAACAAATACCTTGCCGTCCCCAAGGCCCACTAGGCTCGAGGATGGATCCTTCAGATACAGGCGACGCAGCGGATTTCGCGACGGTCGGTTTGTGGAAGACATATGTGCCTCTGGAGGCCCAAGTCCCTGGTGCGTGAAGCACTTGCTCGGGGACGTGAAGCATTGCCCCGATACGCCCGTGTTGAAACGCAACCCGTGCTGTGATCAAGCGTCCATGGTAAACGTGCTGCCACATGGTCAAGCGTCCATGTTCCGCTCGTGGTCGCCTACGTTGTGCCGCATGCATCTGGCCAGTCTTGTGTTCTCGATCTACGGGCGGAGCTCCGTGTCAACGGGATGCGTTTTGCGCAGCAGGGCGGCGGAGATCCTCGAGGCTCGAGGATCGAGCCCGCAGACCCAGGCGCCGAACACAAATGGCGACGGCCGTGGTTTGTGCTCCTGGAGGCTCTTGCTGGGCCCCAGAGACGGGAAACCATCGGCTCGGGATGAAAAACCGGCTTTGGGGATGGAGTCAAGATCTCCAGGGACCTGTGCAACGGAAAAAATGCTCGGCACGAGCGAAGTGGGTACGGAATTAATGGTTACAATGCCCAATAGCAGTTCCTGTTCATTTTGAACAGGACTCGCTGTCGGTGTCACCGCGGCCTGTGCCTATTTGAGACAGAAGGCCGCCTGCCCAACAGCGGCCGCCGTTGGTTTGGGACAACATTTGTTGTTGGGCATTGTACCCATTCTTTCCGTACCCATTTCGGGCGTCCAAAAGTGCGGCGTCGAAGGTTCGAGGATCGAGGTTCAAGGGTTTAGGTCTTTGGGTGTGTTTTGTTCGGTTGCACAACCGGGAGGCTTTTCATGACCACAGCTGAAGTTCCTCCGAAATGATAGCCAGAATGCTCCCCCCAGGATGGGTGCGGGGGCCGATGTTTGAGGAGGGGGGCCCCGACCCAAAAAGATCTTGGAGGTGTTGCGCAGCTCGCGGCCCCGAAGGGACGGTTTCGGGCCCCATGGTAGGTGAACAGTTGGTCCCAGGCAGAGCCTCGGGCTTTCGGGGACCCCATGTCGACCAACGAATGATGACGTCGGAGGCATGGGATCGCGGCACTGGCTCCTGCGTGCGTGTGGGTGCGTTTCAGCGTCCCTCCCCCCGTCTTCTGAGGGGCCCGCCGCGGGCCTTGCTCGGGTGACTTCCTCCGCCTCGTCGCTGCGCGCGAGACCGCGGTCGCAAAAAAGTGTGTGTTTGGGTTTCTTCCAGACCCCTTTCGGGACCCTCGAGTAAAATATGCAGTGGCGCAAACTCTGGACGCTTCGCGCAACCCACCTGCAGCATCCCTCGGCAGCAGCTTCGGCAGCCGTGAGTGTGCTCGCTGGGTAATTAGGCTCCGCCCGTAGCCCGTGTCGACCTTTGACGCCGCCTGCGCCTTCGCTTGCGGCTGCGACAAAAAGTAACCCCACCTGTCCATCCAGAAACGATGCCCAGGCGAGTTGCCCTGATCAGGGATGTGGAGGAGCATGCACTAGAATAAAGGGCTCGGAAAGCGGCCGTAGTCCAAGAGTGGGAGGATTGAGGAGCAATCGGAGGAGAAGGAGGGGGAGGGGGAGGAGGGAGGAGGGAGGAGGGGAAGGATGAGGATAAACAAGCGGATGAGAGAGAGGAGGAGGAGGAGGAGGAGGAGGACGAGGAAGAGGAAGAGGCAGAGGAGGGCGAGCAGAAAGGCCAGAGGCATCTTGGATGTCTCGCGCAGTCTCTCCGGATGTCTCTTCAAGTTCCTTGCGGTCTTATTGGGGCGTTTTGGGGCCTTTTGGCGGTCCCAGGGTTGCCTTTTGGGGCGTCTTGGGCTCTCGTAGGAGCCGCTTGGGGACCTCTTGGGGCCTCTTGGGGGCCTCTTGGGGCCTCCTGGGCGCCTCTTGGGGCCGTCTTGGGGCACCCTTGGGAACCTCGAGGGCCATCTTGGGGCCGGTTGGGGGGAGATCGACCAAAGGAGAGGGGGTACTCCCTTGGGGTTCACCCCCTCAGAAGGCCAACGCAAATCCAACGCCAAAGTCGAATCAATGATTTGTGCCTGATCGCCGAGGCCGTCTTGGACGCTCCAACGCGTCGCGGGGCGCCCCGTCCAGGACCAGGTATGGGGGAGGGGTAAGCCCCTCCCCGAAGGGGAAGAAGAGGGGTTGGAAGAGGAAGCGCTCTAAGCCACTCGCGCCCTCAAGGGCTGGTGGGATTACACCATCTTGGATGCCACCTGGCAGCATCAGGGGTCATCTTGGAGCCTTAGTGTGCCAAAACATTCCCCGAAATGCAGAAGAAAAGCCAACGTCCTTCAAAACCCATGTGTATGTTTCAATGTTTTCGTTGATCAACGAGGGGGGGGCTTGATTGGGGTCCCTCCTCTGGAGCTCATTTTCCAACATGCTCAGCGCACGGTTTGCCCTCTAGGGGACCGCTCCGGCTACCGGAGCTGGCACGCAGACTTCCGTTCCGTTCTTGGGCCTTCTGAAGCCTTCTTGGAGCCATCTTGGGCCATCTTGGACGCTTCACCGCCTCGCGATCCCCCCTTTCCAGACCCAGGGGTAGGGGGTAGGGGGAGGGGTCAAGACTCCCTCCCCGCCCGCAAGCCGTCTCGCTCACTCCCACCCGCCATCCCAACACATACGTAGCACCCGAGCCTGGCCCGAGCCGCAGCATATTCAGAAGTCGTCTGTGGATGGGCAGCTACTGGGGCCGCCTCCGCTGCCGCCGCCGCCGCCTCCGCCGCCGCCGCCGCCGCTCGCCGCCGCCGCCGCCGCTGACCGCCGCCGCCGCCGCCGCGCCGCCCGCCGACGCCCGCGCCGCCGCCGCCGCGCCGCCCCCGCCGCCGCCGCCGCCGCCACCGCCGCCGTCGCCCCCGCTGCCGAATCGCCGCCGCCGCAGCCGCTGCCGCCGCAGCCGCTGCCGCCACCGCTGCCGCCGCCGCCGCCACCGCCGCAGCCGCCGCCGCCGCTGTCCCCGCCGCAGCCGCCGCAGCCGCCGCCGCCGCCGCCGCCGCCGCCAAGTGTACTCTGTATTGTTTTTTGATAGGGATGGTGGGGAGAGGCCGCATCGGGTTCGCTGCGCATGCTCCGAGTTTGGAGGCAGAGTGTGTTTTGTAATGTTTGTTTTTACAAGGGATGGTGGGGGGGGGCCCTCATTGTCCCTGGTTGGCTCCAAGTCGCCTGGGGGAGGGGGTGTATATGAATAGGGAACAGTGATCAAGACAACCTCCAGATAGCAAGCCGTCTAGCTCACTCCCACCCGCCCTCCCAACACATCAGTAATACCCGAGCCTCAGCATGTTCAACGGTCGTCTGTGGGCGGACAGCTACTGGGAACCAAAACCTAGCCCATGTTCGCGACGCTGGGGCGAGGTGCGCCACGCGTGCCAGGCGCGCCACGCGCGCGCCAGGCACCCCTGGGGCCCGAGCGTGCCAGGCACGACTGGCGCGCCAGATGGAGGGGTAAACCCCTCACCGAAGGAAACGGGGGACGATGGAAGTGGAAACGTTGCCAACCACTCACGCCCAGAAGGCTGGTGGGACTTATTTTTCCCCACCTGCCTCCCTCTGCCCTCCTCCTTGTTGGAGCAGTGCGAAGTGCGATGGTGTCTGTGTCTTCCCTCGCGCCTTCGATGGCTGGCTCTCGAAAGCCAGGACACGAAAATGTTGACGTCGCCCTGCTGTGTCCGCCGCCCTTCCCCCGGGCAAGCCCGCCAGTGGGCCTGGGCCGCCAATGGGGGACCCCCGCGGGGGGGGTACGCAGAGAGAGCGCTACGGAGTCGGCCGCCCTCACGCAGAGATCACACGTCGGAGGCCTGGGCCGCCTCGCGATCCGCCTGGTCCAGGTCGCGTTGTGTTCCAAGCTCTCTCCGCCTGCCCCTGCATTTTTTTAACGAGCGGCTGAGGACCGTGGCCAGATGCAGGAAAACGGCACGACAGGCGGACGAGCGACAAACGACGGATGACCGCGCCCGTGCGTTAGGCGGTTCGGGGCCCGAGTTTCTCCGATCGGTCGACAGCGATCTGAGAGAGTGCCCACTCGTGGTTGTTTCTCTTGAACACGGGGCAGAGTACGTTAACCTTAGGGTGGCAAGCGGTGACAAAAAACAGAAACTCCGAGGTCTGCGCGGATTTCTCGGATCAGCGCTAGACCCTCTTCCCAGGCGCACGGATCGCGCCGGGGGCGGCGCGGGAGGCGCTGCCAGGGGGGCCCAGCGCTGATCCCAGGAATCTGCGCAGACCTCAGAGTCTTTTTATGATTGTGTCATTGTTTGTTCCCCGTGCATGGGGTGCCCAAGTCGCTTGCCACTGCAGCCCAGTGCCAGCTTCAACGCGACGGGTCCGCTCCGAAGACGCCGACTAAAAAAGATTCTGGACATGGGGCAGTGCACATGACTGGTTCCACCCCGTTCATCATTCCACCTCTCCTCAAGGCTCGCTTGCGGCGACTGCCCTTTCTCGCGCTGCGCCCTGCATTGTCTGCGCCCTCTCCTTGCCGGCCTGTTGAATCCACCGCACGTCCGCCTCTACGCCCTCCGCCACTTCGGCTTCGTCGATCTTCTTCCATCTGCTCGTCCTCCTCGTCATTGTTCATGCTCCTCTCCTCGTCCTACCCCTCCCTCTCCTCCTTCACCCGCCCGTCTGATGCCCCTCCTCACGCTCCCCCTCCTCTTGCGCCTCCTCGTCCTCGTCTTCTTCTCGTCCATATCAATAATTTTCTCCGCCGCGTTCTCTTGCCCCCCGTCCTGTTGTGCCACCCTGCTTCCCCTTCCTCTCCTTTGTACTCCTCATGCTTCCATTCCTGCTCCATTCCGCCTCCCTGTCGTCATTCGCTCATCCTCTTCCGTTCGTCTATCCGTTCCTCATCCCTCGGTTCTCCGTCGTCCGTCCCCGCCCTTCACTTCGTTCTTGTCGTTACCCCTCCCCTGCTCATCCATCTCTTTCTCCCAAAACCAACGCTCGACGACGACAGTCTTCCCATGCTCCACCGACCCCGCTTCCACTCCATTCCGTTCCTCCTCGCTCATCTTCTCTTCTCATTCGTTCTCCTCCGCCTCCTTCAGCTTCTTCCTCTTCCTTGCATTTCCCTCCCTCCTCCGCTCATTCTCCTCCATCTCCTCCTCCTCCTCCTCCGTCTCCATGCCCCTCCTCCTTGGTCTTCTCTTCCCCCACGACCCTCGTGCTCCGCATCGGCGTCCTCCACCGCTTTTCATCGTCCTCCTCCTCCGCCTCATCCTGCTGGTGTCCCTCTCCGCCTCTATCCTACATTATTATCCGCCCCCCGCTCCTCCCGCTCGTCCTCCGCCTTCCTGTTCCCCCCCTCCATCGGTCCCCCCTTCCTCAAGCTGATCCTTCTTTCTTCGTCCATCGTCTTCTTGCATTAAGGCGAACATGTCACTCTACAGGAAGTTTCTCAACAAAGAATCACATTATTCAATAGTAGTCAGCAAACCAGTAATTATTATTGAACGTTCAAGTATATGCCAGAATAGTCAAACAGTGCCTCTCAACATCCGCCTGCAGGAGGACATGCCCTACCCAACGCTTGCACCTGGCCTCCCTGCTGCTGCTCATTCGGCGTAGTCGTCCCCCCCCCCTCCACTCTTGCTCGGCAGCCGCGTGCGCAGCACCGCGGCGGGGCCGACGACGCGCATCCGCCGCGTGCGCCCCGAGGAGCAAACGCACCTAGTTCGGGTGTTTTGCTGAATGGGGTGTCTGTCCACCCCCGACACGCAGGAGATTTGGTCTGTGCCGCTTGTGGTTCCTCGGGGATCTCGGCCTCGGCCTGTCACTTAGCTTTTGACGGCCCCGCTGGACGCGGGCGAGCCCCCTCCCGACGCGAGCCCTGCGCTTCCCCGCTGCTCCCCAATGTGCCGAGCCCGTGCGCCCGAGCATGCAGGCGGTCAGCGGGTGGTCCTACATGGCCTCGGACCCGCGCAGGCGCCGCTGGATGAGGAGGAAGGGAGGAGGGGGGAGGAGGAGGAGGAGGAGGAGGAGGAGGAGGAGGAGGAGGAGGAGGAGGAGGAGGAGGAGGAGGAGGAGGAGGAGGAGGAGGAGGAGGAGGGAGGAGGAGGAGGAGGAGAGGAGGAGGAGGAGGAGGAGGAGGAGGAGGAGGAGGAGGAGGAGGAGGAGGAGGAGGAGGAGGAGGACAACGACAACAATCCTTTTCGTACTCTTCTCTCAGCTCGCGTGCCACTCAACGTCTATACCCAGAGCTCTCGATGCCCGCCCTCTTCGAGTTCGATCTTACCCCCTTTGCATATCTTCATTGACTGCCACGCGTAGTTGGCGCAGCCTTGTACATACGGGAAGGGAGGGAGGAGGGAAGGGACAAGAGGGAAAGAGAAGGATGGAGCACGAGAGAAATTAGCAGGAGGGGGATAAGGAGTAGGGCAACAAGCGGCATAACCACCCTGCTGGGTGCGGCGGACGGAACCTAATTGGTGGTTCGGGCGGGCGGGCCCTGATGGCCGGGTCGAGCGCGCGGGTCGCTGAAGCGTCAGTTTTGCATGTATCGCGTGGACACCTGAAGCAGTAGCGCGATTTCCAAATAAATTGTGAGGAGGTCCAGAGCGAGACCTTGATTCCTGAGTGTCGTCGGTCCGGGGTTTCAGCAAATTGCGAGAAGTACCACGCGAGAGCGAAATTCATGCAAACATCGTAAGGAACTCCTGCGCGAGAGTGCGATTTTGAAAAAACTGTGAGGATGTATCAGGCGGGAGCCTGCGTCGTTGTAAACCAGAGGCCAGCAATACAATCTGAGACTCACGGATGTACCACGCGAGGGCGAGATGTTTGCATAAAGTGTAAGGGATTCCAGCGAGAGCGCGCGAGTATGAATAAATTGTGAGGAAGCACCAGGCGGGAGCCTATGTTGTTGTAAACCGGAGACCAGCAACACCATCTGAGGCTCCCGACCTTCCCCTGTCACAAACAGGGCGCACACCCCGGGAGGGGCACTTCAAGTGAAAGACCACACTGGCTATCAGAATGGGGTGATCAACAAGAATTTTGCTTTTGAAACGAGAATTCAACCGTCGTTTAAATTTGGTTCGCTCTAAGCAGCTCGCGTGCCTTTCAATACGTATATCCGAGACCCTCGATACCCCGACTTCGATCGTACCCTCCCTGGGGATATGCCTCCCTTGCCGGCCACGTGCGGTTGGCGCAGCCCCTGACAGAGGGGAGTGGGGGGGGGCAGAGAGAGAGAGGGACCGGAGGGATGGAGCAGCATGGAGCACGAGAGAGATCAGCGATGGGGGCTGCGATCCGGAAGCAAAGCGGCAGTACCGCGCGGGCGGCCTCTGGCGGTCGGGCCCTGTCGGGCGGGGCGGGCGGGCGGGCCCCGACGGCCGGGTCGAGCGCGCGGGTCGCGGAAGGGAGGGGGGGGGCTTCCGAGCGGGGAGACCAAGCGGCAGAGGCGTGCGGGCGGGACGGGCGGGCGGACCCTAACGGGCGGGTCGGGCGTGCGGGCCGAAGCGGTGGGGTCGTGCGGACGGGTCGGTGGAGCGTCAGTTTTGTGAGGGAGTCCATGGCGAGAATGTGACCCACGAGTGCGAGTGTTATATGCGCGGCGTTTCAATAAACTGCTCGGAAAGACCACGCGAGGGCGCGATCCGTGAGAAAGTGTAAGCCATTCCTGCGCGAGGGCGCGATTTTGAATACATTGGCAGGAGGTGTCAGGGCGGGAACCGTTGTTGTTGTAGTTCGGGGGACGAGGAGGCCAATCTGAAGGACAAGAACTTGTTTTGTAACAAAAAGCACGCTGCGAGCACCAGAAAAAAAAACACTTGAAGCGAAAACCATCAGGTGCACCAGATGAATGAAATCAGCACCACCATCTGTTATTGAGAATTCCGTATGTGAGGAAGCGTGGGCCCCAAACAGTGGATCTCTAGCAATTTACGTTGCGCAATATACGTGGTGCAGTTCACTTGGTGCAACCAGTGTGGTGCAACGTATGTTTTCGAATATATGTAGTGGACTGTACGCTGTGCAATACATGTTGCGCGCTTCATGTGATGCAAGCCATGCGGTCCAATATATGTTGTACAAACTTTATGGTGCACTCTTAGTGTGCTAGCTATGTGGGGCACTCCTAGTGGTGCATTCCATGTGGTACAACCTACATGGTGCAATATATGCTGTGCACCCTATGTGGTGCAATCTTCGCTGCGCGGTCATCTGATGCAGTCTAAGGTGGCTATGTTGTAGAAATTATGTGGTGCAGTTTATGTTGTGCACGCGAGTACATCTATGTTGTAGAAACTGTGTGGTGCAGTCTAAGTGACCGATGTGGTGCAATATATGTTGTGCGCTGTATGTGGAACAAGATATGTGTTACAGCTTTTGCGGTGTAGTAGATGATGTACGCTCTATTTGGTACAATCTACGTTGAGCAATCCACGTGGTGCAATCCATGCGCTGCTATCTATTTTCTGTTGTCTGCGTGGTGCAATGTATGTGGTGCAATTGACTACCCTGCACCGCGCTTGACCACTCCACTGCTCGCGCAAACATCCCACCCACCCACCCGCAACTTGGTTCGCAAAATCTCTTAAGACCGTGACGGTGGGTACCAAATGGCACTTGCCAACGACAGCGACGCCGACGACGACAGCGAAAACGACGACGACGACGCCGCCGACAACGACTACGACGACACCGACAACGTCTCCAACGACTTTGACGACGCCGACAACGACGACGACGACGACGACGACGACACCGACGACGACGACGCCGACGCCGACGACGACGATGACAACGACGACGACGATGACGCCGACGACGACGAAAACGACGACGCCGACGACGACGACGACGTCAACGACGCCGACGACGACGACGACGACGACGGCGGCGACGACGACGACGACGCCGACAACGACGACGAAGACGACGACGACGCCGACGCCGACGACGACGACGAAGACGACGACGACGTCGCCAACGAAGGCGACGACGAGGGAGGAGGGAGGACGACGACGGCGACAACGACGACAACGACGACAACGACGAGGGAGGAGGGAGGACGGCGACGACGCGAACGACGAAAAGGAGGAAGGACGGCGACGCCGACGACGGCAACGACGAGGGAGGAGGGAGACGACGACGACGACGACGACGACGACGACGACGACGGCGACGAAATAGGAGGGACGACGACGAGACGCTGACGACGGACGACGACGACGACGAGGGAGGAGGAGGAAGGACGACCACGGCGAACAACGACGACGGAAACGACCACGACGCCAAAGAGGACGACGACGATGAACACGAGGAAAGACAGAGGACGACGTAGGCGACGACGACGACGACAACGACGCGGGAGGAGGCAGGACGGCGACGACGACGACGACGCAAGAGCGCGCGCGCACGCTTTTGTTGAAAATCCGTGTTGCGAAACCTTGGGTTTTTGTAGGTTTTTTGGACGCGCGATTTCGAAATCCTTCCGAAACCGATGGGTTTTGAAGGATTTCGGCGTACGCGCGCGACCAAGCGCGCGTCTGCACTTCCTCTCATTTTTTTGCACAGGATTCTCGCGACGGCACACGCGCAAGGGCGTTCGACAGATTTCGACATGCGCGCTCGTGAAGCCCGTTTGGTAGCATTTTGTGAAAATCTTGAAAAAAAAACTATGGTTTTCTTAAGATTTCGCAAGAGCTCGCGCGGAAGTGTTTTTAGCAAACCAGTGTTGCGAAATCATGTGTTTTTGTAGGTTGTTTGGAAACTCGATTGCGAAATCCTTCGGGGCACCGAAGGTTTTTGAAGGATTTCGGCATGCGCGCTCGACGACGCGCGCGTGTGCACTTCGTTTCATTTTTCGCAAGGGATTCGTGAACAAGTGCTATGTTAGAACAAAAAATGCCACCGCATAGTGTTTTTTTACAAGGGAACCTCAGGGGGGGGAAACCGGCCTGCCTGGGATGGTATGATTTTTTATTTAGGATGGACGAGTGTGCAGAATATTTATATATATATATATATGTGTGAAATTATATTATCCCATGGGGAACCGTTAAGTCGGGGGGGGGTAGAGTCTATTCTCTTTTTAGAAAGGAGAATATATGCGGTGTAATCGTTGTGATGCAATCTACGCGGTGCAGTCTTACACGCGCTGCAATCTATGTTGTGCAAATCATGGTTGCTCACGATGAGTATGTCAGCTTCATTTCTCGCGCAATCATCCCACCCACCCACCCGCAACTTGGTTTGAAGAACCCATGCGGCGGCGATTGCGATGACTGCTTGGCGCGGGCCGGTGCATCGCTGTCGCTGCGCTAGCGCGCCAGGCTAGAGTGCAGAGAGGCCAGCTATATTGGCGCGATCTACGCGGCCGCGGTGGCGCTGCCCGTCGGTAACTGCAGACGCTGATGATAGTAGCGAGGCTGGTGACCATGATGACGATGACGACGGCAAGGCCAATGACCGCGCCGATGCTGCTGATCGCGCTTGTGACGATGATGCTGTCCACGTGTCGGTGATGAAGGTTTTGGAAGGATTTCGAAACGCGCGCGCGTCCGACAGGCGCGAGTGGCCCGCATGGCAGTATTGATTGGGATCGTGTTTCCCCCAGCACGCGCGAGGGAGGAGTTCGAATGATTTCGACATGCGCGCGCGAGGGGCCCCTTCGGTCGCATTAGGTGCAAATTTTGGAAGCACACTGTTCCTTCAGAATTCGCAAGAGCGCGCGCAAACCTATTTATTATCCAGTTGAAAATTCACTCGGCAAGTCAATATGCTGATACATGAAACGTATGTACATGTATATATATATATGTGTGTATGTGTGTGCGTGTGCGTGTGCGCGTGCGTGTGTGTGTGTGTTTGTGTGTGTGTGCGTGTGTGTGTGTGTGTGTGCGTGGGTGTGTGTGTGTGTGTGTGTGTGTGTGTGTGTGTGTGTGCGTGCGTGCGTGCGTGCGTGCGTGCGTGCGTGCGTGCGTGCGTGCGTGCGTGCGTGCGTGAGCGTGTTTGTCTGTTTTGTTTTGTGTGTTCGGGACTCCCGATTTTGAAACCCTCGCGGATCTTGATGGTGTTGTGTGCACTTCGCCATTTTGTTTTGCAAGGGGGTTTTGCACACGGGTGGGTTCTAACAAACGACCGCGCGCATAGTATTTTTTGACGACTGTGATAGGGGGGAGCCGGGCTCGGCTGGGATGATATGAGATCATAGTAACAATGAACGATGGAGCAGAATCGCACGTAATTTTGTTTCCCCCAGCGGGGAGGGGGGATAAACTTCGGGCGGGTGGTAGATCTACGGGGGCGACGAGTCGGCGACGGGGCGGCGAGACAACAGGACCGCCAGACCGCCACGCTGGCCCAGACGACGGGCGGCGACGAGGCGGCCACGAGGCGGCGACGCCGATAACATAACCGCCAAACTGCCATTCTGGCTCAGACGACGGGCGGCGACGGGGCGGCGACGGCGACAACGTAGCCGCCAGACCGCCACACCGGCCCAGTTCCTTAAAACAGAAGCAAGAATCCTTCAGTGCAAGCTTCCGGAGGTGATACGACCTAGCCATAGGATCGACCTAACATCTCAGAGTTTGGGCCTCCAGCCCACCCAGTTGCTTACCTAGGCTTCTGAGCCGAAGCTATTCAGCCCACCGCCCACCGTGCAGAGCAAGGGGGAGAAAGACGAAAGGCGAGGAGAGCAGAAGGACAGGCCGGGGGAGCAAGGAAGCAGCAAAGGGGGGGCTAATGAGCGCTTCGAGGGCGTCAGAGGAGGAGGAGAAGGAATAGGAGGAGGAGGAGGAGGAATGGGAGATGAGGAGAAGGAGGAGGAGGAGGAATAGGTGCAGGAGGAGGAGGAGGAGGAGTATGGGAAGATATGATGGAGGTCCGCGCGGATTACTTTGATTGGCGCTGGGCCCCCCTGGCAGCGCCTCCAGCGCCGATCCAAGAAAACCGTGCGGACCTCAGGGAAATTATGTTTACGCCCCTTCTGGGTCCATCTGAAGATGGAGGGAGGAAGAGGACGAGGATGGAGGAAGGAGGATAGAGGAGGCCGCCTCGTCTTCCTCCTCGCCGACGTAGAGTCAGCGACCCCCTCTTTGACGAAGTGGCCACAGCTAGGCCTAACAGCTATCATGCTCTAGCCGAGGCTGTATAGCACCGAACGGCTCGACACCTCGATCGATTGATGATCGATCCTCGCAGACGGGACGTTCTGACACTGTGTGTCGGTTGTATGCATATCGCGCCGCTGCGCGCCCAGAGATCTGGACAGGGTCCAGGGTCTTCGGGGCTGGAGGATCGACGTCTTTGAATGCTCTCGGCTCTCTTGGGGCTTCTGGAGACGCCACGGTTGGATCCGCCTCCAGAGTTTGGGTCGAGATGCACACCAGGACGGGTCTGGAAGGGGGACTTGTTTGACCCCCTCGCCTCGTTGGAATATCGCGGTCGAAGGTTTCTGATCGTTTGCGCCCTCCTGTTGCCCCTGCCTGCGCCCCAGGGCCGTAGCAACAGCAAGTCGGATGAGAAGCTGGTGTCGTGGAGGGATTCTGAATCTCTGGGGACCCCGTCGTGGAAGAAGTTCGGAATCGGAGCATTTACATTACCAGTGGCGGGCTGGTGTTCAATCCCAGGATTTCTTCAGGGTCGGGGACGACATCGGGGTGGTGTGGTGTATACTTTTTCCCCGCTTTCCCGGGGAAGCAACGAAAAACGTATACACCAGGATCCCGCATACACCAGGGTCCGCTGTCCTGTGCGAGTTTCAGTGCGGGGCCGGAAAGAGCGTCGGTGCATACACTTCGGCTCCGTAGAGGTCCCGGCGTCAGCGGCATGGCAGGGGCCTCGGCATCCAGGCTCCGAGACTGCGTGGAGGGGCCCGGAGCCTCGCCCCTCGGCGCGCCTCGCTCTCGGCGGAGCCCGTCGGCGCTGGTCGGCGGAGCCTCGGCAGAGGGCGGCGGAGGCAGGAGCGAGGCGCCCGCAGCTCCAGGCGTCGGGGCTCCCCCCGTGCCCTCCCGTCGGGCGTGTCCCTCTGCAGGAGGCGCCTCCAAGAGCAGGAGCAGCAGTAGTCTGGTGGCGATGTTTCGTGCTCTTTTGACTGACTGTGTGTGTGTGTGTGTTGGTTCTGTTTTGGATCTGCTTCGTTTCTCTTGCAGGACCCACCTGCAGGAGGACATGCCCGGCCTAACCGTGCCTTCCGCCTCCACCTTCATACCTTCCGACCTCCGCGGTAGGCGCGGAAGGCGATGCGTGGAAATTGTTGGAAGCCTCAGGAGATCCGATGAAACTGAGCGTGTCACGAAGCGCAGGAGTGTTGAAGGTCAGCACGGAAGGTCTGGAAGAATGAGGGCGAGGCTAGCTGGCCAAAAAGATGTTCCAGAACTCGATATAATTGTTTTTAACCCGTGGCACCACAGGGGTTTCGATCACTTCCCTGGGGACAGTTTTGCGTACTGGATCCATGTTTTGATGGCTTCAGTTCCCAATTATGAGCCCGTCCAGAATCTAACAAAAACGGCAGGGATTCAAATTTATATCCTCTCGGGTCTAGGCTTCTTTCGGGGCTCCCAGACATCCGACGTCATGATTGTTTAGCACTGCGGATCCACGGACGTGTCGACTTATTTTCTGGGACCAGCTTTTCATCCTGAGTCGTTTTTGACGGTTGCTGAAAATTGTCAACGAACATTTCCCGTCGTTCTCGAAGACGCCTACGGCGAACCACCCACGCCCCCTGCCTTTTGGAAACGCCCGATGCGGCGGGCCAAAGTCTGGCCAAGCTATTGGACTATGTGCCCCCCATCTCGAAGGCCATCTTGGCAGTTTTGGAAGCTATCGTGGGCCGTTTTGGAGGCACCTGGAGCAGACAAATCCTTGCCGGCCAAGTTTTTTGCAAGGCCAGCGGGATCCGCGGAGGCTCTTTTTGGGAACGTGACAAAAACCCATACATTCAAGAGTTAGGCACGCCAGGCACCCTTTAAATAAATGAACAGGAGGCGTGTTCAATGTCTGTTCATGGGAGCCTTGGGCGGCGACATCGACATCAGCTTCTCCTGCATCAGAACCGCATTTGAACCGCAGTTGGTTCTTAATCCTGCTCCTCCTCGCCCTTCCGCTTCCTCATCCCCCTCGTTCTTCTCGTTGCCCTTGTGCAGGGACGAATCTGGTTCAAATCCGTCCCCAAATGTAATCAAAATCCGATTCAGTCAGGACTGGATCGGACAGCGCTGGGCTACACGCAAGTTCCCATGGAACGGACACGAAAGGCGGGAATCTGCGGATGTTCTGCGACGGGAGGAGGTCGAGGTCGTGTGAAACCTCGCCGCCGAGTGGTTCCCGAAGACTTCTAGATACCATTTCTTGGCGACGGCCCAGGCCTCAAGCCTGTGCGACTTCTGCGGTGGACAAGGACTACAGTCAACCCGCAACATGAGGATGGACAGCCTTCCGAAGGGTACCCTTGCATCCTTGCCCCATCGGCCCATTCTTGACCACTTTCGCTGGCCGCGCCCCACTCCAAAAGCCTGGAAATGC
The DNA here is from genome assembly GCA_963575745.1 of Prorocentrum cordatum. NCBI lineage: Eukaryota > Dinophyceae > Prorocentrales > Prorocentraceae > Prorocentrum > Prorocentrum cordatum. The sequence continues at coordinate 654,360 of CAUYUJ010022559.1, forward strand.
CCCTCCAAGGCCCTTGCATCCTTACTGAGCGTCCTTATAAGGGTTGTCGGTATACCAGCTCCAACTCCGATGGAGACAATCAAATGTTCAGGGACTTGACTCGTCACTCTTCGGTTGGACTGGACAGAGAGGGGCCTTGCGGCCTGTGGTCGGGGTCGTCGTCGTCGTCGTCGTCGTCGTCGTCGTCGTCGTCGTCGTCGTCGTCGTCGTCGTCGTCGTTCGCGTCGTCGTCGTCGTTCGCGTCGTCATTATCGTCGTCGATCGTCGTCGTCGTCGATCGTCGTCGTCGGCGTGCTCGTCGTCGTCGTGCGAAGCCCCGCCGCCGAGAGGTTCCTCGCGGCGGTCTGCAGCACTGGCCTCGTGCCCTCCTGGCGGTGAGAGGGCCCCGCCGAGCATCTGTCCTCCTCCTCTCCTCTCGTCCTGTTCTCCTCAACTTCTCAATATCTCCTCCTTCCTCTTCTTCTCTGCGTCTCCTCCCTCCCCCCCATCTCTTAAGTTTCCTCTTCTCTTTCTCGCCTCCTCTCTCAACCTCTCCTTATCCTCGTCCTCCTCCTCCTTCCCCTCCTCTCTCCCCGCCTCCTCTTCCCTTCTCCTCTCCTCCTCTCCTCCTCCTCTCTCCCCTCATCCTCTTCCCTCCTCCTATCCTCTGCTCTCCTCTGTTTCCTCTTCGTCTCCTCTTCTCCTCCAGTCATCCCTATTCCTCCGTCCCCCCTCCATTACTCTTCTTCCTCCACCTCACTCCGCTCGCGGTGGAGCGGTCACGGTGGTGCTCGCGGGGTCAGCGGTGGTGGCGCTCGCAGTGGGGTGATCAAGGCCCTGAGAGGCATCTCACCACATGGGCAGTCCAACTGACCAGTCGCTTCTCCCTTCCTGCTCATCGTTTCCCTCTCCTCCCCTTCCCCCTGGCGTGCAGGAGGAAGAAGCCAGAGGGGGATCGTCGACTGGGCATGATGGTCAGGCAGGCAGTGCCAATGTGGGATCGTGCCCCCTGAGGGTCGGCTGGCGTCAGGCACAAGGGGCTGGTGAGAGAGGGGGGGCCTTCCAAGCAGGTGTGATGGGGCTTCGGAGCAGGCAGGTAGCTTCTGAGAAGCTACCCTGGCTTCCGAGACGACTTCTTCGAGGCTTTCCGGCTCGCCCGGGGCCGGACGGAGTGGGAGGAGGAGGAGGAGGAAGAGAAGGCGGAGGAGGAGGAGGAGGAGGAGGAGGAGGAGGAGGAGGAGGAGGAGGAGGAGGAGGAGGAGGAGGGGGAGGGGGAGGAGGAGGAGGAGGAGGAGGAGGAGGAGGAGGAGGAGGAGGAGGAGGAGGAGGAGGAGGAGGAGGAGGAGGAGGAGGCTCAGAAGGCCGCCCCCCCTCGCGCCTCACCTCTGCCTGCGCGTGCCGCGAGGTCGGGCTGGTCTCTCGACGTCTCTGTTGGGCGCCCCGGGGTGCCCAAGGGGTGCTGGGGCGCCCTGCGCGGCCCTCCTCCCTCGAGGAGGCGGCGACTCCCACACCCATCGGTGCACGGGGATCGGTCGGGGCGAACGAGAGGGAGGGGAGGGCGGGAGGAGGGGGAGGCCTCCAACACCGCCCCAAGACAGCCCCAAGCGGGCCCCCAGAGAGCCCTAGATGGCCCCAAGCCGGCCCACCCCTCTTCCGGGAGCCTGGTCCACCTGGAGGGGAGGAGGGGGGGTCTATCCGCGCCGGCCGGGGGGGGGATATTCTGCTCCAGCAATTCTGGTGGGAGAACATCCAAGGCCCGAAATCGGGCCAGGAGGACCCCAAGAAACCTCCAAGACGCTCCAAGAGGAAGTGGGAGGGGAGGGGTGCGTCATTTGCTGCGTGGGCAGCTGGTTTCGGCCTTTCCCCTGGCGCACTTCCCTGCTGGGCAGGTGCCGGGAGAACCAGCTGCATGCGGCCGATTCGCCAGGCCTCCCCTCCGCCATCCCTTGGGCCCGTCCACCCAGAGAGGGGGGAGCGGGAGGATTGCCGAAGATGCCGAGGATCGAGCTCCGAGGTTCGAGGGCCGATGTTTAGGAGGTTGTTTGCTGCAAATGTTGGCGATGCGGTGCGTCGCCGTCCGACCTGACCTGAGCGCCGCAGAAAAACGGGGCTGGCTGCGCGGAGATTTGGCGCGTAAGTCGCCCGCTTCAGGTCGCGCGTCAGCGCCCTCGTCTCCAATGTGGCATGCCGCGCTAGCGGCCCGCGCACGCCGCGGCGATGATGCCGAGGATCACGCTTCGAAGGTCGATGACGTGGAGGTGTTTGCAACATTCTGAGCCTGCAGGGGTTTTCCTGTCGCACTGCTGCATTCCCTCCGAGATCCTGGTCCAAACGCGCCCCTGGCGGGGTCCATGCGCAGTGGGGCAGGAGAAGGACTCGGGGATGGGAGGAGGATCGGGGATTGAGGCAGTTGTGTGTCGTTTTTTAGGGCGTTCTGGATTACTCGAGAGGGCCTCCTCAGGAGGAGGTTGCGACCCCCCGAGTTGTGACCCCCCTTGTCGCTACCACGATACGAACCTTTTGCTTAGCGTGTCGCGCCGCCCGTTCTGGCCCACCACGCCTCCGCGCGACACGCTACAGCGTCACCGCCCCGACCAGAATCCCGGCCTCACGCCCCGCGGACCAGAGCGACCCGCTGCCCGCTTGCAAGGCACAGCGGTGTCGCCTGGGCCGCCGCCGCGACGCTGAGCAAATGCTCCCGATCGCAAGCGGCGCCCGCGGCCGTTGCGCTGACCTCCGTGGGACGACCCTCCAACGCCGACCTCCGTGCGACGCCGGCCTCCTCGCGTCGGCTTGCGCGCCTAGCCGCCGCCCCGATCCGCTCCGCTTCGCAGTGGATGGGGTCGGAGGGCTTAGCGCCGCATCGCGGATGCGAGCAGGCGATGCTGCCCGATGTGTTCGGGCGGCGCAGTGCAGGAATGAAAGCAGGACGTACACGTACATGAATCCACGTTGGTCTCGAGAGTACGAATTGCGCGAACGTTCGAATCACGAGGCTCGTTCCGCGGACCCGGGGGCAGTGTTTATGTACGTGGTTGGCGCGTACGTCCTCTGTAAGCTCCCTAGAAATCAATCCATATCCACTGCCCTCTATCTGAGCCCTTCTGGGCCCAGGAGCTGTGTATACGCCCTCCTGGCCAAGCCAGGAGGGAATGGCGTAAGCACCGCTGCAGGGTTCAGCATAGGCCTGGCCAGGGAGCAGTGGATCTGCATAGATCGAGTCGCCTTACGTGTGGGGCACGACTTATATCCACGCCGCACGGCCCCGGGGCATCGCCCGCGCCGTCGACTGCATGATGTTGCTGATGCGTCGGCTGGTGTGGCGCGAAGCCCCCCGACCCCGCCCAAAAGACGCGGCAAAAGGGGGGGCTGATTGCACGGACAGTCGCGCGCAAGCTGCCCGCCGAAGGTCGCGCGTGAGCGCCATCGTATTCAGAGCGGCGTTCCGCGCTGGCGGCCGTGTACGCCGCGGCGTACTGCCGCTGTGTCATCAGACCCTGTTCGATTCGTCGCTCCCCTGCTCGGGCCCCAGCTACGAGGAGGAGGAGGACAAGGAGGAGGAGGAGGAGGAGGAGGAGGAGGAGGAGGAGGAGGCCTCTGGTGCCGCGCCACGCCGCCCCGCAGGCCTCCGCACCGCGCCCTCCCCCCCCCTCCCGAACCCAGACGCCCGCCGGTGTGATGTGTTCGGGGCGCGACGCCCAGGGGCGACCCCCGCCCGCTTCCTCGGGGGCGTTTTTTTTTTTTTCTTTCTTTTTTTCTCCTGGACCACTTTCTGATGGCCCTGTGGCTCGGCAAGCTGCCCCAGAGGCCGAAATCGAGGAGCATCGTCGGGGTTAGAAGATCGGGCGACGAAGTCTACTGTTCACTGTGCAAATCCACTGCCCGTTGCTATACACCGCTCCTGGGCCCAGGATGGGCCTGGCCAGGGGCAGTATATGTGTATACCAGACACCCGACACCAGGCCGCTCCAACTTTTTGGACGCGCGTGCCCTGGAGGTCTGGACCACCTCCCTCCAGGGCCCGCTTTTCGTCCTTCGTCGGCTCCTGGCGGCCCCCCGCGGCCCGGCGAGGGCCCCAGGGAGGCCGAGCTCGGCCAAAAATCAGCCCCGTCCCATTCTTCTCGGCGCGTCGTCGGATCTCCGGGTCTGTGGTTCTCGCCGCCTCTGAACAAAAATTAACACCGTCGGAGGTCTGGGAGGCCCGAGCGGCCTGGCGTGAGGTCGGGCCTGTCCCCCTACAGGGGGATTTTCGACGAAGAATAGAACTATCTTTGGACTATGTTTGAGTTACTTTTCGAATATTTTTTATTTTTCTTCGTCGAAAATCCCCCTGTAGGGGGACAGGCCCGACTTAAGCCTGGCGGGCGCGCGCGGCTCGGAGCTTCCCGGCGAGGATGGCGGCGCCCGGCGGCCCCGGGCCGCGGAGCGGCGCGGCCGCGGCGCGCCGGCGGCGGGGGCCGGTCGGGCGGGCGCTGCTGTCGGCCTGCGCGGCGATGGGGGGCGCGGCAGGACGCCCGCGGGGCCCTCGGAGGAGCGAGGAGGGGGAGCAGGCGGAAGAGGAGGAGGAGGAGGAGGAGGAGGAGGAGAGGCGGAGGAGGCGGAAAAGAGGAGAAGAAGAGGATGAGAAGAGGGGAGCAGGCGGAGGAGGAGGAGGAGGAGGAGCCGGAGGAGGATTTCCGCTTTCTTGTCGCACGCAGGGGCCTGCCGCCGAATTCGCCTTTTAATTTGTCCCGCGCAGCGCTAAGTCGATTCAGTTGTTTGGCACC
>CAUYUJ010022559.1:664104-674104 GCA_963575745.1 Prorocentrum cordatum
CATCGCCCCTTGGGGTCGATCCGCGTCGGCCCGTGTCTCGGCCCGCGCTGGCTCGCGTCGGAGCCGGCCGGCACGATGGCACGGTAGGCTCCCGTGAGCTAGCTGCCGCCGCGGGGGAGGGGATTTCCCGATGCGGTGCCGGTGGATCTTCATCGGGTATGGCCAGGACCCCGGGGGTCAGGGGACCCGGTTAGTGGTAGGGCCCTGGAGCCTTCGAATGGGCCAGAATGACTAAACCAGGATCGCCATGGCCGGTGTTTTTTCGGGTGACGGCAGTTCCGGTTAGTGGAAATGGGACGGGGGGGCGCCCCCGGTACAGATCACTAAACCAGGTTCCCCTAAGCCCAGTTCTACCCACGCCCGACTTTCGCATCGGGGACACGGGTCCTGGGCCCCGGGGCCTTCGCCCAGGACGAGCTCTTCACTCTGAGTCGTTTTCGGACAGCCCCAGGGCCCGCAGAGAGCCCCGAGAGCCCGAGAACCGCGAGAATCAGCCACGCGCAGAGGGGGGTGAGGGGAGGGGGGAGGGCTTCTCAGAAGCACCCCTGTTTCTTAGAAGGCGCGGGCCTGATCTACAGATGCAAGGCCGGCGCCTTCTAAGAAGCGGCCTCCTTCTAAGAAGCCCTCCCCCTCCCTCCACCCCCTTGAGCGCGCCGCCAAACATGGGTCCTGGGCCCCGGGGCCGTCCCCCAGGACGAGCTCTTTCTTCACTCCGAGTCGTTCTCGGCCTCCTATAGAAGCGGCCTCCTTCTAAGAAGCAGCCCCCCCCCCCCCCCCTCGCCCCGTACCCCTCCTCTGCGCGCCACCCGCCGTCGCCCGCCCCCCCCTCCCCCCCGACCGGCAGCGTGGCGCGCCGGCGGCGGCGGCCCGCCGTCGTGCTGGCTGGGCGAGGGCGGCCCGGGCCGCCGGGCGGCGCTGGCGGCCGCGGCGGCCGCAGCGGCGGCCACGGCGGCGGCCAGGGGCGTCGGCAAGCTCAGGGGCCCATCGCGGCAGGAAAGGCAAGGTTCCAAGCTGGAGGTCATGTCGAAGGAGAACAAGCGGACAAACGGCATAAGCATAAATTTTCGGCGCTCCGCGCAGATCTCTTGGATCTGCGCTGGAGCCCCCTGACGGCGCCTCCATCGCCGCCCGCGCCAGGTGGGAGGGGGGTCCAGCGCAAATCCAAGGAATCCGCGCGGACCTCCAAAAGTGTATGTTTATGTGGTTTTCTTCCAGAAGCTCGAGGTTGTGTTTTCGCCGCTTCTCGGCGGCCTTCCATCCTCGGGATTCTCTACAGCAGCTGCGCCTCGCCGAGAGCGTGCTGCGGCTGTCTGCATCGTCCCGAGCGGGATCCGGAGGCCCGAGTTACGCCTGGAGAGCCACAACTCCTCGCGCTATGACAGAAGCACGGTTTCGGACCCTATAGGGGGCCCTCGCCGAGCCCAGGCATGCTGGCAAAAGTGTTCAGGATGAAAAGCTGGCCCCGCGGAAGGGGCCCAGACCTGAACTCCGCTTCTGTGATGGGGTAGTTGCCAGCCTAACCCAGGAGCTGTTATGCGCCCTCCTGGCCAAGCCAGGAGGGCGTGGCGTATGCACCGCTGCCGGGCTCAGGATGGGCCTGGCCAGGGAGCAGTGGATATGTGTAAATTTCGTCGCCCTACATTCCTGGCTGATCCTGCTGGGTCCCGCCTGATTCAGCCAATTCGCTCCACCTGGGCTGATCCGGCCCAGTGGCCCATCAATTGGGCGTTTACCTCAGCATTACGTCGTTCTTACTCGGGGGAGGGGATTGGCTCTGGGGGGCAGTATCGACCCCAAGCCGCCCGTGCATCGCCAATCTCGAGGGCCCCTAGACGGCGTGGTGACAACACCGTGTGGTGAGTCAACGGGAGTCGGGGTGACCGCACGGTTGAGGGGTTTGTTTGGCGATCTCTTTGGCGATCTCGGTCGATTCGGATTGGGCACCTCGGTGGCGTAAGTGGTCAACCGTGCCAGGATGCTTTTGGGAGGCCGGACAAGGGCACAAGCGCCCTCCGAGGTATCTGGACATCCGAGTCTGTGCCGTAATTGGCCGCACGTTTTTGGAACTTGGGTCGATCTCCAAGGCGACCCGGACTGCCGAGGTCCCAAGTCCGTGCGGTGACGGGCCGTGCGGTGAGGGTTTCGTTCGGGTTTCCGAGGTGCCACCGCACGGTCTGGCACCACCACCATCAGGGCCTGGCCCCTTCACCTCGCTTAGGAGCGTGTACATGCTTTGCCACTGGGGTCCAATAGTCGCCAATCGATCGCCGATGTACACTATTGTCGGCTCCAGGTCGTGGCTTCCCCCCCTCCTCAGAGGAGTGAGATGTCATGAGAATGCGTCCCAAGATCTCCAGTTACCTCCAGGGTGCCCGGATGTTCCACACGGCCTGCCGACGCGAGGGCCGCTGGACCCTTTTGAAAGGTCCGGAGCGCAGCCTGAGCCAGTGTGAGCCAATCCTATCATGGCATCATTCCCGCCCCGCCTGAGCCAGTCCCCCACCCCCCCCTCCGGCCTTCCTTCAGGCGGGGTCGGAGAAGGCCGAGGCGTTCCCGAACGCGGCGGGCAGGGGATGTCCGCAAGGCAAGGGCCCGCGCGTCTCTCGGCAGCTCGGCTGCGTCGCATTCGGTCGCGTCGCGGTCGGTTAGGGTTCGTCTGCTGTCTGCCGTGCTGCCGCCGCGTCGCCTCGCCCTTCTGTAGGCTGCTCTGCGGTCTGTCGGTCTCGCTCGGCTTTCGGTTTCGTTGTCGGTTTGGTCGGCCTTCAGTTTCGTTGTCGCCGTGGACGCCTGGGGCCCAGGTTGTTCGCAACGTAGTTAAAGAACTGCCAGGGCCCTGGGCCCGCTCATTCTACGGCATCTTCGAGCCGAATCGATCCGTGAGGGCCCCAGGATCCGAAACACGGCAAAATCGCCCGTCGTGGAAAAATGCGGCGCGACGATCTCGAAGGCATGTGTTTGGCAATTGGCATGTGCCTCCCGAGGCCTCCAGAGGCCTCCCGGGGACCTCCCGACCCAACAGCTCGGGCTGGAGCAGGGGCGTTCGCGGCGGCTCGCGCCGCTTCGGCGGTGATCAGGCGATGGAGCTCGATATGAGGCCCGGTGTTCGCCATCCCAACGTTTCCTTGGTATCGCTCGGACGTGTGCACTTTTTCCCGGCGAGGACCATCGAGGAGCATCCTTGATCATTTGGCGAAAAAACCACGCACGAAACCGAAAAAAGCACAGGAAATGGACGCCCGAGCGATGGCCAGTCGCCGGCGCATACCCGATGCATCGGGAATACCGGTATCGGTGGTATCTGTCGGTGGTTTCTCCAGCCTTCCCAAGGCCCAGCTGGCCTCAACAGGCCCCCCGAGTAGGCCCAGGGCGGTCTCAACACCTCAACCCTGGGTCGCGGAGCGCCCCAGGGGGCGCCGCGGGAGGCGGTGCCAGGGTGTGGAGACGGCCCCGGGATGGTCGGAGGGGCCTGTGGAGGCCAGCCAGGACTTTTTTGGGGGGGCTGTCTTTGCACAGTCCGAAGCTACCAGGTATTAAGTCGGGCCTGTACCCCTATAGCAAGAATATTCGAAAATAGTTACAACAAATAGTCAGGGGACGATTTTAATAAGTATGTTTGAAATATTTTGGCATCTTTTGGCTATTCTTAGTTTTTCGTCCAAAATTCGCCTGTAGGGGAACACGCCCGACCTAAAGCTACCAGCTCAATTCGGATTCGCGCCGCTTCCCAAACGCTCTGGGCCTGGGCGAGGGCTTCGATGTCCTGCCACGTTTTCTTTGAGCGGCGGTCGACGCCGAGCGCACGGCTGCAGTTCCGGCTCTATGCAGCGAGTCGGTTCAGCGTCGGGTCTCGGAGGGCATCGGCGATCCTCACTGGCAGTAAGTCGGGCCTGTCCCTCCAGCAGGAATATTCAAAATTGTAAAAAATAGTCTGGGGACGGTTTGTCGATGATTGTGTTATTTCTGGGTATTTGTTGGCTATGCTGGATGTTTCGTCCAAAATCCGCTTGTAGGAGGACATGCCCGACCTAACATTGGCATGATTTTGTTTGTTAGCGATAGAACGAAGACAGCGATCGCTTTCGATAGCGATGATTGCGATTTGCTCCAGTGCTTCTTGGCTCGGCGCTGTCCCTCCTTCCCCCCCCTCTCCGTCATTGTCCGTCGTCGACGGCCCCCCTTCATTGGCAGGGACTTTTCGCGACGCTCTCCAGAACATTTCAAGCATTTCTCGCCCCCCCCGCGCCAGACGAAGTGCGGCTTTCCGACCCTCAGAGAGGGCTGGTAGGAGTGCCGCGCAGGAAGAGGCGAGCAAATCACAGCGGCGTCGTTGACCCTCAGGCCGCGGGCCCCTCCTGGGATCCATCGCGGCCAGCTCCTCGTCCCTGGTCGAGCCTGGCGGTCTCGTTGCCCGAAATGGGCCCCGTGCGCAATCGAGAAGCAGTCTCTCCAGACATGCGATGTCTTGATTTGTTGGATGCGCTGTCCCCGGAGGTCTCGCTCCCTGTCCCCAGAGACGGTTCTTCATCCCAAGTCGTCTTGTTGACGGTCCTGATGCCTTCGTTGCCACCAGAAGCCGAAGTTGGCCAAACCAAAACCTTGCTGTCGCCATTTTTCACGACGCGAGCACGTCTGGGTCCCACTCAAAGTCGCAGCGAGGGGAGGTCAGGAAGGTCCAGCGCGACCTCAACAATCCCAAGCGGCCTGGGCAGCAGGCAGGGGACCTGGGCATGATGCCGCGAATCGGCTACCCGGAGGGTGCCCTCAAGGACTGCGCCCCGACGAGGAGCAGGCAATGCCAAGGGGGGTCGCCAGTATGGGGGTCGCCAGCTCCTCAGGACCTAGGTTCACCACAGATACCAGCAGCGCTGCTCGTCCACGGCTGGATCCTCTGATAAAGTTCGGTCAGAAGGCACCCCTGGAAAGGTCTGAGTTTTGACCCCCCAACGGTTCGACGATCAACGGTCGAAGATATGTTCGAGGATTTTCGGCGTGTTGGAAGGTTCTGGAGGGCTTTGTGGGTTCTCATGGGGTCGTCCTCGTCAAGGAGGTGGCGACCCCACTGGTGAGCCCCCTCGGCATCGCCTGGGGGTGGAGGGATGCAGGGACGGAGGGAGAGCAGACGCAGACCGCCTCGCGCCGTGAACAAACTCTGATGGACAGCCTCGGAGCACGTCTCTGCCTCATGGGAGGCACTTGGCCGGGCATCCCTGGAGGAGTGAGAGGTGAGCAGGCATCCCTGGAGGACTGGGCATCCCTGGAGGAGCTTGACTGGGCATCCATGGAGGAGATGCTGAAGCAGGAGGGCAGGAGGGAGAAGGGAACAGGGCAGGCCCCCGAACAGGAGCAAGGAGACGGAGGGAGGAGGCAGAGGATGAAGCATGATGAGGTCTCATGAGGTTACAGCCCCAGGGCCTTCCAGGAGGTGGACTGGTGGAGGGAGGGAAGAGTAAGGATGGCGAGAAGGAGATGGAGGAGTAGGAGGAGGCGGAGGAGGACCAGTGTAAACCCAAGACTCTTCAACGAGCTGGAATGCACCCTCCCTCCAAGCTCCCTCTTCATAGGCCCCCTACAGGGATTCCTTTCGACTGAGGGAAGTGCCTCGTTTGGGGACAGCCGTGTGAAAATCCTGAAGTGTGCCAACACACCGTTATCAGGATTGTAACGCCACGAGTCAACCTGACCGTTGCGTCTTGACGATCCTGAATCGCGCCAGAACGCCGTTCCTAGGACCTCAGCACAGCGAACCAACGCAACTGTTACGCCCTGACGTTCCCGAATCGTTCCGAAACACCGCTTCTGGTACGTTAGCCATGAGGGCCATTTGAACCCGTTCAAAGTTTTAAGACGAATGTGTGCGGCATTAAACCGAGAACAACATTTTGAAACGAGCCGCGCTCAATCCGTGAAACTCTGGCACCTGGTTAAAAAGACTATGCGCGGCGCTAAGGCGAGAGCCACATTTTGAAAACAAATCGTCTCAATCCGTGAAACGCTTGGATCTTTCTAATACTAATACGAATGCGCGCAGCGCTAAGGCGAGAGCCACGTTTTGACCACCGTCCGCTCTCCATATGTGTAACGGTTGCCAGCTTTTCAGCTTTCGGCTCACACATGGTAAGGAAGTCTCAGGCGAAACGCCCCCGCCAGACCTGCCGACTGGCCTCGGGGTGCGACAGGGAGGAGTTGTTCATAAGGAAGAGATGTGGAGGAGGATGAGGAGGGGGGAGGAGGAGGGATAAGGATGAGAGTGGATGAAGAGGGATGAGATTCGGTAAGTATGCAGAAGTGTCATGAAGTATGATGAAGTTCCATGAGTTTACAGGCCCAGGGATTTCCAGGATGTGGACTGGTGGAGGGAGCGAAGAGTGAGAAGATCGAAGAGAGGGAGGGGGAGGAGGAGGAGGAGGAGGAGGAGGAGGAGGAGGAGGAGGAGGAGGAGGAGGAGGAGGAGGGGGGAGGAGGAGGCGAGGGGAGCAAGCAGGCGTTGGATTCGGAGGTTTTGGAGGAGGGCAGACGTGGCCGTGAGGATGGGTCACGGGGGGCGTGGAAGGTCCCATTCTGCTTGGGGGCGCGCCAGGCCTGCATCCCGCTCTCGCTTGGCGCGCGGCGTGGCCTACTACCTCTCGGAGAGGGCTGGAGTCGCCAGGCCATCGAAACATCGAGGGCGGAAGCAGAATCAAGCTCAGAGCCGAGATCGCCTTGCCAGCAACTGGCCATCAGCTCTGCTTTGCCTCCCACGGTCGATCTGCACGCTCCTCTCTCGCGGCCTGGTCTGGCCCAACAGGTCCGGCATCGCCGAACTTCATACCAGGCTCAAGTTCCCAGCCTCGATCTCGTCCGTCCTCGCCCGGCTGCCGTTCCTCCGCCCACCCCCTCCCTCCTTCGCCTGTCTGCAGGCGCCCACGAACATCTGCAGCCTTCCATCCCTGCACCGCCCACGACCACCCACATCCGGAGCTTCTGGAGTCCTGCGCTGGGCCTCTGGCGAGGGGCGGATATGGATACCATTCCACCCGCAGGGGCCGGCAGATATTCACGCCCACCCTTCCTCCGGATCCTGAGTCACGGCCTCAAAGAGGTGATTTTGTTTTTATGTATTCAGGAGGAGAAAAAACACAGACACAAAGAGGTGATTCAGTTTTTTTTTCTGGCGATGCGGCCTAGCCCTCCTCTCTCTCCGCCCCGCCGCGGCCCACCTCCGACCCCCCCCCCCCGTACCCTCCGCTGCCCGTTCCTGTTCCTCGCGCGTGCCTGCGGTGGCACGGCACAGTAAATTGCATTACGCCTGAGAAAACCCAATCCGTGGATGATCTGAAAATTGGTAATATGGACTTGAGATCGATAATGCGGTCGATAGTGGAATCGATAGTGAGGACGATTGAAAGGTCGATCGTGAGACCGAGAGTGACATCGATTCAATGAGATCGATATTGAGATCGATCGCGAGATCGCTCATGCGATCTCTAGTGAGATCGTTTGTGAGATTGATAGTGAGACCGATTGTGAGATCGATGGTGAGGTCGATCGAGAAGTCGGTAATGATATCGACGTTGAGACCGATCGATAAGAAGATCGATCAGGAAACGGGGCAACCTGGGAACCTCGCCGCCCTCCGAAATAGGCCCGGAACCCGGAACCCGGGAACCCGGGAACCAAGCCTGTCACCAAAATCGGCGGGGAATTGTCGCCAAATCCTTCAACTTCCGCCAGGACCCCTTCAGTGCAAGCACCGATTCGGGGAATGAGCCCTGCGCTCAGACGGCGCGAGCGCGCGGAGAGTCCAGCCATATATCTTGTTCGGACTGCGCGCTCGGGGAGCCGTGCCCTGACAGGCCGTCTCGGCGCGCGTGCTCCTGAGCCCCCTCGCACTGGCAGGAGTGCGACAACAGCCCCAACTGCTTCTCGACCACCACGAGCGTCGTGGACGAGCAGTACCACGACATCAAGCCCTGGGTGTTCAAGGGCAAGACCCCCGAGCAGGCGGCAGCCGCGCGGGCTCCCCGAGGGGCCTGTCGTAGCCTCTGCATGGTTGCCACAGTCAGCGCTCGAGGGCCCGTCGCCCGCCAGCCCGATCTCTGAGAGCATGCTGGTGGCAAGGTGATGTGTTGGCCCGGGTGGGCCTGGCATTCGTTCGGTGCCACGGGGAGGGGGAGGAGGAGGAGGAGGAGGAGGAGGAGGAGGAGGAGGAGGAGGAGGAGGAGGAGGAGGAGGAGGAGGAGGAGGAGGAGGAGGAGGAGGGGGTGGGCCTGGCATTCGTGCAGTCAAGGCGCTGAGTCGACTACGCGTAAGGGGGGCCCTTCGCCGGAGTGACCTTTGGTGCGGGCCCACTGGGGTCCCCCGATGGCCGAGCGCGGTGCGGTGGTAGCGTCTTGCGCGCTTGTGTTTGGTCCCCCCGCGGCCCCCCAGAAGCCGCGCACCAAAGGTCACTCTCACCCAGGGCCACTCCTGCGTGTAGCCGACTGAAGCAAGGACCGCGTTGGGTGTCGCAGTGGCTCTGCTTCCCGCGCCGCTCCTGAGATCTGGATCGGGGAGCACATGCGAGGCCGGGGCCGGCCGGGGCCAGAAGAGCCCCTTCGTCCCTTGTTCGGCGCCACGAGGAGGAGGAGGAGGAGGAGGAGGAGGAGGAGGAGGAGGAGGAGGAGGAGGAGGAGGAGGAGAAGGAGAAGGTAGGGAGGGAGGAGGAGGAAGGAGGAGGGAGGATGGGGAGGAGGACGAGGAGGAGGGAGGAGGAGGAGGAGGAGGAGGAGGATGTGACGGCTGGACTCTGAGACCATGCTGGCGGCCAGACGTTGTGCTGGCCCGCTCGGGCCTGGCCTTCGTGCTCGCCGCTCGCTGCAGTGCTGTTGGAGCCGCGCGCTCGCCCGATTGCGGCGGGGGGCTCGACGTGAGCACCTCCTCGGGAAGGCGCCGACGCGCCTGGCCGATGGAGAACGAGCGGAGTCTGACAGGGTGGGGCTGGTGCTTAGCGGGCCCTGGAAACGACAGGGCCGTTTTTTTGCCGGTTCCGACGCGGTTGTTTTACCGGTCCCGTCGCCGTTTGTTGCTCCAGTTCCAATCCTGGAGCAGTTTTGTTGCCGTTTCCGGTCGCCGTTTTTTTGCCGTTTCCATGTTCAAGACGCGCTTCGGGAACGGTGAACACAAAACGGCCTTGCTGTTTCCGGGGCCCACGAAGGGCCGGTGTACGATACAGCCAGGGCGCAGACAGAAGAACTTGTTTGGGCTCAGGAGGGGCTCCGGTCATCGTGCCGCTCCCCAATGGTTCGAGTCGTGGGCCTCGTTCGTGGCCCGGGCTGGCCGTGGCCAGACCAGCCCCTCGGTTCCTTATCTGGCGTTCCTCGTGTCAGCACGTTGCCCCCCTGTGACATGTGTATTTACGGGGCGCGCATCTGTGGCATCCTTGGCAGGTGGTTCGCGCATCCATGTTAGCAGGTCTGCTCCTCTGCCAAGCTCGCGCATCTCCACTTCTGCAACCTCTAGCTGAGTTGTGCGCTCACTGCGTGGGTCGCCTGCGCTGCACACTGTACGCTCGTGTTGCTGCTTGTCATTTTTTGCGCACTCGCAGCCCGCTGACACTTGGGAGCTCTCTTGCTGTAGGAGAGCAGGAACCGGCGGACTTCGGGAATTGGGCTTGGCGCTTACCAGCAGCAGCAGGTCGGCAAACGACCATCCCCTCAGGCCATGACGGAGGTGAAAGACGTTCTGGCGGCGTACGAGCCTAGTCAGCAGGACATCGACGGAGGCGGTTTCAAGGTCTTCGCCGAAGGCGCTTGCGTGCCCCGCGGGGCAAGTGGCGACGAGTAGCAGCATTCGCTGCGATTGATGTGCCTAGTAGCCGACAGCAGGAGGCATCGCACCAAGAGGAGGTATGTAGTTTGATGGCGGTGGGGAAATGGAGCTCGTGGGTCCTCGCCAGACAAATGCAGAGCAAGCAGATCCCTGTGCTCCCGCACGTCTACTTTTAAACTGGGCCCCATTATAAGTGCCCTTTTGTTTTCCGTCC
>CAUYUJ010022560.1:0-121886 GCA_963575745.1 Prorocentrum cordatum
ACACCGAGGGCTCGTTGGGCCTATCTATGGGTTGGGGCCTCACAGCCCTAGAGCAGGATGGGCGAGTGACTCGAGGGCCGAAGGGCTCTCGTTTGAAGAAGTTCGGGAGAGAGGGAGGTGGATCTCAGATGGGAGTTTGCGTATCTATCTTGACATCGTCGGTGCGAGCCACATCCTCACCCAGCTAAACACGAAGGGCTTTGCGCAGCAGCTGCGCTGGCTCAAGAGAGGGTGGCGCCAGTACTTTCCTGCGTTCGTCTGGGGAGCGCACCTTCCTCCAAGATATGGCGCCCAAGGGCTACGTCAAGGACAAGAACACTGGGGGGTGGATCAAGGGCCCGGACTTGACGGAGGAGAACGTGCCACCACTGCCGAGCCCGCCTGGGACACCGTCCAGTTGGGTGCAGTGCGTCAGTGCTCCGCCGTCAAGGGCCACGTCGCGGGCGGCATCCCCGGGGGCAGTTTCGCTCGTCCTCACGCCGCCCAAGGCCAAGAGCCCGGGTGCGCTGCCGCCCGCCACTGTGCTCGCAATCCCACCTCCGGAGGCAGCGGGCCAGCCGATGACAGGCAAGCTGCAGTTCTACGCGCAGGCACCATGCAATCCGCAGCAGACCAGGGCGCAAAAGGGAAGCTACCTCAAGTCGGTTGTTGGCTACAGTAGGGTGCTCCAGATTCTCTGCGGCCCGTGTTTCGTGCCTGCCATCATCCTCGTGGTGCTCGTCGTCAGTTTCCCGTCGAGCCTCTTCCCTAACATGTCCAGGGGTGCCGAGGCTGCGGCGTCCCTGGTGGAGGATGTGGCAGGCGCAGGTGGGGCTGTGGCCCTCGCGGCCAGGAACCTGACTTTGGCCGTGAGTGGGGTTGCGCTATCAGTTGCAAGAAATTCTGCTACGTTTGTGGATGAAGCGTGGTCTGGGATAGATCTGCTGGGCTGCCGCTTGAACGTCACAGGCGGCCGCTTCGTCGTTGACATCGGTGCGCGCTCTCGCCCCAGTATGATGAAGGAGCTCGAGCGGGGGCTGTCCGTGGTGCCAGATGACCTGGCAGTGGAGTTGTGGGGTTCCATTAACGCTGTATCTGTCAGGGCGCCAGTGGCGGCGCGGCTCTCCTCCCAGTTCAATTTCACGGAGAGCTTCTTCATCTGGGATTGGGAGGTACTGTTAGTAGACGAAGAGGTGCTGGCAGTACGATATTATTTCGCTAGATTGGGATTTGAACTTCAGTGGGCTAATCCGTTGTGGGCACTCACAGGGGCCGATCCCGGAAGAGAGCTGGAGCGCATCACGACGAGAGTCAAGGATGCGATAGAGTCGGCAGTCGACGCCTCCGTGCTGCGGACACCGCTGACCGCGCAGGAGGTACTCCAGTTTCCCACCACTCGCCCTCCCTTTTGGTTCCGTCTCGGCCGGTGGGCCCACGCGCAGTTCGATTGGCTATGGTACGCAAGCGGTGTTTGGCTCTGAGGTTCAGTGGGTTCAAAGCCATATGAATGGTATGATCGGATACCGGAGTTTGGCATTATCTCAGAGCGGGCATGTTGTATACGTTATGGAGTTCAGATTTCCCTTGATGAATCGGATGAGGTCAAATACAAAGGAGACCCTCGGCCGAGGGAGTTTAATTGGAAGCATGTTGCGACACGTCTGAACTGTGATCGACAGGAGATATGGCTTTGGTCATTTCGTGGTCTGTTGAAAAAAGGAGTTGATTATCGAGATAATCGTGAGTGACGCTTGCTGTTGTTTCCTATTCTGCACAGGCTTCGCCTTGGCACGCCCTACCTGTACAGGCTTTGCCTACTCGTCCCTAGCTTTTCCCTTCCTTGCCCCTGACCGCCGTGGGGGCGGTGTGGGGGTCGGGTGGGTGGGTCTCCAGAGGCTTTAGGAACTCAATGCGTTTTGTACATTATGATGAAGTGAGAGTCTTCGAGCGGGTATTAATGTATAGCGTTGGTCCAGCCATGCTCTTCAACAGCAAGCGTGCTTCCATAGCTTTTCGGGCCCACCCGATCCCGCCCTTTGGAGTTCAGGGGATTTTCCCTTGATGAATCGGATGAGGTCAAATACAAAGGAGACCCTCGGCCGAGGGAGTTTAATTGGAAGCATGTTGCGACACGTCTGAACTGTGATCGACAGGAGATATGGCTTTGGTCATTTCGTGGTCTGTTGAAAAAAGGAGTTGATTATCGATATAATCGTGAGTGACGCTTGCTGTTGTTTCCTATTCTGCACAGGCTTCGCCTTGGCACGCCCTACCTGTACAGGCTTTGCCTACTCGTCCCTAGCTTTTCCCTTCCTTGCCCCTGACCGCCGTGGGGGCGGCGTGGGGGTCGGGTGGGTGGGTCTCCAGAGGCTTTAGGAACTCAATGCGTTTTGTACATTATAACTATATGTCTATCTCTCTCTCTATATATATATATATATATATATCCCTGGGGGCGAGGCCGGGGGCCCCAGGACAGGTGCCTCGACCCCCCATGGCGGGGCGGGGGGGGGGCCTGGAGCCTCCCTGGAGCAGCCCAGGCGGCCCAAGAGTGCCCCAAGAGCGCTCCGCGACAGGCCCAGCAGGCTCCAAGAGGCCCAAGAGGGCGCCAAGAGGGCCCCAAGATGCCCAAGATAAACCCAAGACTGCCAAAGAGGCCCCCAAGACGCTCCAAGAGGCCTCCAAGAGGCACCCCCAGAGGGCCCCAAGAGGCCAAAATCGTTTATTTTACGAAGGTTTTGGACACATATTGCCTTTCCCGCCTTTTCGGCTTTCCGACGCTCCGCGACGGCTCAAAGGTCCCCCGCGGACGCCCCAAGACAGCCCAAGAGGCCTCCAAGAGGGGCTCAAGACGGCTCTGGAGGGCCCCAAGACGGCCCAAGACGCGCCCAAGACGGGCGAAGAGAGGCCCAAGACGGCCCCAAGAGGGGAACCGCGAACCGGAAATTCGAACCTCCCGCCTCCACAGGGCCCCGGGAGGCCACAAAGGGGCCCCAAAGGGGCCCCAAGAGGCCCCAGGAGACCCCCAAGAGGCACCCAGGAGGCCCGGTGCTCGAAAACAGCTGCCACGACCCTCCATGGGGGTACCGGGGCTCATTTCCTTTGTGTTTTACAGGGTTGTCCGGGGCCTCCGAGGCCGCCGCCTCCGACCCCCCATGGGGGGACGGGGCGGCCGGGGAGGTCCAAAATAGTCCACGAGGGCCTCCAGAGGCTCCCAAGACAGCCCAAGCGGGCCCCGAGTCGCCGAAAGGACGCCCAAGATAGGCCCAAAACGGCCCGAGAGGCCCCCCAAGGCACTCCACGATGCTTCAAGACGCCTCTCCAGAGCGCTTCAAGAGGCCGAAATCGTGAATTTTACGAAGGGTTTTCGAACGATTTTGGCCTTCCAGCCTTTTCGGCTGTCCGACGTTCCAAGACGGCTCAATAGGCCCCCCAAGAGCGCCCCAAGACGGCCCAAGAGGGCCCAAAGACGGCCCCAGGCCCAAGACAGCCCAACAGAGCCTCAAGACGGCCCCAAGATGCGCCCAAGAGGGGGACCACGACTCCAAAATTCGACCCTCCCGCTTGAAGAGTGCCCCAGGAGGCCCCAAGGAGCCTCCAAGAGGCCCCAGGAGGCCCCCAAGAGGCACCCAGGAGGCCCAAACGAGGCCTAAAGAGGCCACAAAGCAGCCCCGAGGAGTCCCCACAATGGTCCCAAAACGGCTACCGACTGCGAAATTGAGACGCCCACGACAGGCCAACCACGAGGAGGCCTCCACCAGACGGTGGCGGGAGCTCCAACAGCATAGCCGAAGAGGCTTCCAAGAGGGCCCTGGGCGGCCCACGAGGGCCCCAAGGCGGTGCCTGAGGCGCCCAAGACGGCCCGAGAGGGCCCCAAGACGGCCCCAAGAGAGGCCCAAGAAGGGAAACACGAACCGAGAATCCGAGCTTTCTACCCCGAGAGGTTCTCGGGAAGTCCCAAGAGGCCCCCAATCGGATCCAAGAGGCCCCCAAGAAGCTCCCAAGAGGGCCGACGAGGTTCCAAGCGATCTCCCAAGGTGGCCCCAAGAGGCACAACTCATTGTTTTACGATTGGGCTTTGACGGGTTTTAATTTTTTCGGCCTTTTGGCATCCCGATGCTCCAAGACGGCCCAAGAGGCTTCCAATACCGCTCCCAATATAGAGGAAGAGGCCTCCAAGAGGGCCCCAAGACGGCCCGCGAGGGCCCCAAGACGGTGCTTGAGGCGCCCAAGACGGCCCGAGAGGGCCCCAAGAGCCCCAAGAGAGGCCCAAGAAGGGGAACGCGACCCAACAGCAGAGCGGTCCCCCCAAAAGGCCCACAGGAGGCCGCAAGAGGCCCCCAAGTGGTCCGACGAGGACCCCAAAAGCTCCCCGAGGGCCTAAAAGGCCCCTAGGAGACGTCCAAGAGGCTTTTAAATAGCCCAAGAGTGCCCTCGATGCGTCAAAACTGCTTCCAGGAGGCCCCCGGGAGGCTTCCACATTGCCTCAATCTGGCCGCAGGTGGCCTCAAGTCGGGCCTCCACGCAGCCAAGACGGCCAATGACGGGACTTCCCGAGAAAAGGCCCCTAGGAGACGTCCAAGAGGCTTTAAAATAGCCCAAGAGTGCCCTCGATGCGTCAAAACTGCTTCCAGGAGGCCCCCGGGAGGCTTCCACATTGCCTCAATCTGGCCGCAGGTGGCCTCAAGTCGGGCCTCCACGCAGCCAAGACGGCCAATGACGGCTTCAGATTGCAGAACCGGTGCCCCCAAGGGACCATCAGACGCCCCCCAAGAAGCACCCAAGAGGTGCCTCCAACAGCCAGTTGACGAAACATGCAGAACACCCCAGAAGCTCCTCAGATGCCGTCGCGCGCCTGTGCTTGATAGCGTTGTCCAAGATCGTCCAGCGCCCCCCCGGCCTGGGCTAGAACCTGCGCGCGCGCTCAGGATGGCCTGGACAGTATGCCCGGGCCCGGGCATACTGTCCTGAGTCTTGAATGGATGAGCATCTCACCCAAATCCACAATTCCCGGATTCCTTGGGGCCTTCGGAGACTCCGCGACAACGGTAAGAAGCCGGGAGGCGCGGTACCGGCCAGATGTCAGGGGATATGTAGGACCCCCGAGTAGGATTTTTTTGTCCATGAAGAACAAATATTCTTGGAATTCATTTGTTTCTTCCAAATCCTCGATCTTTGAAGGCTGGAAGCGGGAGAACGTGAGAAGGTGAAAAACATAGGAAAAACCATGGGAAATTAACGATTTTACCCTCTCTGGGCTCTCTCGGGACGGCTCTCGCAGCTCTCTTGGGCTGTTCTTGGAGCCTCGTCGGGGTCTCTTTGGGGCCTCTCGAGGATGGGGGGTGTGTTGGGGGCCTCTGGGGGGTCCCGGAGGCCTCTCGGAGGTCTCTGGAAGCCTCCTGCTCCTGCTCTTGGGCCCATCTTGGGCCTGTTCTGGGGTGGTCTGGGGCTGTGCTGGGCGCCTCTTAGGCAGTCTTGGAGTCTTCTTGGCCTGTCTTGGGGCCGTCCTGAGGGTCTCTTGGGTGGTCTTGGGCCGGTCTTGGGAGGCTCTTCGGCGCTCTTGGACCGTTGGAAGCTCGAAAACGTGAGAAGCCAAAAACATTGAAAAGACCATTGAACATATACGACTTTGGCCTCTTCGGGCCGTACCGTGATACCTACCAGACTTCTTGGGGTCTCTTGGAGGCCACCTGGGAGCCTCGAGATCTTTTCAGCGCGTTCCGGGAGCATCTTCCCAGAACGCGCTCGTGGCAGGGCGCCCACGTCCGAGGACGTTGGCATGGGAAACCGCAGCGCGTGATCATTCCAGGCGTTCCGGCGGACTTCAGGAAGACTGCATGTCTTATGAGGATGGATTCCGCCTCTTGCCCCGAGCATCCCAAACTGCCTGAACGGTTCCCACTCGCCTTCCCCAAACCCAGCGTTGCCCAAGCGCGTTCCGGACGAAAGACCGCTCCAGGACGCCCAAGATAGGCCCAAGACGGCCCGAGAGGCCCCCCAAGGCACTCCACGACGCTTCAAGACGCCTCTCCAGAGCGCTTCAAGAGGCCGAAATCGTCAATTTTACGAAGGGTTTTCGAACGATGTTGGCCTTCCAGCCTTTTCGGCTGTCCGACGTTCCAAGACGGCTCAATGGGCCCCCAAGAGCGCCCCAAGACGGCCCAAGAGGGCCCCAAGACGGCCCCAGAATCGCCCAAGACAGCCCAACAGAGCCCCAAGACGGCCCCGAGATGCGCCCAAGAGGGGGACCACGACTCCAAAATTCGACCCTCCGGCTTGAAGAGTGCCCCAGGAGGCTCCAAGGAGCCCCCAAGAGGCCCCAGGACGCCCCCAAGAGGCACCCAGGAGGCCCAAACGAGGCCTAAAGAGGCCACAAAACAGCCCCGAGGAGGCCCCACAATGTTCCGGCGGGGGCCTTCCGGAACACGCTGCAGGAGGAGGAGGAAGATCAGGAGGAGGAGGGGGACGAGGAGGAGGAAGAGGCCTCCAAGACAGCTCCAAGATAGCCGAAGAGGCTTCCAAGAGGGCCCTGGGCGGCCCACGAGGGCCCCAAGGCGGTGCCTGAGGCGCCCAAGACGGCCCGAGAGAGCCCCAAGACGGCCCCAAGAGAGGCCCAAGAAGGGAAACACGAACCGAGAATCCGAGCTTTCTACCCCGAGAGGTTCTCGGGAAGTCCCAAGAGGCCCCCAATCGGATCCACGAGGCCCCCAAGAAGCTCCCAAGAGGGCCGACGAGGTTCCAAGCGATCTCCCAAGGTGGCCCCAAGAGGCACAACTCATTGTTGTACGATTGGGCTTTGACGGGTTTAATTTTTTCCGGCCTTTTGGCATCCCGATGCTCCAAGACGGCCCAAGAGGCTTCCAATACCGCTCCCATATGGAGGAAGAGGCTTCCAAGAGGGCCCCAAGACGGCCCGCGAGTATCCCAAGACGGTGCTTGAGGCGCCCAAGACGGCCCGAGAGGGCCCCAAGAGCCCCAAGAGAGGCCCAAGAAGGGGAACGCGACCCAACAGCAGAGCGTTCCCCCCAAAAGGCCTACAGGAGGCCGCAAGAGGCCCCCAAGTGGTCCGACGAGGACCCCAAAAGCTCCCCGAGGGCCTAAAAGGCCCCTAGGAGACGTCCAAGAGGTTTCAAAATAGCCCAAGAGTGCCCTCGATGCGTCAAAACTGCTTCCAGGAGGCCCCCGGGAGGCTTCCGGATTGCCTCAATCTGGCCGCAGGTGGCCTCAAGTCGGGCCTCCACGCAGCCAAGACGGCCAATGACGGCTTCAGATTGCAGAACCGATGCCCCCAAGGGACCCTCAGACGCCCCCCCAAGAAGCACCCAAGAGGTGCCTCCAACAGCCAGTTGACGAAGCATGCGGAACACCCCAGAAGCTCCTCAGATGCCGTCGCGCGCCTGTGTTTGATAGCGTTGTCCAAGATCGTCCAGCGCCCCCCCGGCCTGGGCTAGAACCTGAGCGCACGTGAAGCGCGCGCGATGGTTCTAGTATATATATATATATATATATATATATATATATGTGTGTGATTGCACGTATGTGCGCACACATGTATGCCTGCATCTATGCATGCATACATGTCTGCACGTATGCATGCATGCATGTATGTATGCATGTATGCATGTACGCGTGTATGCATCCCTGTCTATATGTATGTATACATGCATGTATGCATGTACGTACGTGTATGTGTATGTGTATGCGTACTTGTACGTGTCCTTGTATGTGTACGTCTATGTGTAGGTGTATGTGTCTGTGTATGTGTACATGCACGCACATTTGTATCTGTTTAGGTGCATCTTACAGCGACTTGTCGGCAATTGTGGCAACACCGCGGCCGTATTCCCTCGCTCAAGTTCTACAGGAATGCAGGCATTCTTTGAGCGGGTCTGCGCCGACCTCACCAGTGCCCTCACCACTGCTATCATCGTTCGCGGCAGCTCGACGCCTTACCCTGATTGCGTCTGCTCTCCTGCGCTGCACTGCCCAGCGCTGGAGTGCCGCTGCCCGACTGGCGAGGGCTCCCTGGCTTCTGCTCAGCCCGCAGGCTGGTCAACCGAGTTCGTGGTCGTGCTCGTGGTGAGCGCCTTCGCGTACGGCATCGTGGTCGGCGGCTACTTCGTCAAGAGCTCGCTGACGGCCCCCGTGGTGCAGCCTGCACCCGCTCCAGTACCTCAGCAGGAGGCCGTGGACACTCTCGACCTCGCGACTGCGGCGGCTGCCCAGGCGAGGAAGTTCCGCCGCTAGGAGCAATGGCTGCTCGCGCCGCTGGACAGTTCCACTACATTCGTTACAACGTTGGTGGGCCCGCTATCTATCACGAAAGACTCACCTTGCTGCCAGGGTACATCCTCACCCCTGACGATGATGACTACGCTGAGAGCCACTTGGCAGGTGGCGACTTGCGATCTGTGCATGACTCGGCGGGTCAGGGCGACGCGATCGTCGGAGTCGCCGCCAACAACCTCTACAAGTTCAGGCGGCTGCCGTCTGCAGCCGTCGTCTGGGCTGCTGTGCGCCGCGGCGTTGCCCAGGGCCATGGGCCTCTGCCGCCGTCGCCCTTCAACCTCGAGCTCAGCGCCGACAACGTGCTGGGCTTGGCGGCGGGGGTGCTGGCCTTGCCCGACCCGCTCGGAGCGGCGCCCGCTGCCGCAGCGCCTGCCGCGCTGGCCTTGGCTGCCGCGGCCGCGCCCCCCGCGGGCGCCCCTGGGCCGCCTGCCGCGGCGGCCGCTGCGCCCGCGGGCGGGGTGGGCGCGCTGGCTGCGGCGCTCGGTGCCGGGGGGGGGGCGCCCCGCCTGCCGCCGCTGGCCCTCCGGGCGTCGGCGCCGCCGCCGCGGCCCCCGCGGCCCCAGGCGTCGCGGGGCCTGATCCCCGCGTGATGGCCATCGTCCTCGACGCGCGCGGGTTGCGGGACATGCCCTTCAGTGACGCTGTGAAGCGCCAGACCGAGACCGCCCGCGGGCCCAAGGACCACGATGCGGGTGCTCCACTTCATGCTCCGCATGGCTGGCGCGGCGATGGCGTGGCACAACCGCTGGATGGCCATGACGCAGGCCCTAGAGACGGACGACACCGCCAAGCTGCACGAGACGCTGTGCCGCGTCATCGAGACCTCGCTCTGCCACGACCAGCTGATCATCTGCGAGCTGGCCTCCTACGAGTTCCTGTCGCGGCAGCTGCAGTTGGTGGAGGAGCGCTTCTTCGAGGAGCGCGCGCAGGACCCAGCCTGCGCCCAAGGCCAAGGGCCAGGCCAAGGACGGCGCCGCGGCCGCGGCCGCCGACGTCTCCACTGAGATCGGCCACTTCCTCGGCACTGGAGAGACGATGGGCAACTTGTGCATGTGCCCAGCCTTGATGGATTGGATCGCCGACCATATGAAGAGCGAGGCAGCTGTTGCAAAGGAATGCCGCAAGGCTCGCGAGGAGCGGGCCTTGCGGCATCCATGACATTCCTGAAGGACGCTGGTCAGGAGGGGCCCCACGACGTGCAGCCTGTTCGCGAGCCTGGCCAGCTTGGCCCCGAGCCCTTCGAGGCCCCACCTGGCTTGGAGTTGCCCAGGCGAGGTGACCATCGCCAGTGTGACGTTTTTCCGCTTCCTCTTCTTCCAGTGGATGGGCGTCGCCATCTCCCGCTTGGTCGCGGGGCTCGTCTGCGCGCCGCCAAAGGCGCGGGCTGGAGAGAGTGGTGCAGCGAGGGGTTGTCTGCTCTCAACTGGCTCCACTGCGGCAAGGGCGAGTCCTCCATGCCTGACGAAGGGGGGCCACCGCCTGCGGCCCAGGCAGCCTCAGTGGACTACATCGCGGGCTTGCACCGCGACTTCGAGCTGCCCGCCGCCTACTCGGAGAGAGGCCGCGATTGCGAAGCATCCCTCGTGGAGATGCTCGCGCAGGCACCTGGCTACGCTGGTGACAGCGGTCGAGCGCGCCCCTACAGCATGCCGCTTGTGGCCTGGCCCGAGTCGACGAAGGCAGTCTCCACCTGCGGCGTCGTCTCCGAGGCCGACTCCATCGTGCTGCAGGATTGGAGGCAGAGTATGCTGAATCCCGAGTCGGTGGCGGCGGAGCTGCGCGAATCGCTGGGGGTTATCCGCCCCTATGCGGATCCTGAGCTGCGCTGTAAGCCGGAGTCCTACGCTGAGTTTTTGAAGCAGCTGGAGGCCCACGACATGATCACCTGGCGGGTCTCCAGCGAGCAGGCATCCTTCTCTATTGGTCTCTTCTTCGTGCAGAAGTCCAACGGCAAGCTGAGGTTGGTTTTCGACACTAGGCTGGCCAACTGCAGCTTCTCGCGCCCACCAGCCACTCGCCTGCCCACGCCCAGCGCGTGGGCCAGCCTCGATTGCGATGGCAGTTTTCAGTTCGCCCAGGGCGACATTCAGTGTGCATTCGATCATTTACGACTGCCAGCTGGCATGGAGTCGCTGTTCTCCCTGCCACCGATAAACAACAGGTTCGTCGGCCTCAAGTCGGTCAACGGGGTTCGTCTTGGCATCAACGACTTTGTCCAGCCTCTTGTCACGGTCGTTCCCATGGGGTGGAGTTGGGCTCTCCACCTGTGCCAGAGTGCGCTGACGAGAGCCCTGTCGGATGTCGGGTTCGGCAGTGACGATATGATTTTGGATGGGGGCTGTCCTCGTCCCTTGGTCGCTGAGAAGGACGCGGTGTGTGCAGGATATGTTGACAACTTCTGTCTCGTATCCAAGTGCGCGGAGACAGCCGCGTCCCTTGCTCGTGCCGTTGCTGACCTTCTCACGGCCCGCGGGTTGCCTGTCTGGGAATTCTCCCCAGCGGTCAGTAAGGGGGTCTTCACGGGCTTGGAGATCGACGGAGCCTCAGGGATCATTCGTGCTCGTCCTGACCGCCTCGCTCGCACTCGTCAAGCCGTTCTCGGACTTTTGAGGCGTGGGCGGGCCTCTGCTGGGGCCCTCAGCGTGCTCGTAGGCCACTGTACTTGGGGGATGATCCTGAGGCGCGACGTTCTGAGCATCTTTAACGCGGTCTATCGGTTCATGGGTGCTGTGGGACCTCATCCTGGACCCCTGCGGCCCTCTGTCGTCAGGGAGTTGTCGGCGGCCGTGGCCCTCATCCCGCTCTGGAGTGCCTCTACAAGGTCTCGCTGGCATTCGCGGGTGCATGCTTCTGATGCGTCGCCGTTCGGGAAGGGTGTCTGTGTCAAGGAGGTCTCCCCCACGCTGTCGTCTGAGGTCGGCCGAGTCGCCGAACGCTGGAGATATCGTCATGGGGATGCCATGCTTGCCAGATCACACGCCCTTGACGTCGACAGTCGCGACGATGCTGCCGACGGTTGCCGTGCCGACACATCGTCTACTGCCCCTACTGCTTCGTCGTCTGGGCCCAGTGGGTTCTTCGAGGTTCCTGAGTCCATCTACGGGGTCGAGGGTTGGAAGACCATGCGCTCTAGCCGTCATACCCGACGAGGCTGCGATATCCTTCAGTACGAGGCGGAAGCCCTGGGATTCAGCGTCCATCCTGCTTCGAGGGCCCTGGGTGCTCATCATCATCGCGTCGCCTGTATCGTGGACAATTTGGCTCTAGCTCTTTCGCTCGGCAAGGGGCGGTCTGGGAGCCGACATCTTCTCCGCGCCCTGCGGCGCATCGCTGGCGTGGCCCTCGCCTGTGGCCTGCGCCTGCTCGTGCGGTGGGTGCCGTCAGAGAGGAATGTCGCGGACAAGCCGTCGAGGGAGGGCTTCTTCGTCGGCCCTAGCTTCGAGGACGTCGGGTCGCACCACGTCTCGCGCCGCCCGCGGATCCCCCAAGGAGGTGATCAAGGCTGCGAGGGGCAGGCGGGAACATCCTGGTCCGCTGGCGCTCCAGCGGGGCGGCCTGTCGGTGCTGGAGGCCAACGCGGTCTCGGTGTCGACGGGCAAGAACTACCACGCCTCCGCCCTCAAGTTTCTGAACTGGGGCCTTTGGGCCGCCAGGGACTTCAAGAACAGCGTCGAGCTCGACACGATCCTCGTGGTGTTCTTCGTCCACCTCTTCCTCGACGGGCACGACAGCGCGACGGGCCGCGTCGCGATGGCCTCTCTGAAGCACCATTTGCCGTCGATGCTGATGGGCAGCCGCCCGCTGCCACGGGCCTTTCGGGCCCTCCAGGGCTGGGCGAAGCTCGTGCCGCCGCAGATGCGGCTCCCGCTGCCGAGGGTCGCGGTGTTCGCCATCGTGGGCGCGCTGCTGTCTCAGGGGCTTTTGTCGCAGGCGGTCTTCGTGAGGATCGCGTTCGACACTTACCTCCGCCCCAGCGAGGCCTACCGACTCACGGCGGCCTCCCTGATCGCTCCGAGGTCGGGCTCCACGGAGGGCTACCAGCATTGGGCATTGTTGGTGAACGACGCGGCGAGCGGGAGGCCTGGCAAGACGGGGGTCACCGACGAGAGCGTCATCGTCGACGATCCGCTCCTCTGGCCTCTCCTCGAGGCGCTTCGGCAAGGGCGCCGCGCGGAAGAGAGCCTCTGGGCCTTCACGCCGCGCCGGCTGCGGCGCGCCTTCGCGGAGGCCCTGGTCCAGCTCGGGGTCGCCGACCAGCAGACCTCCCTCTACTCGCTGCGCCACGGGGGGGCCTCCGACGACCTCCTCTCGGGTCGCCGCGCGAGGAAGGAGGTCAAGAACCGCGGCAGGTGGAGGGCGGACCAGTCTCTGAACAGGTGCGCCAAGCGGGCGCGCATGCAGCAGCGGCTGGCCCAGCTCGACCCCGCGCTGGTGGATTTCGGGCAGAAGGTCGAGAGCGATCTGCTGGGCCTGATGGACGTGGTGGCGAGGACGGGCATCTTCTCGCTGCCGCTGCCGCCCCTGAGGCCGGCGTCGGCGTCCGCGCCGGTGCAGGCGGCTCCCGCGATGACCGACAAGTGGCTCTTCGTGCGAGGCGCCTGTGGCTACGAGCGCGGGCGCATGCCACAGTGATGCCTTGCCTCATCATGCTCTGCACCTGTGTCCCCGACCGAGTTCGGCGAGTGTGCGAGGCCCGCGGGCTCGGCACCGTAGCGGTGAACGTTGCTCGACATCGCCTCGACGACCTCGCTGACCCTCAGGTTCTGAAGGCTCTGACTGGCTGGGTGCGCGCGTCGGCTGTGCTTGGAGTTTGGGCATCCTTGCGCTGGGGCACCTGGGCGCCAGGGGCGTCGCGTGTCCGCAAGTTTGATTCTCTGCTGCACGTGAATAGAGCCTCAGAGGCCGCCTGTCGCGCCGTGCGAGTGGCCAACGCGTTGGCTGAATCCACCTTCAAATTGATTGCTGAATGTATCTTCCGCAGAATCCCGATCATTTTTATGCACCCTGAGTCGAGCCTCAATTGGAGGCATCCCCGCCTGTCCCCTCTCCTTGCCTCGTCCTCCTCCTCCTGCTCCCTCGACTCGTGCATGTATGCTGGTCGCGTGAGGCAGCGAATCCACCTTGTCGGATGGGGCGTGCGGGACCTTGATAGCCTCGCTCGTCGTTGCCTCTGCGCCCAGGGCCTCTGTGATCGCACTCAGAGACGTCACCTGGGAGGCCTGGGACGTCCAGCTCTGGACGCCGTAGCTCGTGCCTCTGCTAAGGGTCTCCCTACGGAAGTGGCCATTGCTGGCACTGAAATGATAGTGGCCGAAGCTCGTCATCTGTCCCGCGCCGCGAGATATAAGAAAATGTTTGGTCAATGAGTAATTCGGCTGTTGCCACCTGGGTAGAGTAGCGTGTGGTACCGAGTCTGTGCTTCACTGCTGGCGTATCGTTCGTGGCCGCCCTCCGCCGTTTGCACAAAGAAGAAACAAGATGGCCCCGAATCGTCCACATACAGCGACTTGTCGGCAATTGTGGCAAC
This sequence comes from Prorocentrum cordatum, assembly GCA_963575745.1. Taxonomy (NCBI): domain Eukaryota; class Dinophyceae; order Prorocentrales; family Prorocentraceae; genus Prorocentrum; species Prorocentrum cordatum. The sequence continues at coordinate 13,796 of CAUYUJ010022560.1, forward strand.
ACCGCGGCCGTATTCCCTCGCTCAAGTTTTACCCTGGGCCCTCCCGCCCACTTGAGCTTTTAGAGTTTCTCCGAGTCTGTGCTTCACTGCTGGCGTATCGCTCGTGGCCGCCCTCCGCGCCGTTTGCACAAAGAAGAAACAAGATGGCCCCGAATCGTCCACACTAATGTTATGTTGGTACACATGTATGTGTATACGTATATTATGGTTGTGTGCGTATGAACATGTTTATGTATGTACATGAGTGTATGGATATGTCTATGCCTACGTAGATGTACACGTGTATACACATGCATGTGAATTTACCCATGTATCTGTATATGTACATGTGTATATACACACACGCAAATATGGGATATACATGTGTAAATGCATATACATGTGTATATGCATTTGTATGTGTGTATATATTTACACACACATATGTGTATATATATACATACATACACAATATATATTATATATATATATATATATAATATATATATATATATATATATATATATTATATACCCAGGTTACGGGGGCGAGGCCGCCAGGAGTGTGCCTGCGCCCTCCATCGAGGCTCCGGGGTTCACTTTCCCTGTGTTTTTACATGGTTTCGGCGTTCCAGGGCCTCCGAGCCCGCCAGGAGTGTGCCTGCGCCCTCCATGGGGGCTCCGGGGCTCACTTTCCATATCTGTTTTTACATGGTTTCGGCGTTCCAGGGCCTCCGAGGGAGGCCGCCAGGAGTGTGCCTGCTCCCCCCATGGCAGCTCCGGGGCTCATTTTCCTTGTGTTTTATAAGGTTTCGGGTTTCCAGGGCCTCCGAGGCGGCAGCGGCGACCCCAGACCTCTTGTTGACCTTCGGACGGAGGCCCCAAACCAGCCCCAGAGCGCTCCAAGACGGCCCACGACGCCTCTTACACCGCACCAAGACGGCCCCAGAGAACCCCAAGCGGCCCCCACGACGGCCCAAGAGGGCCCCAAGACGGCACAAGAGGTACCGAAAACGGTCCAAAGGAGTTCCGACACGGACCCCGAGAGGCGAAAAACAAAAACTCACAGAGGCCCTCCACATGCCCAGGCCGCCCAAGAGGCCAAAAAAGGCCCCGAGATCGACCAGAGCAGACCCCAAGAAACTTGAACAACTGCGTCTCACCACGCTTCTCGTCCGCCTTATCACCTTCCTCCTTCTCATTTCTTTTGGTTGTCTACCTCTCTCCCGGTCTCAGGAAATCTAAACATATTCCCGGAACTGCCAGGAACAGCATTCCGCGAGTATTTTTTTCTTCGCCGCCCTGTTCCATCATCATTCCCTGATCCTCCGCCTGCTGCGGCTGCTCTTCATGCTACTCCCGCACCTCCCCCTTCCCCCACCTCCCGCTCCCCTTCTCCATCTTCTCACCCACCTGCTCGTGGCGCTCTCCCGGTCTCTCGAAGTATGTTCCCGGTTCGCCTGCCGGGAACGCAATTTCTTTGCTTGCGTTCGAGTTTTTCTTTTGTTGTTCGCCACCCTGCCTCTTCGACTTTCTTCCCATGTCCTCCTCCTGCTGCGGCTGCTCAACATGCTACTCCTGCACCTCCCCCTGTCCTTCTTCTACCTCCTCCTGCCCCCTTGAATCTCCCTTCCTCCCGCTCCCCTTCTTCTCCTCCTCACCTTCCTTCCCTTCCGCCCACTCCTTGTGTCCTGCTCGTCCTGCTCCCCCTCCTCTTCCTGCCGCTCACCTTGTCCTGCGTGTCAGTCCTCCTCGTCCTTCTCATCCTCCTGCTCCTCCCCCTCCTCTTCCTCCTCCTCCCCCTCCCCCTCCTTCTCCTCCTCCTCCTCCTCCTCCTCCTTCTCGAGATTCCTCCTCCTGCTCTAGCCCTCCTCCTCCTTCCTGTCCTCCTCCTCCTTCTCGGGCTCCTCCTCCTGCTGTCGCGAAATATGTATTCGGGGAGCTTCCCGGGAATGTACTTCCGCGTGCCTCCCTTTCTCCACCTCGCCGATATTATCCTCCTTCTCGTTCCCCTCCTCCTCTTTCTCAGGTTCCTCCTCCTCCTATCGCGCAAGATGTTCCCAGGAAGACTCCCGGGAACATGAGTCCCACGCCATTGCTCAAGCGCCTGATCCCTCCTGGTCGGCCCTTCCCCCTCCTCCTCCTTCCTCTGACCCTCCTCATCTGGCTGCTCTTCCTCCTATTCCTATTCCTCTCCCGCTTCTTCCTCCGCCTCCTCCAGCTTCCCCGTCGACTTCTCACTCTCTCTCCCTTGCTTCTGCCGTGTGTCCTTCCTCGTCACTCCGCGGGTCGTGGGGCCGAAGAGTCTCGGAAGCCGATGGGTCGTGGGGCCGCGATTGAGGATCTTCGCCCCTAGAGGTCAGGAGCGTCCAGGGGCCGAAGGATTCGGAGGACTCCTGGGGCCGACTTCAAGGGTCGTGGGGCCTACGGTTCCCAGAGGTATCCGGACCGAGGGGGGCGCCCGGATCGGGGGGCGCCCAGACCAGGGATGGGGGGGGGGCAGAGGATATTGAGGGGGGGGAGGAGGAGGAGGAGGAGGGGAAGGAAAAGGAGGAGAGGGAAGAGGGGGAGGAGGAGAAGAACGTGTAGGAGGAGCAGAAGCAAATGGGGAAGGAGGAGGAGGTGGTGGAGGAGAAGGAAGGAACTAAGGAAACGGAGGAAAGAGACAGACGAGGAAGGGGAGGAGAAAGAGGACGAAGGAGGAGGAATAAGATAATAAGGAGGAGGATAAGGAGGGGGATGAGGAGGAGGAGGAGGGGAAGGACGGACATATACGTGTATGTATGTATGTATGTATGTATGTATGCATGCATGCATGCATGTATGTATGTATGTATGTATGTATGTATGTATGTATGTATGTATGTATTTATGCATGCATGCATGCATGCATGCATGCATGGATGGATGGATGGATGGATGGATGGATGGATGGATGGATGGATGGATGAATGGATGGATGGATGGATGTATGTATGTGTATATATATATATGTATATATGAGAGCGTGATCCACTGCCGCTTTACTGTGGAAAGTTGTCCCCCTCTTCCTCCAGAACCCGGGCTCCCCCCCCTTCCCCTCGGAAAATCCCCCCCACCCCGCTTGGCCCCCCCCCCTGCCCCCTCCCCTCCCCCGGCAAAGCCCCCCCCCCTCTCCTAACCCCTCCCCCCCCCCCCCCTCCCCTTCGAAAACCGGGGGGGGTCATTGCCGGTTCGACCCCCGCCCCCCTCCCTTCAAAAACCGGAGGGGGGTTCACTACCGGTTCGAACCCCTCCCCACCCCCCCCGCTCACCGCCAGCAAACGACTCCCGGTCCCTACCGCCGTCCGCGTCACATCCCCCACTGTTGTTCCCAGCGCCGCTGTCCTCACCGCCACTGTCCCCGCTGGTTCCACCGCCGTCCCTACTGTGCCCACCAGTGCCCCCTCCACTGTCGCGCTATCCCCGCTGTCCCCGCCACTGTTCCCACCGCGGTTCCACTCTCCCCACTTTCTCCACGGCCCCAACCGCTGCCCGACTAATTATCCCCGCTGTCCCCGCTGTTCCACTGACTCCTCCGCTGTTCCACTGACCTGTCCCGCTGTTCCCGCCGCTGCCCCCGCTGCCCCCGCCGCTATCCCCACTGTGCCTCTGTCCCAATGTCCGCCGCCGTCCTCGCCGCCGCCTTCGCCGCTGTCCCCGCCACCGCTGTGCCCTCCACTGTCCCACTGTTTCCACCTCATTCCCACTGTCCCCACACCGCTGTCCCCACCGCCGCCGCCCCCACCACTGTCCATTGTCCCCACTGTTCCCACCATTGTCCTCACCGCTGTCCCCGCCGCTACCGTTCCCACCGCTGTCCCACTGTCCCCACCGCTGTCCCGCTGTCCCCTCACCGCTGTCACCGCCACCGCCGTCCCCGCCACTGTCCGCGCCCCCGCTCGGTTTTCGAGGTGGGGGGCGGGGGCGGGGGCGGGTTCGAATCGGCAGTGGCCCCGCCCGGTTTTCGAGGGGGGAGGGGGTTCGAACCGGTAGTGACCCCCCCCCCTTTTTTCATGATGAGCTGTGGGGGGGGGGTGGGGAAGGGTTCGAACTGGTAGTGGCCCCCCCGGTTTTCCGGAGAGGGGGGGGGTCGAACCGGCAGTGGCCCCTCCCGGTTTCCCGCCAGCAGCGGTAGAACACGCTCTTTCATATATATATATATATACACATAAGAAGAGGCCTGGCTTGATACTTCTGCCAGGGCCTTGCCGTGATCTCGGCTAGAACCAAAGCGCACGCGAAGCGCGCGCGATGGTTCTAGTGTGTGTGTGTGTGTATATATATATATATATATCCGTAGCCATTTTGGCTCAAGCCAGGCTGGCCCAAGATAGCTACGAAATTAGCAATTCAATTCATGTTATGGCTGCTTTGTTGGATGTCCTCCAGGCTGAGCTCGCTGTGTCCATTGTTCTCGCATTGGTAGCAAGTTTTCTGTCCCTTCCTGTGAGGGTGTTTATCGTGGCTGCTCAGCTGTCTGTCCATGGCGTCATTGTGGCTGTTATGGGACGTGACTTCAAATCTACGTGTGAGGCGATCTGTGCCTGGTTTTCTCGGTTGCCGGCGTGTGTCTTCAATTGCGCCCTTCGGCTACACCAGGCGGCTGGTCGTGCTAAACATTCGCAGTTTCGGCTCTTCTTTCCGAGTTTCTGGCAGCGCAGACAGCGGCACCGTCCGACTTCTACTCTACTTGCCGATGCCAAGGTGTTCACTCCGCAGGCCCCTGTGGTGATCAGCCTCTTCGATGAGCTGTCCAAGGAGGGTGTGTTCTCTGTATCTGAAGGTGATGGTAATTCGCTCCCGATGACAGACTATGCGCGTGCTTCGTCTGAGGATGATTGTAATTCAAAAACAACTTGTTCAATTAATGCTCCCCGCTTTCCTCGAGTACGGCATGAGCAGGCACTAGATGATGCGCAAAATCAAACCATCGCTGCTTTGGTACATGAGCTGGATATGTTTCGGGCGTCATGTGTTTCTCCTCATCTGTCTGATTTGGTGATTGGACGGCGCGGTTACAGAAGACTGACTCGAACCTTCGCGGCCTCGGCTTGCAGTTGGCGCCTGCTATCGAGCGTTCGCTGGACAAACGGCTTCAGCCCAGGATGGATGATTTTCCGTGAAGTTCATGGCGGAGGTGGATGACCTTCGCCAACATGTGGAGACCTTCGTGGATGACCTTCGCCAAGATGTGTCTGCCAGGATGGAGGAACTGGGAGAGTCTCTCAAGACCGACGTGGTGCAAGCCGTGGACACTCTGGGCAACGGGCTCCGCAAGTGGCCCGCGGAAGTGGATGCAAAACTGAAGGTTTGCTCGTCTCCTGGCCCTTCTTCGACAACGCCCGCCTCGGGCGGGCTTTCTGGTGGCCCTAAACTACCAGGGCAACCAACTACTACTACGTCTTCTGAGGCGCCGTCTGCAGCGCCGACGGAGGCACCGACGCTAGCACCGACGCCCGCTCCAACGCCTACTCCTGCGCCTACGTCGGCCGCCCAGAAAATGTACCATGGCTTCGCTGTTGGGTCCCCTGTTTACCCTGTGGGGCTCAAGGCGAGCGCGTTCAATTTCATGCCTGGGCGTGTGTGTGGTGGGGATGATGAGCGTGTGCATGTGGTGTTGCCCGACTTCGAGGGCGCCAAGAAGATCATGCCCGACAATCTGGTGGAGGGTTGCGAGGACGACGTCGATCTCTCTTCAATGGATTCTTCTATGGGCCACTGCTCCGAGGGTGTGTCGACGCAGGGTATGGCAAAGGACTGCGCTGGCACGACAGGCGGTGCCTCCTCCTTTGGCGGGCATTCCTGTGGCCCTAAATTACAGGGTGCAACTTCTACGCGTTCCAAGGCTGAGGATAGCGCCAGCGCCGTCCGGCCGTAAAGCGTGACAAGACGACCTGGTACGAGTGATATGTATATATATATATATATACATATATATATATATATATATATATATATATATAATATATATATATATATCCGTAAGGGCTTCGCCCCCTGCCGCCGGCCTCCTCTCTCGGAGAATGGGCCATGGAAGAGCTAAGTCATGCTTTGGCGCTGTCGTGCAGCAGTATCGGAACTTCATGCGAGGCCGATTCGCAATCGGCAAAACCAACTGATCACAAGAGGGATTACCACACAGGGCGATTGGTAAGACGTGTATGGTTTACGAGCTTGGTTACCGCACCTTGGGATTAAAAGGGCCGAGGGAGTACTCGCAGTTTGGGTTACCACGCCTTGCGATGGATGTGCGTGAGGGGTGGCACCGAATTTCAGAAATGTGGCGAATCCCTTGTGTTTTTGCACCCTGACCCCGCGGATCTGCGTGAAGGGTGACACCGAATTTCAGAAATGTAGCAAATCCCCTGTGCCTTTGGACCCTGACCCGCGGATGTGCGTGAGGGGTGGCACCGAATTTCAGAAATGTGGCAACTCCCGTGTGCTTTTGGACCCTGACCCCGCGGATGTGCGTGAGGGGTGGCGCCGAATTTCAAAAATGTGGCACATCCCCTCTGTTTTTGGACCTTGACCCCGCGGATGTGCGTGAGGGGTGGCACCGAATTTCAGAAATGTGGCGAATCCCTTGTGTTTTTGGACCCTGACCCCGCGGATCTGCGTGAAGGGTGACACCGGATTTCACAAATGTAGCACATCCCCTGTGTTTTTGGACCCTGACCCCGCGGATGTGCGTGAGGGGTGGCACCGAATTTCAGAAATGTGGCAACTCCCATTTGCTTCTGGACCCTGACCCCGCGGATGTGCGTGAGGGGTGGCACCGGATTTCAGAAATGTGGCAAATCCCTTGAGTTTTTGGACCCTGACCCCGCGGATGTGCGTGAGGGGTGGCACCGAATTTCAGAAATGTGGCACATCCCTTATGTTTTTGGACCCTGACCCCGCGGATCTGCGTGAGGGGTGTTGATTTCGAGCCCCCCAGCAATTCAGACAACGCGCCCAGGGGGTGCTAAAAAATCCTGTTTGGGCCTCCCCCCCCTTCGCGTGGTCAATCAACTAGCTACAGTAACCAGCAAGAAGCAGAACTGTAACACTGGAAACTACAAGCTACAACTGGTACTGGAAACTGCGAACCCGTGCCTCGCAGCCTGGTGGCCCCACAAAGGGGCCGGCGGATATATATATATATATATATATATATGTGTGTGTGTACAGCCCGAAGAACCCACCATGAATCCCTCATTCCTCGAACGCGGTCTGATGATCATAGTTTTCTTACATTTTGGAGTGCCCCGGCATGGCCCTCCGGATGGGTCCTGACGCAGTCGTTTTTATGTCTCTTTCACATGTTCCACATCATCTTCATCATCATACGTGCCATCATCACCATCATCATCATCATCATCATCATCATCATCATCTTCTTCATCTGCATCGCATCACGATCATCGACATCACCCTCGCAACCACCATCACTCATCATCGCCACCTTCTTTATCATCACCATTATCCTCCGTCTACTCCACGCCCCCCGTCTACTCCACAGCCTCCATCTCCAACTCACTACCCATGATTCGGCAGGCTCCCTCCCGCGCTGAACTTGAAGGCGCCCTCCACAGCCCCCGCCTGCTCCACAGCTTCCGTATCCAACACAACACCCAGTACTCGTCAGGCTCCGTCATCAAGTTGAACTTGAAACCGCCAATCTGTTCCACAGCCTCCGTCTACTCCACAACCCCCGTCTACTCCACAGCTTCCGCCGCCAACGCAACACCCAGTACTCGGCAGGCTCCCTCCCCAAGCTGAACTTGAACCTACTGTTCTACTCCACAGCCTCCGTCTTTTTCACACCACCCATCTACTCCACAGCCTCCGTCTCCAGCACAACACCCAGTACTCGACAGGCCCGCTCCCCGAACTGAGCTGGAATCTACCACTGTACTCCACAGCCTCCGTCTACACGACAGCCCCCGTCTAACACACCGCTTCAGTCTCCAACGCAACGCCCAGTACTCAACAGGCCCCCCCCCACGCTGGAGTTGAAGACCCCATTCTACTCCACAGCCTCCGTCTGCTCCACAGCCCCCGTCTATTCCACAGCTTTCGTCTCCAACACAAAACCCAGTACTCGACAGGCTCCCTCCCCAAACTGAACTTGACGACACCATTCTACTCCACAGCCTCCGTCTACTCCACACCCTCCAGCCTACTCCACAGCTTCCGTTTCCAACACAACACCCAATATTCGGCAGCCCCCTTCCCCAAGCTGAGCTCGAAGACGCCATTCTACTCCACAGTTGCCATCTACTCCACAACCCCCGTCCACTCCATAACTTCGTCGCCAACGCAACACCCAGCACTCGACAGGCTCCTTCCCCAAGCGGAACTTGAAAATTCCATTCTACTCCACAGTCTCCGTCTACTCCCCCCCCGTCTACTCCACAGCCCCCGTCTCCAGTGCTCAACAGGCCCGTTCCCCAAATTGAACTGGAATATGCCTTTCTATTCCACAGTCTCCGTCTACTCCACAGCCCCCGTCTATTACACAGCCTCAGTCTCCACCACAACGCCCAGTACTCAACAGCCCCCCCCCCCAAACTGAACTTGACGACGCCATTCTACTCCACCGCCCCCGTCTACTCCACACCCCCCGCCTGGTCCACAGCTTTCCTTTCCAACGCAGCACCCAATACTCGACAGCCTCCTCTCCCAAGGCTGAACTGGAATATGCGTTTCTACTACACAGCCTCCGTCTACACCACAGCCCCCGTCTATTACACAGCTTCCGTCTCCAACACAACACCCAGTACTCGACAGGCCCCCTCCCCAAGTTGAGCTGGAAAACGCCGTTCTATACACCACAGCCTCCGTCTCCAACACAACACCCAGTACTCAACAGGCTCTTTCTCTAAGCTGCAGTTGAATACCCCATTATACTTCACAGCCCCCGTCTACACCACAGCCCCCGTCTACTCCACAGCCTCCGTCTCCATCACACCACCCAGTACTCGACAGGCCTCCTTTCCCAAACTGAACTCGAATCTGCAATTTTAATCCACGGCCTCCGTCTACTCCACACCCTCCCGCCTACTCCACAGCTTCCGTTTCCAACACAACACCCAATATCCTCGACAGCCCCCCCCCCCAAGCTGAAGTTGACGACACCATTCTGCTCCACAGCCTCCGTCTACTCCACAGCCCCCGTCTACTCCACAGCCCCCGCCTCCAACACAACACCCAGTAGTCGACAGGCTCCCTCCGCACGCTGAACTTGAACATGCCATTCTGCTCCACATCCACACTCACACAACACACGCAGGCACCACAGACACCCACCGACCCCCCTTTCTCCTTGGATCTTCCAATAGGACAGAGGGGATCATGGTGGGTTCAGGGGCCAACCTATACATTTATATATGTGTATGTATGTATGGTCATGTGTATGCATATGCGCAATCAATTAGTTGCCCATGTGTGTAGATGTATGTCTGCATCTATATATGTGTATTTGTATTTGCAGACGCACATGTATATGTATATGTATATGTATATGTATATGTTTTTGTATATGTATATGTATATGTAAATGTATTTGCATATTGCTATTGTCATGACTATGTATACGTGTATGTATATGTGCATGCATTTGTGTATGCATATGTAGATGTATGTGCATATGCATATGCATGTGTACATGACTATGTGTATGTATACATATACGTATATGCATGTGAATATGTTTACATGCTGGCGTAGGTGTATGTACATGTTCACGTGTATGTATGTATGTATGTGTGTATGTCTAGATATATGTATAGGGCGATGTGTCTGTATACGTATATGTATTTGCCTATGTGTATGTACATGTATGCGTAAATGTATATGTATACGCGTATGCATACATACATGTATGATTACATGCATATACATGTTTATGTATAAGTATATGTATACATGTTTGTGTAGGTGTATGTATATGTGTATGTGTATGTGTATATGTGCATGTACATGTCGATACACATGTTTAGACATGCGTATATTTATGACTATGTATATGCATATGTTTACGTATATGTATATGTATATGTACATGTACATGTATATGTATATGCATATGTATATGTATATGTATATGTATCTGTATATGTAAATGTAGCTGTAGCTGTAGCTGTAGCTGTAGCTGTATATGTATCTGTATATATATATGTATATGTATAGGCATATGTATATGTATATGTATATGTACATGCATATGTACATGTATATGTATATGTACATATGTATGTATATGTTTATGCATCTGCATACGTATACATGTATATCTGTATATGTATATGTTTACGTAAATGTGTATGTATATGTTTATGTAGATGCATATGTATATGTATGTATGTATGTATGTATGTATGTATGGGTCGGGGGTCCCGAGGGCACAGGGGAACACTGATTTTGTACACTGCCGGTTTGGACCCGTCGGGGAGCGCCAACACGCGTCAAAGGAGGGGAAGAGGGGCGACGAGAGGGCCCAAGAGACGTCTAGGAGGTCTCCAAGACGGCCCAAATGCGCTCCAAGAGAGACCAATACCGCCCAAGAAGGTTCCGATATGGCCCAACATGGCTTCAAGGCACCCAAGAGGGCCTCAAGACGGCCAAGAGGTCTTCAAAAGGAGTCCCAGGAGGCCCCTAGGAGGCGAAACGCATTAAGTTCATCGACGTTTTTTATGTTTTACAGAAGGTCTTCCGTGTTCTAGCTTTTTCATGGTTCCGACGGGCGACCACAGCCCACGAGGCGCCAGGTATCGGCCCAACACGGCTCAAGCGGCTCCCAAGGGGGGCCCTAGGATGGCCCAAGAGAGTCCCGAGACGTCCCATCCGTAACCACTTTGGCTCAAGAGCCGTTTCGGCTCGGCCGCCATGGCCCAGCAACGGCTCGCCATCGGGCCGCCCAGGCGGCCCGCTTAGGCCCGCCGCGCAGACGACCCTGTGCGCAACCCGGCCCACAGGCCGCAGCGCGGCGGTTGAGACTGAGACGCCATGTTCTGCTGTCTCCGGAGCGGCGGCGAGATCCCAGAGTGGGACCCGAACCCCGTGGCGTTCGGCAGCGACATGGAGGCATTCATCGGGACCTTCCAGGGGAGCTTGGTTGCCGTCTGCATCTCCAAGAATATGCAGGGGATAAGCGGTTGCGCAGGGAAATGCAGGTCCTGAACCAGCTCGGGAAGCACCCCAACATGGTGTCCATGCTGTATTCGGCCACTTCGTCGAAGGGCTCATATGTAGCGCTCGAGGCCGTGCAGTCAGTCGGCTTCGACCTCGACCGCCTGTTGAAGCAGCATGTGTTCGCGAGGCAGAGTGTGCCATCCCAGCTGTTCCGAAACCTCATCTGTCAGCTCTGTGAAGCGCTGAGCCCTATGCACCAGCGCCAGATGATCAATGGTGACGAGATCAGCTACGTTCCGAAGGACATGACCGCGACGATGTACGACAGTCTCCCAGCTGTTCCACTTCCTCAATAACAATGAGGATGCTGTCATTCTCATGCTGTGCTCTAGAGTTTGGGTACAGCATGATCACGAGTACACACACACACACGCGTCAAGTCGGGCAATGTGTCGGTCACCTCAAACTGCGGCGCGAAGCTGATTGACATGGTCATCGCCAGCAATATTGCCACACCAAAGCAGCATTGTGTATGGCACTCCAAGCAGTGCCGTGCGCCAGACATGTGCTGGGGTTCTTCCGAGCACGGCCCTAAGGTTGACACTTGGGGCTTGGGCCTCATCATGCGCCAGATCCACCCATTCCAACGAGACCTCGTCGACGCATCCAAGGAGAATATCGCGACGCGCCCGAACAGGCCCTCGAAGGCGAAGCTGATGGAGGAACGCCTTCTACTGGCGATGCTGGGGCTGCTCGCGATTGACTCCAGGGATCGGCGGTGCATCGCCCGGTGCCTGGGAAGCGTCGTCGCGAATGTGCGGGCGGGGGGGCCGCGCGATGGCTGGCGCGCGCCCGCCGTCGACAATGCTGAGGCCCGGAAGTGCCTCTGCAAGATCGACTTGGAGAAAGCCCTCAAGAGTGGTGGTAGAATCGAGCCATGGGTCTCTGCTAGAATGTTCGAGGAAGCCCTCGATGCCATTGAATCAGAGTTGCGTATTTTGGGCTTAGGCTTCAAACTGCCAGATTCAAACCGACGGATTCCCGCGTCCACTTGGGTAGGGATCGTTTGATGTGCCAGCAAGTTCTGCGGAGTAGGTGTTTATGTTCAAAACTTTGACAGCCGCGTTGGCTCCTAGGTGTGGTTGGACAGGGAAGCCTCAGTCTCTGGAAATTATACCGGTGAGTGCTTCTGTGGGGGTGGGGGGTTCTGGAGGGCACGTGATAGTAGGCGCGGAATTTGGGGAGTTGTGTTGCAGGATTGTTGACGCCGTGGTTGTTCTCGGCGGCGCCCTTTGCCCTTCTGGTCCAGGCGAGGCCCTGTGTCGACGTTGGCGTGCGAAGGATTGCGTCGTCGGTTGGCCAGGGCAGGAGGCACGTTTGCAAACGTATCAGATTGCGAGACATACCCAAACCATAGTTGTCCTGAGCGCGCGAAAATATTTCGCGAGCCGAGAGAGATTTGGCACGCCGCCCCAGTGCGATTCCCTTTGTATTCGGGCTTTGCGCCGCGGCCGATTGGCTTGCAAGGCAGGGCCAGGTTGGCCCGGGGAAGCGCGTCGACGCCATCCCTCTTCGCGGGGGCCCCCGCCAGAGGGCGCCGGGGGGGAGCTCAAGAGGCCACCCGCCAGAGGGGCCCATCTTCCTGGGGCCCTCTCCTCTCGGGCCCCCCCCCGATGCCCCCCAGAAGTTCGGCGCGGGCCCCCAGGCGGCCCGATGGGGGCTCCAAAGGGCCCCCCTTTCTGATTTCGAGGATGTTCATGTTGGACATATCGCGAGGGGTCTGCTCGAGTCTCCCGTCCCTGCAGCCCGTTTGGCTCGGCAGTGGGCGGGCGGGTTTCATATTGCAGGCGGAGTGCCGCCCCAGGGCGGCGCGGGTTGGCGCGCCGCCGAGATTCATTGCGAAAAGGGTTCGCATCACATTCTTCATTTTATTCACAGACTTACGTCACTGACGACGGTGGCGAGAAGGGCTCCAGGGTGCCCTTGTATTCAGATTGGTAGCGAGAGCAGAGTTACGACCGCGGTCTACATTGTGGCGATCACGATCGACCACGGTCTACATTGTGGCGATCACGATCGACGACAACAATGTCGAGTGGTGCGACTACGACCGGAGGAGCTGCTGGCGGCTCAGCAGCACTCCGATTGGACGCCCCATCATGGGACGGAGAGCCCGACAAGCTGCTGGCATACAAGTTCGACGTCGGGCTCTTCGACAAGAGCTATAAGATGCAGGACAGGTACGTGGTGGGACCCCAGCTGGTGAGAGCGCTGGGGGCAGGAACACGCAGACTGGCACAGGCGTGCCCAGACATCGACAAGATCGACGAAGTCACCGACGTGGGTAAGCTGACAGGATGGCAACGCGTCTTCGACTTCTTCTTGTCGAAGCTCGACCTGTCCAACGTGAACGAGATGGGGAACTCAGCGGAGAAGTCCTTCAACGAGCTCCAGCGGGAGCCGGGTGAGGGCTTCCCCGACTGGACGGCGCGCTGGGAGGCGCACGAGCGCGAGCTCTTGTCGCAGCTGAAGGCGGTGGACAGCTCGGTCGAGGAGGTCATCGCAGCGCCTCTGAGGACGTGGTGGTACCTCCGCCGACCGCGCCTGAGCCCTGTGGCAAGGGGCGAGATCACCGCTACGGCGGGTGGCGACTACGACTTCGGCAGGACGTACAAGGCGCTGCGCACGAGGTACCCGCAGGAAGCGCTAAAGGAGATCGACGGGGTCCGCGAGAAGAAGGACAGGCGCGCGGGTCTCTTCGGCGAGGCCGAGGAGGCCGAGCAGGAGGACCACGCCTTCGAGGACAGGTCCGAGATCGCGGACATCGTGGACCAGCTGGTGAACTTAGCGGACGAGGAGGACTCGACCCTCTTCGAAGACTCCGAGCTTGTCGACGACTACGAGGACGGCATCTACGCGGAGTTCAGGCAGCTGGGCAGGAATTTCATCGACGCGAGGGACCTCATCAGGAAGCTCACGGTGGCGAGGGAATACTACCCCGTGCTCGCTCCTCGACCGGCGGAGGGACCCCCTCGTCCTCGACAACTACGTGATGGCCAACGCTCTTCTCGTCAAGATGGTCAACGATCTTCTCGTCAGGACGGTGGTCAAGAACCTGCGCGTGACAGGCCCACCATGAGATGTCTAGCTTGCCGCAAGTTCGGACACCAGGCGAAGGACTGCCCCGAGAGGACGATGGGCCGCGGCAGGCCACAGCCCAGCGAGATGACCTCGTTTGCGCTTCTAGAGCTCGGCGACCTGGTGCTCCTCTTGGACGGCGTGGGCGGCATCTGGGCGATCCTCGACTGCGGCGCCACGAGGGGCCTCATCGGTGTGACGATGGCCGAGCACCTCATCTACGACATGGAGGAGAAGCACAACATACTGTTCGACGTGGTGGAGCGGACGCGGTACTTCACTTTCGGCGACGGCAGGCGCAAGAGCTCGATGGGCACCATGACGGGTGCCATCTTTCTCGGCGACGGCTAGGAGAAGATCGAGATCTCGATCATGGACAACGAGGTGCCGCTGCTGATCGGCATGGACGTGCTGGGACCTGATCATACCAACGCCCTCATCGACTGCGGTGACGGCTACCTGATGGTGCCGAAGATCTCACATCACGTCTTCCAGTGCCGGAAGATGCCCAGTGGTCACCTCGCCATCGACGTGACGACTCCGACGTGGCGGCAGAACATCCCCCAGAGCCTCCCGAACATCGTCGGGATCACACAGTGCAACGCCCTGGAGGACGAGGCTAAGACGTCCGCGGTCGCGGACGAGGCGGTGCTGGCGCTGGCGCCCGCGGCTGGCGCGGGGGCTTCGAGCTAGGGACAGCACCCCCTGGTGGATCCGAGAAAAGTTCTTTCCTCTGGTCCATCGGGGGGGGCCCAAGAAGACTCCAGAACAGCCTCGCACCCTCGAGAGATCCTCAGACTTCCCGAAGTTCGAAGACGCCGACAGGGGTCAGGATGTCCTAGCTGCACCCCCTGGGCCTGCTCCTACACCCCCAAGCCTCTCGAGATCTCCTACAGCATCTCCTACGAGGGCATATTGGGGACCATCTTCGGGGACCGAGAGTTCGAGAGCAACGATCGGAGAAACCGAGACATCTCCAAGAGCGCAGACTAGTACGAGTACGAAACTCCCGACACGGCAATCTGAGCCCCCCCCCCCCCCCCCGATCCTGACGATTTTGATGCGCACCGAGTTCTTTCGGCTCGAAGGGCGTTCAACCAGGAGGAGATCCTCAATATTCATCTACGCTTCCATATCCAGCGGATGTCATGCCGCCGTGGCACCATCTCGTCGCCTTCGGGTGCGCCACCGCCGCCATCCCCTACTACGGAGCGTCCGCGAGATCGCAGAACAATTCCTTTCGCGTCAAGGCTGCCGACAACAGCCGAGGCGAGTGCGTCGACGTCAGCTCAGATCCAGTCCGAGGCCAGGGTCATCCAAGGCGAGTTCGCTTCTGTACCCCCAAAGGATGTGACCACGAATGCTGCTGGATCGAATCCGACCGCCACCCTCGTCCAGGCGGCCAAGTCCAAGGCGCCGGGATTTCAGAGGTGCGGCTGCTGCGGCCAACCAGGTCGCAAGCGGAACGGGTGTTCGTGCACGGGAGGCCAGGCCCACAAGTGTCGGCTGGAGGAGGCCGGGTACCCGTCGCTGAACTTCGCGCAGAACTACCGTCCACCTCGTCGGAAGAACGACCAGCCACAAGCAGGCCTCCCCGAGTGCATGATTCCCAGGTCGGCGAGCCCAGAGGTCAGTTGGCTGTGCAGGTCCGAGGTGATCTACATGAGGTGGAGGCGGATGCTGTCCAAGGTCCTGGAGAGACTGGCGAACGACCCGCCCTCGGAATCCTTCGAGATGCTGGACGACTCACCCGAGAAGGAGATGGCCAGCAAGAGAGGGCGCGAGTGTCCTTGACCACCGAGGACCTGGACATCATGCAGAAGGCTATCGACCAGTACGATCTGGACTACACGAAGGAGATCGGCGACGACGTCAATTTCCTGTCCCGCAACGGCCGCTACGACTTGCTCGAGGTCTGCACGCCTCCGAAGTCTCGTCTCTCCCAGGCGGTGATCGACCTAGGTGGGGCCGCCTTCCGAGCTGGGGTACACAACGGGTTCGACATGGCGACGAAGACTGGAGTGCGACGGCTTGCTCTGTGGATTCGTCAACATCGGCCTCGACGCATCGTCGTGAGTCCTCCGTGCACCGCGGACTGCCAACTCCAGAACTGGAACCAGAAGACCCCAGAGGACCGCGAACGTCTACGTAAAAAGGTGCAACAGGCTCGTCGGATACAAGCTGGGTGCGAGACCATCATGTCGGTCGGGCTCCAATTCCGTGGGGCCGAGATCGACCTGGAGCAGCCGCAGAGATCTCATAGCTGGGGACGTTCGGAGGCACTGAAGCGCATCAGGGAGCAGACCTACGAGACGCTGGTGGCCGGCTGTGCTTACGGCCTCCGCTGCCCCCGTAGCGGCCTCCTCTTGCCCAAGGTTTGGAGGATCTGCTCTACCGACCCCGAGCTGCAGAAGGCTATCGGCAAGCGCTGCAGTAATCGCCCTGGTCGGCATGACAACCACGAGCATGGTGAGATCATCGGGGGGGAGGTGGTAGCGGCCACAGCGTTCTACCCCGAGGCGTTGTGCAAGGCCTGGGCGAAGCGCACTCTGCGTGCCGGAGGTGGTGCTACAGCAGGAACCTCAGCCCTCTTGGCGACGCGCCAGGACACTGACGACGGCATCTTCGAGGGCATCGACGAAGACGGCGACCAGGAGATGGAGGACCAGCAGGCGTCAGACGAGGAGCTCGACGAGGACGACCTCAGGGAGCTCTCCAAGGACGGCGGCGCGCTGAGCACCAAGGAGGCCCGGGAGATAGAGCACCGCCTCAGCCGACTTCATCGCAATCTGGGCCACCCCAACGTCCGCACCATGTTCAAGATTCTCAAGAACTCGGGCGCGAGCATCCTGGTTCTGAAGATGGTCAAGAAGTTTAAGTGCCATGCCTGCGACTCCTCGGTGCTGCCGAATGCCGTCAGAACAGCTGCTGGCATCGACATTCCCGAGGCCTTCGAGGTGATGGGGAGTGACGGCCTCGAGTGGACCGACCCTGTTGACGACGCGACCTACCTGTTCACGCTGAACCTTGACGAGGGGTCTGGACTCACGCAGAGATCTTCAACCATGGCGACAAGTCCCAGAGGTCCGGCAACCGATCAGCAGCGGACCTCCTCGAGACCTGGAGATCCTGGACGAATCACTACCGCGTTCCTCGCCTGATTCGCTGCGACGCTGAGGGCTGTCATCGAGCGGAACTCACCAAAAGCTGGTGCAGTACGCGCGGGATCGAGATGTTCATCGCCCCTGGCGAGGCGCACTGGCTAATGGGCAAGGTTGAGCGCAGGATCCAGCTGTTCAAGCGGACTCTCACTAAGCTCAGGAAACAGAATCACGACTGCGACATCGACGAGGCCATCAGCCAGGTCACGCATGCGATCAACGATCTTGACAAGGTCGGGAACCATTCGCCCTTCGTACACGCCTTTGGTACTGGAGGCCATCGGGGCTCGGGCAATCCCTTTGCCATCGTGGACGACAGCAACGGAGAGTCCCGGGAGCCGAGGCGACTTCTGGCACGTCAGAGCTTCATCGAGGTGGAGTACTCAGAGCGACGCCGACATGCAGAACATGCCCGCAGCCGCGTGACGACTCGCTGGAACACCGGCGAGCACTGCTACTACTGGCGGAAGGGCCGTGGTCCTGTCAAGGCAACGTGGTATGGTCCAGCGCGCGTCTTAGTTCAAGAACAACGGGTACTTACAGGCTCTGCACGCCCAACTTCAGTCGTGTGGATCTCGCACGGCGATGTTCTACTTCGGTGTGCTCCTGAGCAACTGCGTCCAGCTACGGAGGCCGAGCGAATGATCGTGGAGCTTAACAACATGGAGGGACGCGGGGCTACCATGTCCGACTTGATGGAGGTCGCCCGCCGCGGAACGTTCGAGGACCTCACCCACGAGAGCCGACTGCACATCCAGAACTTCGAACCGCAGGCGATCCAGCCGTCCGAGTCACCCGAGGACCATGACGATCAGATGGACGAAGAAGCTGCTGAACCTAATCCCTCGGACGGACGTTCTGAACCAGCAGGCGAGCCGACACCACCTGAATCGTCTCCGCCTTCCCCTTCAAGTATCTCCTCCATCGAGCAGCCTGTCTCGAAGCAGTCTCGGTTAAGTCCACCGTCCAGAGCGAGTTCGGCCCCGCCTGCTGAACTACCTCATCGGCGCTGGCGCATGTCCTCCAAGGGCGACGAGACCACCTACCGACAGTCACCTGCTGAACGACGACAGGACCGACCTGGGCCCTACTCTAAGGGCAAGCCAACAGTCGAGGACAACGATGAGGAGCTCTTCTCTCGGATCACCTTCGACGGGAACCGGGGCGGCACCGACTTCGAGCTGATCGACGAGAACATGACGGTCTACTTCGAGATGGTCAAGTCCGAACTGGCGGACAGCCAGGGCGGACATCGTCTCACTTCTCAGATGCTGGACTGCTCCGTTGCCAACCAGAAGCGGAAGGATAAGATCGAGTTTCATTGGGGAAAGCTTTCCCCCTCCGAGAAGGCTGAGTTCCGCAATGCCATGCCGAAGGAGGTCGCCAACTGGAAGCAGTGCAAAGGTCTCCGTCGTGTACCCGTTTCCGAGGTAAAGGACCCTGCGGACGTGATCAGGTGCCGCTGGGTGCTGACGCGCAAGAGCGATGGGGCCGCGAAGGCGCGCCTCGTCCTCCTCGGCTACCAGACCAAGGACATCGGACAGGAGCCGGCCGCTTCACCAACGGCCTCGCGACGCGCTCGGAATCTACTCCTCACGGTCGCGGCCGCCAACTCCTGGACCATCGTCAAGGGCGACGTGACCAGCGCGTTCCTGCAGGCGAACGACCTGAAGAAGGACCTCTTCGTGGAAGCCGACGAGGCGCTATCTGCTGAGTTTGGCGTTCAACCTGGTCAAGTGCTACGCGTGGTGAAGCCGGGCTACGGCATCGGCGAGGCTCCTCGCAAATGGTGGCAGACGGTGCAGCAGGACTTCGCCAAGCTGGGATTGCAGGCGTGCGATCTCGAACCATGCCTGTGGAGTCTACGCTGTCCTGGGACCAAGGCGCTGCTGGGGCTCATCATGTGCCACGTGGATGACTTCCTTCTCTGCGGTGACCGAGACCATCCTGCATGGCGGAAGGCGCTGAAGAGCATCAAGGACCTCTGCGCGTGGGGCACCTGAGGACATGGACGACGGGATCGACTCCATCGAGCAGTGCGGCGCGACGATCGTGAAGAACGAGAAGGGTTTCTTCCAGCACCAGCAGGGCTACATTGACAAGCTGAAGGAGATCTTCCCGAAGTACCCGAAGGCCAAGAGCAGCGACCGATTGACCGAGGCGGACCAGAGCACTTTGAGAACTTGGTGTGGAGCTCTCTCTTGGCTTGGTGTCAATGCACCTCCCTGGGTTTCAGCATGGGTTGCATATGTTCAAAGCAAGATACCCAATGGTGACTGCAAGTTCTTTTCGATAGCGAACAACATCACCAAGATGATCAAAGCCAATCGGACTGACGGCATTCAGATCTTTCGCCACCAACTGCCAGGATGCGGACGAGGTGGTTCCGATTTTCGCATCTACACCTGGCGCGACGCTGCTTGGGCCAGCCGACCAGATGGACATTCCCAAGGCGGTCACGTTGCAGCTCTCAGTTCGGCGGAAGGACCGTTTCAGGAGGCATGCGACTTCACTGTCTTGGACTGGGGATCTCGCAAGCTCAAGCGGGTTGCCAGGTCCAGCCTGTCCGCGGAGAGCCAGGAGGCCAGCGACGCGGAGGGCGAGCAGATGATGGTTCGCCTGGTGCTCTACGAGGTGCTCGTCGGTTCGGTCGACCTCCGTAATCGTGCTGCTGCTCTGCATCACATTCCAGGAGCTCTCGTGGCGGACTGCAAGGCGTTCTACGATGGTGTGGTGAAGTCTGAGTCGGCCGGCTTGGGCCTCGATGAAAGGAGGACGGCCATAGAGGCGCTCGCCTTGCGCCGGGCCCTCGAGGAGGGCGAGGCGATCGTGCGCTGGGTGCATTGCCATGCGCAGCTGGCCGATGGCATGACCAAAGCCAGCCAGCAGGCTTTCAACGTGCTCCACGCTTTCCTGAAGAGTCAGCGCTGGAAGATCGTTCACGACGAGAGGTTCCTTTCGGCTCGCAAACGGTCTGCCCTTGGTAAAGGGATCTTCGACGAGACGACTGAGACCGACCGCAGCGAGGCCAGGAATATCCTGGAAGGCAGGAGGCGGGTCCAGCCCCCTTCTAGCGACGTGGCCACGGCAGGTGCCACGCGCTCCGAGCTCGAGCAGATCTCTTTTCCCCCTGGCTGATTTCGAGGATGTTCATGTTGGACATATCGTGAGGGGTCTGCTCGAGTCTCCCGCCCCTGCAGCCTGTTTGGCTCGGCAGTGGGCGGGTGGGTTTCATATTGCAGGCGGAGCGCCGCCCCAGGACGGCGCGGGTTGGCGCGCCCCCGATATTCATAGCGAAAAGGGTTCGCATCACATTCTTCATTTTATTCACAGACTTACGTCACTGACGACGGTGACGAGAAGGGCTCCAGGGTGCCCTTGTATTCAGACCCTTGGGCCGTCCGGGGGGGGGCCCCAAATATATCGGCGCCCCCTCTGGGTGGAGAGACCTCGGCTGCGTTTGCGCTTCTTCGGGGCTCGTTCGGAACATCGGGGGCGGGTCGCAAGGGGGCCCAGGGGGCGTCCCAGAGGGGCCCGAGAAGGACCCGAAAAGGGCCCGAGAGGGTCCGAGGAAGGGCTCCCGACAGTGGCGCCCAGAGGGCCCTCTTGGGCGCCGCTGGGGGGGTCCTCTCCAGGCCCTCCTGGGCCGCTCCACGTGCCTCTGAAGGCCTCGAGAGGCGCGACGTATGTGCGCGAGTGTGCTTCTTTTCGTGGTCCCCTGAGCGCAATCTTGGGCCGGCCAGGGGTGGGTGGGTCAAATTGCTGGTTTGGGGTCCTTGGGGGGGATTATGGGGGGGAAAAATCTCACGCGCCTCAAGGCCCACAAAGGGTCGGCGGATTCCGGACATTCTCCAGTGTTTCGTCGCCCAGTCGAATTGAAAAACAGAAAACGTCCAATACGGGCCAACTGCTCCCTTCAGATCGCCCCAAGACGGCCACGTAGGCCCCCAATGATGCGGTTCGAATGGGGTTCGATTTTCTCCACGCCGACGTCGTTGCTGCATTGCCGACGCTGCCGATGCATCGCCGATGCATCGCCGATGCATCGGCGATTCGGCGCGATCTTCCGACCACATCTACTCCGACCGCAGCTAGGAGGCCTCTAGGGAAGCAGGGGTCTTCTTTCCTTGCCGCACCTGCGTTTCCTCTTGAGGTCGCCCTTTGCCCCACCTTGTCCCGCACCGTGCGTTCGCCATCAAATCGTCGTCACTGCCGTCGCCGTCGTCACCGCCGCCGCCGTCGTCGTATTCGTCGTCGTCATCGTCGTCACCGCCGCCGCCGCCGCCGCCGCCGTCGCCGCCGCCGTCGTCGTCGTCGTCGTCGTCGTCGTCGTCGTCGTCGTCGTCGTCGTCGTCGTCGTCCGGCGTCGGTCGTCGTCGTCCGGCGTCGGTCGTCGTCGTCCGGCGTCGGTCGTCGTCGTCGTCGTCGTCGTCGTCGTCGTCGACGTCGTCGTCGTCGTCGTCGTCGTCGTCGTCGTCCGTCGTCGTCGGCGTCGTCGTCGTCGTCGTCGTCCCTCCTCCGTCCTCCGTCGCCCCTCGCCGCAGTGGGTCCGCCCCCCCCCCGTTCTCTGGTGGCCGAGCGCCCGCGGGCCCGGGCGCCGCTCCCGGCGCCCCGCCGAGGCCCGGCGAGGCGCCGGAGGACGAGGCCCGGCGAGGCAGGGCGGCGAGGCCGGAGGGCGAGGACGACGCCAGCCTGACGGAGGCATCGGCGTGGGGCAGGGCCGGGGGCACGACGAGGGCGGGCGACGGCGGGCGACGGCGGGCGACGGCGACGGGCGAGAGCGGCGAGGGCGACGGGCGGCGGACGACCGACGACGGCGGAGTCGACGCCGAGGGCGGAGGGCGAAGAGGACGCCACGCTGTCGGAGGCCTCGGGCGGGGCAGGGTAGCCTGCGAGGGGGCTGCTGGGGGGAGTCTTGATTTCTCGACCGCCTTGGCGCCCTCTCCCCCCCCGCCCTCCCCTTCTTTCCCCCCTTTGCCCCCTGCAACCCCGCCCCTCCTCCACTCCTCCTCTCCCCCGCGCGCCCCCTCATCCCCCCCCCTCCGCCCGCTCTTTCACACCCCCTCCTCAGCTCCTCTGCCCGCTGCTCCCTGCTGCCCCCCCTGCTTTTCCTCCTCCTGCTCGTGCCGTTCCCGCCGCTCCCGCCCCGCTCGTGCGGCTCCCGCTCCCCTCTTCCCTGCCTCGCCCGCTCCTCTCCCTGCTCTCTCTGCTCCTCTCCCGCCTCTCGTGCCTCTCTTGGACCTCGCGCCTTTTCCCCCTCATCCTCCTCCTGCTCCTAAGCCGCCTCCAGGAGAAGAGGGTCTCCCCTTGCGGCCGACACTCGTCAATTACACAGGCGGCAGAAGACTCTAAACAGCATAGTACTGTACATACGGGAGCCCATGAAGGATACCATTCGGGAGATCAGACGGGAGACGATACGGGTGTGCACGGGAAGCCATACGGGAGACCGCATGGGAGGCCCAACAGACCAGAGGCCGGATCTGGAGGAGCTCACACGTGCTTCAGAAGAAAGACATCAAGCCTTCTCGTACGAGCTTTTCCAGGGAAAACCGCTGGTTTTTGTCAAGAGCGCGAGGTGGTTTGGGATTTGAGGTTAAAAGTTGGCTTTGGGACGTATCCCAGGGCGCTTTTGGGCTGGAGCTTCGAGGCGGATATCCGGCCGTCGGGGACAAGAGCGCTCCAGGAGAGTCCAGAAATGGCAAAGAGATCTGCCAGACATCTAGGTTCTCGAAGTTCGGCCCTCGACACTCCGTGCTCTTGCCGCACAGGTCTCGAGAGGAGGGCGAGAACGGTGGCGCGGTGCCCCCGCCCCCGCTATCCTCATCTTGCCCTCGTCTTAGAGGCGGCTGGATGTCAGGTGAGCGAGGCAAAACAATGGGGCCGTCTGCGCCGACATTGTTGCGTAAGCTGCCCGCGTAAGGTCGCGCGAAAGCGACCTTGCTTAAAATGTGGCGTGCCGCACCAGCGGCCCGCGTAAGCCACCGCGTAAGGTCTCTACGTCATCTCGCGTAAGACCCGTTTTCGATCGTCGTTCTGGTGCACATTTTGTTCCCCTGACGCCGCAGCGGGTCGCGGTCGGCCGCCCATCGGAGGCGGGGCGCGCTCCTGGCATGATTACCAGCTTGGCGCACGCAGGCAGGCCCCCAAATGGGGTCGGAGTGGATGGGGTTGCAGGATCGGGCCGCATCGCCGATGCACCGGCGATGCGGCTCGATGCAGTGCCCGATTTTCTCCACGCTTACGTCGCTGACGCCTCGCCGATGCATCGGCGATGTGTCGGCGATGCGGCACAGTCGAGAGGCCTCCTGTTGACGCAGACGGAGGCGTGCTCCTGCCCCCTGCTCCCTGCAGACCCCGCGGCCGGCCTGGGGCGAGTCGCCCTCGCCGCTCCGCGGCCAGGCCGAGCAGGAGGCGAGGCAGAAGTACGGCCTCCTCGGGATCCTGAAGGCCGCCCGCCCCCGCGGCCGCCCTTTGGGCATCGGCACGACTCGAGGAATAGAAAGTCGGAGGTCCGCGCGGATTCCCTGGATCGGCGCTGGGCCCCCCGGCGACTCCGTCAGCGCCGCCAGCACCGGTCCAAGAGGTTCGCGCGGACCTCCGAAAGCTCGGATTTGTGCCGCTTTCCCCTTCCAAGAAGAACAGGCACCCAGGCCTTTTGTGGGGGTGGTGGGGTCGGATGGTGGGGAGGGACGTGCACTTCGTCAAAGGAAGAGGCACAATATCGACGACCAAGATGCCGCGGGATCTTGTCGACGCCGGGCTTGGTGGTGGCCCATGCCGGCCGTCGCCGATTCGCGAGGACGACCCACGAGTTGACGATGACCAGGATGGGCGATGACCAAGATGGGCACCGACGTTGTCGCGCTCAGTCGAGGTCATGGTCCTCGTTTCTGTTCTCCTCCACTTCTTCCCTGGCAGCAGCAGGACATCATCCTGTTTGCCTTCTGCGTCTTCCCTGCGCTGTGCCCTCTGCGTACATGTACACGCAGGGACGCGCAGGGTCGCGCCACGAGGACTCCCCGCATTAATCATTACGTATGCAGTCCTTGAGTTCTTCCTTTTGACTGATAATCGAAGACGCCTACGTTGAGTCACCGCCGCCCCCTGCCTTTTTGGAAGCGCCTCTGTGGCCGAACGTTGAGGCCCGACCTGCCAAGCTATCGGACCATGTGTTCCCCGAATCGGTTTGGAAAGCCTTCGGGGAACACGTGGGCATCTTGAAGGTCCTCTTGGCCGCCTGGAGGCCATTTTGACCCTTTCGGGACTTCTTGGAGGACGTCTTGGAGGGCTCTTGGGCCGTCTTGGAGGCCATCTTGAGCGTCTTGGAGACCTCTTGTGCCGTCTTGGGGGCCTCTTGGGGCCGTCTTGGGCCTCTTGGGCGATCTTTGGGTGCACTTGGGTCGTCTCGGCCGTCGGAAGGCCGAAACAAAGCAAATGCCACAATCCTTCAAAAACTCATGGGAAATCACACAACATGCCTTTTCGGGCCTTCCTGGAGGCCCTCTTGGAGGCCTCTTGGGCCGTCTTGGGCCATCTTAGGGCCCTCTTCGGCCGTCTTGGTGGGCCCCTGGCCCGTCCGACCCCGTCGAAAGCCGTTTGGGGGGTCTCTCTGAGCCGACTTGGGGCCCTCTTGGAATGCTCCAGGGCCGTCTTGGAGGCCATCTTGGGCGTCTTAAAAGGCCTCCTGGACCGTCTTGGGGGTCTCTTGGGGCCGTCTTGGGGGCCTCTAGGGCCGTTCTGGGGCCATCTTGGAGACCTCTTGGGCGATTTTTGGGCGATCTTTGGCGGCTCTTGGGCCGTATCGGGCCGTCGGAGGGCGAAACGAAGCAATTGCCAAAATCCTTCAAACACCCACGGAACATCAGTGTTTTTGGCCTTGTTTGGCCTTCCTGGAGGCCCTCTTGGAGGCCTCTTGGGCCGTCTTGGGCCAGCTTCGAGCCAACTTCGGCCGTCTTGGTGGGCCCCTGGCCCGTCCGACCCCGTCGAAAGCCGTTTGGGGGGTCTCTCTGAGCCGACTTGGGGCCCTCTTGGGGTGCTCCAGGGCCGTCTTAGAGGCCATCTTGGGCGTTTTGGAGGCCTCTTGGGTCGTCTTTGTGCTCTCTTGGGGCCGTCTTGGGGGCCTCTTGGGCAGTCCTGAGGCCATCTTGGAGGCCTCTTGGGCGCTGTGGGGGCGATCTTGGGGGCCTCTCGGGCCGTCTTGGGTCGTCGGAAACTCGGAAAGCCGAGAAGAAGCGAATGCCAAAATCCTTCAACAACCTATTGAAAATCAATGATTTGGGCCTCTTCGGGCCCTCCTGGAGGACCTCTTGGAGGCCTCTTGGGCCGTCTTGGAGGCCTCTGGGGGGCCTTTTGGGCCGTATCGGGCCGTCTTGGGCTCTCTTGGGCCGTCTTGGAGGCCGTCTTGGATCATCATGGGCGAACTTGGAGGCCATCTTGGACCATCTTGGAGGCCATCTTGGGCCAACATGGCCATCTTGGAGGTTATCTTGAGCAGTCTTGGATAATTTGTTGTGGACGTTGAGGTCGTTTGCGGTACTGGAAGAGCCTCCCGGGACCCCGGCGGGACGGGCCGAAGCCCCAGGGGGAGTTCTTTCGGAACAAGGAACAAAACCAAAGCCGTAAGAAGTCCAGCACGCCAGGCACACCTGCGATGAATCGACAGTGGGCGGCGGATTATTTATTGTTGACCCGACCTGCCGTAGTCAGCTGGTCGTCCTCCCCGCCGCAATTTGTCGGACTGGGCTTAATGGGGTGGCTTCTGCATCGGGGGATGGAGGCCATTTCGACGCCTGGTCTTGTGCGAGCGTCAGGCCTGCTTCAAGAGTTGTGCTGTCGCGTCTGCTGCTCAAGTTTTTTAGTTCTTCCCCATACACTGCTTGCACTTAGGGGCTTTTACTTCTGATCTAAGGAACTAGGCCGGTTGGGCGGGTTGGCGGCTGTGTCGCCGTCGTCGCCGCCCCGTCGCCACCTCGTCGCCGCCTGTCGTTGGGGCCGGTTGGGCGGTCTGGCGGCTACGTCGCCGTCGCCGCCCCGTCGCCGCCGCTAGATTGCACCACGCGTAAGTTGCACGAGACGAAATTTCGCGCCTGCGGCGCGCTTTCTGATCGCTCACAACACAGATTGCACCACGTATATTCTCCTTCTGAAGAAGTATGAGGGTCTACCCCCCCTGGACCGGAATTAACGGACCCCTTTTTTCCGTATTGCAATTTGCCAATGATGTTGCCCAATCGTCCATCCTAAATTCGATTTCGTATCATCCCAGGCAGGCTGGTATCGCCCCCCCACATCTTCCTGCAAAACATCCTGTGCGCGCATTCGTTTATACACACATCGTCATTTGTTCAATAAACCGTTGCACCACAGTGTGGCGAGGTGCGCAAGCGCGTCGTCACGCTCGCATGGTATGCCAAAATCTTTCAAACTCTTTCAATATCCTTTGGCTTCGCACGGATTTCAAAGTCGAGCGTCCTGAAAACATGTAAACATGGTTTTGGCAGCATGATTTTCCAGACAAGCTTGCGCCCGCGCTTCTGCGAATTTTTGAGACAACCATCGGCTGTCAACGTTTTCAGAACATGCTGCCAAACGTGCCTCCCGCGCGCGCATTTCGAAAGCGTTCGAACGACCTTGCGCGCGTGCTGTTGCACAATTTGTTTGCAACATCTGCGGCAAAGTGCGCGCGCACCGTCGCGCGCGCACGCCGGCATCATTCAAAAACCTTGTGTTTTGTTCGGACTTTTAATTCGAATACCCCAAACATGTAAAGAACACGTGGTTTTGCAACGCCAGTTTTCATAAACAAAAACCTGTGCTCGCGATTCGGGGATTCTAAGGGAAACCTTCACTTTTCCAGCATTTCCATTTCAATTCTGCCAGCCTCTCGCGCCGCATGTTGAGATCATTCGAACGTCCGTGCGCGCGTGCTAGGTTTGCACGGTCCGTGCCAACTAATACCATGCGGGCCACTCGCGCGTCGGCTGCGCGCGCGGGTCGAATTCCTTCCAACACTTTCATCCCCGACGCGAGGGCGCCGTCATCGTCGTCGGCGTGATCAGCATCGGTGCCGTCGTCGGCCTTGCCGTCGTCGTTGTCATCATCGACATCAACATCATTACTGCCATCCTCGCGTGTACCGTTGTCGGCGTCGACATGACATCGCACCCGCGCAAGTCGCTGGCTCGCGCTAAAGTGCCCGCTGGGAAGTGCCCAGCGGTCAGCGCCGCCGCGGCCGCGTCGGTTGCGCCAAACTGTATGACCGCCGCGCGCGCGAGCATGCGCCGGCCAGCGGGGCCGTGGAGATGCGCCAGCCGACGCCAAGCACTCATCGCAATCGCTGTCGCATGGTTTCTTGCAAGCCAAGCTGCGGGTGGGTAGGTGGGATGATTGCGCGAGCAGGGGGGGTGACATTTTCTTGCGAACAGCAGATCGTTGCACGTAGTAGATTGCACCATATAGATTGCCCGACCGTATATATTGCACCATTGCACCATGCATACTATTGCACCACATAGATTGCACCCCGTAGATTGTGCGATATATGTAGCGAAACCGCATAGATTGCACAGTCGTGCGCCACCTCGCTTCTTTCTCCAAATACAGATTTAGGGATTGACCCCCCCCCGGATCGTTCCCCCCCCCTGGGGAGATGCAATTTTCACATGACCACCCCGACTTGTTTGAAGCGCCGAAGGTTTCGCATATATTTTGGCATCGAGAGTCTTGAGCACATAACAACTGGTTTTGCAATCCAAGTTTTGTGTAAAAAGGCTGCGCTCGCGCTCGTGCGAAATCCAGAGAACAGCATGAGTTACCCAGCGCCTTCAGCGAATGCGGCCAGAAGTGCCTCTCGCGCGCGCGCGCCCAAATCATTCGAACCCCCTGGCGCGAGTGCTGTGGCAAGGGCCCCGTTGCAGCAAGTGGGGCGGCGTGGGCGCGCGCGTTGTCGCGCGCGCAGTTCGAACTCTTCTGACATATCCGGGCCTCGCGTGGATTTTTGAAATCGAGTGCCCCGAAACATGTGGAAGCGAATGGTTCGAAAGTCTGCGCTCGCGCATTCGTGAGTAAGAACGCCGTAGGGTCTCCCACATTTTTGTCAGCTGCAACCAAACGTGCCTCTCGCGCGCACATGTCGAAATCATTCGAACTCCCTCGCGCGCGCGCTGGGAGGGGGGGGGGCGGGGGCGCCCCCTGACAAATGAGGTTACGCCGCCCAAGTGCGCGCGTCGACTGCGCGAGCGCGTCGGGCTCCTCCCAGCGCCGTCGCCGCCGACGCGAGAACGCCATCGTCGTTCCCGGCGTGGTCAGCATCGGCGCAGCCCCTCCCCTTGCCGTCGCCCTTGTCATCGTCGCCGCCAGCGTCGCTACTATCAGCATCGTGGGCGCCTGCGACGTCGCCATGATACTGCGCCCGCCCGAGTCGCCGACTCGCGCGACGTTCCCGCGCTTTAGCGCGGCTGGCGAGGCGCGCTGTGGAGTGGCCAGGGATCAGCGCACCAGTCAGCGCCAAGCAGCCATCGCCATCACCGCCACATGGGTTTGCAAACCAGGTTGCTGGTGGTTTGGTGGGGTGATTGCGCGAACGGTGGGAGGTGGTCGCGCGCGAGGAAGGCAACGTCGCGCGCGTCGCATAGATTGCCCCGCGTAGCTTGCACCATACAGATTGCGCGAACAAGTCGCGCCAGCGGCGTTCTGTCCAATCGCCCATAACGTCGATGGTTCCACATTTTTGCGCAACATATCGTGCCACATATTCTGCACAACGTATACCTCGCAACCGCATATATCTCGCCGCGCGCATTGTACGCCGCAAGTTGCACCACGTCGATTGCATTACGTTTATGGGACAACCGCGTAGCTTGTGCGACGTATGTTGCACCGCGTAGAGTGCGCCGCGTAGATTCTCCTGTCTGAAAAGAAGACAGACTCTATTCTCCTCGCCTAACCCCCCCCCCCTTCCCCAGGATTATCAGCCGCGATTTGCATGTTGCTCCGCCCCGTTGCCCATCCTAAATTTCGCACCATCCCAGCCCGGGCGGCGTTCCAGCTCATCCGGCGCCGGCCCCCCCCCGCCGCCCCCAACGACAAATATTAAGCGCGCGCTAGGTTCATGAAAAGTCATAAGTACCAAGTGCCCTTTGCAACAAACGGGGCGAAGCGCGCGCGTCGTCGCGCGCGCAGGCCGGAATCTGTTTAAACAAACACTTGTTTTCGCGAGGGTGTCGACGTCGAGTGCCCGAGCGACGTGTAAAAACCGGCGGCTTCGCCATGCGGTTTTTCGAAACAAGTTTCCGCGCGCGCTCTCGCGCGAATTGTCGCGAGAACCGCAGGTTTCTCAAACTTTTGCACAATGCTACCAAGTGGGCTTCGCGCGCGCATGTCAAAATTGCTCGAGCGCCCTCGCTCGCTTGCCGTCGCGGAAACTCTTTGCAAATAATGAGGCGAAGTTCGCCCGAGCGTCGTCGCGCGCGCGCGCCGATATCTGTCAACAACCTTAGGTTCTGCAAGGATTTCAAGATCGAGCGTCTATGGAACATCTAGACGCGAGGTTTTGCAATGGCAGTTTTTCAAAATCGCGTGCGCTCGCGCTCCTGCGAATTCTGCAGACAACTGTAGTTTTGTCAGCATGTGCATGGAATTCTGCCGAACCGGCTTCTGGCGCCGCATGCCGAAATCATTCGCGTGCCTTGGCGCGCGCGCTGGCGGGCACGACCCGTGTGAAATAACACCGCGCGGGCCACTCTCGCGCGTCGAACTTTCTCCAAAGCCCTCGTCGCCGACGCGAGGGCGCCGTCATCGTCGTCGGCGTGGTCAGCATCGGCGCCCTCGCTGGCCGCGCCGTCGTTGTTGTCGACGTCGTCGCCGGCATCGCTGCTATCATCGTCGCGTCTACCTTTGTCGACGTTGCCATGATGTCGCGCCCGCCCAAACCGCCGACTCGCGTTGGAGCGCCCGTTGGGATGCGCCCAGCTGTCTGCGCCTCCGCGGCCGCGTCGCTCGCGCCAAATCAGCTGGTCGCTGCGCGCGCGTGCTTGGGCTGGGTCGGCTGCAGAGATGCACCAGCCAAGTCCGAGCACTCATCTCAATCGCCGCCGCGTGGGTCTTGCAAACCAAGTTGCGGGTGGGTGGGTGGGATATTTGCAAGGGCGTGGAATGCGTCGATTCGTTTGCAGGACAATTGCACCACGTAGATTCTCTTCTCAAAATAGAGAATTGACCCCACCACCCTCCCGAGGCTGGACTTATCGGCGCCCCCTGGGGGCGTGCAGTTCACGCGTGATTCTGCCCCGCCCCCCGACCTTCATCTGAACTCGCGCCGCCCCAACCCAGGCGATGTCCGCCCCCCCCCCCCCCCCCCCCCCGCCATCCTCTGCGCAATGCTATGTGCGCGCGCTCGTTATTTCAAACCATCAATTGTCGAGAACCTTTTGCAGCGCATGGGGCGGATTGCGCGCGCGTTGTCGTTTCAAGAGCGAGCGCCAACAAACACTTGAAAATGCGGGGCTTCGCAGCGCGAATTTTTTAACAGTTTGCGCGCCCTTGCGAATCCCAAAGAAAGCCTTCTTATGGATTGTTGTCTTGCGCGCCTTGCGGCAAATGCTGCCGCGCGGGCTTTGCGCGCGCATGTCGAATTCGCTCGAACGCCCTTGCGCGCGCCCCGCCGCGAGAATCCTTTGCAACGAGTGTTGTGAAGTGCAAGCGCTCGCGTCGCCGCGCGCGCATGCCGAAATCCGTCAAGCGCCGTCGGATTGGCAGCGGCTTCAAGACCGAATGTCCAACGCGCAAACGCAACGCATGGTCTCGCAACATCAGCTTCCAAAAAACCCTACGCTCGCGTTCGAAATGTTCATGGCATTCTTCCAAGCGGGCCTTTTGCGCCGCGTGCCGGATTCATTCGATCGCCTTTGCGCGCGTGCTTGGGGGCACGATCGGTGTTTAATGGGGCCATGCGGCCACTGTCGCGCGTCGGCCGCGCGCGCGTGTCGAACTCCTTCCAAAACCTTCCTCGCCGACGCGGGGGCGCCGTCGTCGTCGTCGGCGTGATCAGCATCGGCGCCGTCATTGGCCTTGTCGTCGTCGTTGTCAACATCGTCACCATCGCTACTAGCATCATCGTGTCTACCGTCGTCGGTGTCGCCATGATTCCGCGCCCGCCCAAGTCACCGACTCGCATTGAAGTGCCCGCTGGAAAGTGCCAAACGCTCGGCGCCACCGCGGCCGCGTCGGTCGCGCCAAACTAGTTGGCCGCTGCGCGCGCGGGCATGCGCGGGGTAGCGCGGCCGCAGAGATGCACCAGCCAACACCAAACACTAATCGCACTCGCCCCCGCATGGGTTCTGCAAACCAAGCTGCGGGTGGGTGGGTGGGGTGATCGCGCGCGTGGTGGAATCGACAACTTCACCTTCGGCAGCGTGAATTGCACCGCGTAGGTTGCGCGTCGTAGGTTGCCCCACGTAGATTCCATCACATCGGTTGCGTGATTCTTGTTTCCCGCCTGGGCCGCGACTTTGGTCGATCGCGACATGGGAAACAACATGTTCCGTGGGCGTTTGGGGGGTTGGAAGTGGACCCCGCCCACCCCCTTGATTGAAGGGGGGGGGGGTCGAACCCCTCTCGTTCTCCCGTGGCGGAGCGGGGAGGGGGGGTTCGACCCCCCCCTTCTCCTCTCTCCCTCTCTTCGGGCCGGCGCTGGCGTCGGCGGCGGCTGGCGGCGGCGGCGCGGGCGTCTCTCGGGGCCTGTCTGAGGTGGTGGTGGTTGTGGGTTGTGGTAGTGGTGGTGGTGGTGGTTGTGGTGGTGGTGGTGGAGGTGGTGGTGGTAATGGTGGTATGGTGGTTGTTGTTGTTGGTGGTGGTGGTTGTGGTGGTGGTGGTGGTTGTGGTGGTGTGGTGGTTTGTGGTGGTGGTGGTGGTAGTTGTGGTGACGGTGGTGGTGGCGGTGATGGTGTGATGGTTTGTCGTGGTGGTTGTGGCGGTGGTGGTTGTGGTGCGACGTGGGTTGTAATGGGGGTGGTGGTGGTGACGGTGGTGGTGGTTGTGGTGGTGGTGGTTTTGTTGTGGTGGTAGTTGTGGTGGTGGGCGGTGGTGGTGGTGGTTATGGTGGTGGTGGTGGCGATGGTGGTGGTGTGGTGGTTGGTGGTGGTGTTGGTGATGGGTTGTGGTGGTGGTGGTGGTGATTGCGGTGGTGGTGGTGGTGGTTGTTGTGGTGTGGTGGTTTGTTGTGGTGGTGGTGGTGGTTGTGGTGGCGGTGGTGGCAGGTTGCGGTGATGGTGGAGGGTGTGCTTGTGGCGGTGGTTGTGGTGGTGTTGGTGTGTTGCTTGGTGGTGGTGGTGGGGTGGTGGGGTGGTTGTGTGGTGGTGGTGTGTGTGTGGTTGTGTGGTGGTGGTGGTGGTTGTGGGTTGTGGTGGCGATAGTGGTGGTGGCGGTGGTGGTGGTGATTGTTGTGGTGGTGGTGGCGTGGTGGTTTGTGGTGGTGGTGCTTGTGCTTGTGCTGGTGCTGGCGGTGGTGCTGGTGGTGGTGGGTGGTGGTGGGTTGTGGTGGTGGTGGTGGTGGTTGTGGTTGTGGTGGTGGTGTGGTGGTGCGTGGTGGTAGTGGTGGTGGGTTGTGATGCTGGTTGTGGTGGTGTGGTGGTTTGGCGTGGTGGTTGTGGTGGTGGTGGTGGTTGTGGCGCGAGGTCGGTTGTGGTGGTGGTGGTGATGGTTGCGGTGGCGGTGGTTGTGGTGGTGGTGGTGGTGGTGGTGTGGTGATTTATGGTGGAGGTTGTGGTTGGTTCTGGTGGGTTGTGGTTGTGGTGGTGGTGTAGGATGTGGTGGTGTTGGTGGTGTAGTGGTTTGTGGTGGTGGTGATGGTTGTGGTGGTTGTGCTGGTGCTTGTGGCGGTGGTTGTGGTGGTGGTGGTGCGGTTGTTTGTGGTGGATGTGGGGTTGGTGGTGGTGATGTGGCCTTCGGGTCTTCCCGCCACCGTGTCTTGGCTTTGGGTCACAGTTCTAATGTATGCCTCGTCGGGTCTCGTCAGAGGGGTCTCGGGGGCGTCTGGGGAGCATGTGTGAGGGCTCCTGGGCGCCTTTTGGGCGCCTCCTGGAACTGGGGAGCGAGGGCTCGAAATGGCGATTTGTATTTTCTCGCTACGGCTTCTGGGCTCTCTCTGGTCATCGTCGCTGCGTTTTACCGTTGGTGCTGCCGGCCGCCGCCAGCGCAGGCGCCAGCATTGGCACCAAGGGATGAGAGGGGGGGTTCGAACCCCCTCCCCCCCGGGAAGCCGGAAGAGAAAATATTGGGGGAGTTTGAATCCCTACTCCTTTCCCAGGGGGGTCGGCGGGTTTGGGGTCCAGGGGGGTTAGAGGTTAGGGGGGAGGGGAGTCTCCATGGTTCTGATCGACGGCGCCGAAGTGTTGGGCCCCCCCCCGGTTCGAAACGCGCCGCCGAATGTTCCCAAGGCACGCGCCCGTGAAACGCGTTCTCTCCAACATATACTGCGCTACGTGTATTACACAAATTTGATTGCACCACATGAATTGCGTAACCTCTCTATTGCACAGCACTGTTGGCACCACATCGGTTGCACTACACATCTTGCACCGCCTAGATGTTACCAATGATATAGCACGACGCAGATCTTGCCCAACAACGAGCTATACATACACTGTATGGGGTCCACGTTGGCTAACATTGTTTGTTTGTTTTTGTGTGTTTGTTTGTTTGATTACGTGTGTATATACATATTTGTGTATTTGTATGTGTGTATATATACACATATATATATATATATATGTGTGTATGTATGTCTTTGTTTGTTTCGGGTGGGCGTCCCACGCGGCACGCGCCAGGTCATCAGGATGACCGACCCGGACCTGAACACGCTGGCGCTCGGGATGGACCTTACAGGCCAGGCTGCCGCCGCGCGGATCAAGGGGGAGGATGACGAGGAGGGGACGCACGCCCGTGCGTTTGTGAGGCCCCTTCCCCCCAGAAGCTTTCTTGGTCCGTGGGACCCCCCAGGGGAGTACATAGCGATCCAGAGGGGCAGGATGAAAAAGTCCAAACCGAACGGAAGTTAGACGTTCCGGATTCTAGATTGGAGAGTTGGATTGGATCATCGAATGCAGAGTTTTGTATTCCATAATTTTAGTGTCTGGGTTCTTGATCGGAATTGTGTCGGTCCGGGCAGGAGGAGTGTTCGGGTATAGGGAACCCCGTCTCGCTGCACAGCCGATGATCCTGGCAGGCGGTCGGCGGATAACATGCGTGTGTGTGTGTGTGTGTGTATGTCCGCGTGATCTGCGCCAGGCGCTCGCGTTCTCTTGCCCGACCGTCTCCGCCGCGCCGCTGCGCGCGTGGCCGCGACGCCAAAAGTGCGCGTGTGTGCGTGCGTGTGTGTCTGTGTGTGTGTGTGTGTTTGTGTGTATGCGCATGTGTGTGTATGTATGTGTGTGCATGCGTGTGTGTGTGTGTGTGTGTGTGTGTGTGTGTGTGCGAGTGTGTGTGTGTGTGCGCGTGTGTGTGTGTGTGTGTCCAGACCTGTCCACTGGGGTGCTGGCGCTCCTATCTTGGAGGGCCTTTCCCGGCCTGCCCTTGCAGGCCGGAGCCGCCACTACCTCTTCCCTTTCGCCGCATCGTGCTGCCCCGGAGCGGGCCGCCTGCGGCTTCTGCTGTCTCCTGCCGTGCGCGCCTGACTTTTTTCCGCATCCGTCAACCGCCTGTTGGGTGGCCCCCATCGGCACACGCTTTGGGGTAATCAGCTTAGCGCATTCCGCTCACGTCCCCACTGTGTTGGACCAGCCGGCCGCGAAGCAAAAAGCGTGCGTGGGTGTACGTGTGGGCCTAGGGGCGTATGGAGCGTGTGGCGGCCGCCGTCCGCCGACCTCACTGTTTCCGCGCGCGCCTGCAGGCATGGGGCTCGACTTGAACTCCCCGATGGACCTGCACGCCAGGATCCGTGGGGGGGGGGCGGGATCTGCTGGCGGCTGAGGTGCTGCTGCGGCCCCTCCTGCTCGCCTTCCGCCCCCCCGTCCTCGTCACAGTTTCGTCCACGTCCCTGTCCTCGTCATAGTCTCGTCCGCGTCTCTGTCCTCGTCGTAGTCCTCCTCATCCTGCTGCTGCCTTTTCGCCTCTTGATCTTTGTCGTCTGTCCATTCTTCCCCCCTTTCATCGAGGTATATATATATATAGAGAGAGAACAACAAACAAAAACAGGAGATCAGGGAGTCACATCCGCCCACTTCACAACTGTGACGCCCTTGCCCCCACGAGCTGGCGGCGGGCGGGCTCCGGTGTGGCGGTATGCGCACCCGTAAGTGTCCCTGCGGCTCAAGCCACAACACGGCAGCGACCCGACGATCCCGACTTCAACCCCGCCCCGACTACCCCCCCAACGATCCCGACGTCCGCCAGCATTCTATCTGCCGCCTCTTGCCGCCGCTTCGCCGCCGCTTCGCCGCCGCAGTGTCCGTACAGCCTTTGCGCCTAGCTAACGACGCGCGCCTTCATCTGCGGTCCGTCCTTTGCCGTTTTCACTGGTCGCCCGCCGCCCATAAAATCCCAACTTGGGCCTCCAAGAGTCCTGCGTCCTTGCCACCCGTCCGTCTCACACGTTTTGACTGTACACTCGTCGCGGGCGTTCCACGTCTCCCTGCCCCTGGCCTGGCCCGTCTGCTTGCTGTTGCGGCCCCTTCCCTGCCTCGTTCCATCCTCGCTCACTCGTCCTTGGCTCCCCGCCGGCCATCTCCTCTTTGTCCCTTCCCGCCTGTCTC
Source organism: Prorocentrum cordatum (assembly GCA_963575745.1). NCBI lineage: Eukaryota > Dinophyceae > Prorocentrales > Prorocentraceae > Prorocentrum > Prorocentrum cordatum. Next base: position 49,958 of record CAUYUJ010022560.1, read on the forward strand.
CTCCCGCCGGCCCTGGCCTCCCGCTTACGGGTCCGTTCTTGTCGTTTGCTTGCTTTGCGTGTATTTTTTTTTTGTTGTCATTCTCTCTATCTCTCTGTCTGTCTGTCTCTCTCTCTCTCCCTGTCTGTCTCTCTCTCTCTCTCTCTTCTGTTCTCTCTCTCTCTCTCTCTCTCCCCTTTTTTTTTTTTGTTTCTCTCTCTCTCTCTCTCACTCTGTCTCTCTATCTCCCTCTCTTTTGATGCTGCGCGCAGTCGAGCAGCGCCCGCCGGCCCTCGAGGGGACCGACGGGGCGGCGCGCGCTGCCGTGGCCGCGCTCATTCGGGCGCCTTCTGCGCCCCGCACGGGCCCGCCTCCCCCCCAGGGCCCCCCCCCCTCGGCCGGAAGCGGGCCAGGCGCAGCGGAGACGCGGCGGGCACGCGCACGACCAAGTGCGCCCTTCTCCTCTTCCTCCTCCTCCTGCTCCTCCTGCTCCTCCTCCTCCTCCTGCTCCTCCTCCTGCTCCTCCTCCTCCTGCTCCTCCTCCTCCTCCTGCTCCTCCTCCTCTTCCATTCCTTCTCCTTATAGGTAACTTCTCCCTGTCGCATCCGGAGGCCAGTTTCTAAGGCGGGCCGGGCGTTTCGCCTGAGACTTCCTCCCCATGTATGATTCCTCCCCAGAAGTGACAACAGTGTCACAGATGGAGGGCGGGTCGTTTTCAAAATGTGGCTCTCGTCTTGGCGCCGCGCACATTCGTTTTAAACATTTGCAAGAGCTTCACGGACTGAGGGCGGGTCGTTTTCAAAATGTGGCTCTCGCGTTAGCGCCGTTTTGTTTTGTTGTTGTTGTTGTTTTTTTGTTGTTTTTGGATTTGCAAGAATTTAGCGGATTGAGGGCGATCCTTTTTCAACATGTGGCTCTCGCCTTACCGCCGCGCACATTCGCTTTAGACATTTTCAAGAGTTTCACGGGTTCCCATGACCAACGTACCAGTAGCGGTGTTTTGGAAGGATTCAGGATTATGCGGGTGCAACAGTTATGTTGATCCGCGGTGTTGAAGTTCCAAAAAAGGCGCTCTGGCACGGTTCCAGATCGTCAAGACGCAGCAGTCAGGTTGATACTTGGCGTTGGAATTCCGAGAACAATGTTTGGGCATGCTTCAGGATCTTCAAACGGTTGTCTTCCAACGAGACAGTTCCCTCAATGGAGATGAACCGTTGTGGGGGCCTATGAAGAGGGAGCTTGGAGGGAGGGTTAATTTCAACATCCTTGAAGACCCTTGGTTTTACACTGGTCCTCCTCCTCCCCCTCCTCCCCCTCCTCCCCCTCCTCCTCTTGCTCCTCCTGCTGCTCCTCCTCCTCCTCCCCGCAGAAGCGCAGGAGGGCGCGCCTGCCCCGAGGGGGCATCACGCAGACGGCGCGATGCCTGCCCCCCGCCACGGACCGACGAGTGGCAGACAGGGGCCCTGAGATCCCGGCGTCTCAACTTTTTCGAGCCGGGCGCTTTCGCCTTTTTGCCCCAGGACCTTCACAGAGCGATGCGGCTCGAAAAAATGACGCAGAAAGACGGGGTCTAGGACCCCAGGCGTTTTTTTTCGATGTCTTATGTTTTTTTTTGTTTTTCTTCCCCCCCCCTACGGCGGATCTCAGGGGGGAAGGGCACCCGAGTGGCCGGCCCCACGGCGCGAGACAGGCCCCAAACTACGCCACGCCGCACTCGAAGGAGAACCGACTGGGCGTGAGAGTGACCTTTCGCCGGAGTGACCTTCGGCGCGGGCCCAGTGGGGTCCCCCGCTCGCTGAACGCGAAGCGGTGGCAGCGGCCTGCGAGCCCAGGTTTGGCCACCCCGCGTCCCCCGTGAAGCCGCCGCGTCCCCCGCCAAGCCGTGCACCAAAGTTCACTCTTGCCCAGGGTCACTCCTGCGCGCAGCCGAGAGGGGGCAAGGGTGGAGAGAGGGGGAGGCCGAGGGGGCAAGAGGGGGGGAGGAGAGGGCGGCTCGGCATGGCTGTGGGCCCCGCAGGCCGAGGCGGCGCACCCGGAAGGGCCGACGCCCCTCGGCCCGCCCTGGACCCCGAAGGGAGAGCCGTGGAGCGCGCAACCGCCAGGCGCCCCGCCCTCTCTCGGCGCCACCTCCCCGCCAGAGCATGGCTTTTTGTACCCCGAGGGCCTCCAGCGCCCCAGCTGCGCCGACCACCCCACCGGCTCGACCAGCGGGGGGGGCCCCAGTGGTCCTCGGCCCCGCGCAGAGGGGGGCCGTGGAGGGGGGAAGGCTGCTCAGGAGCACCCCTGCTCCTCAGAAGGCGCGGGCCTTATCTGTCGATGTAGGGCCGGCGCCTTTCAAGAAGCAGGGGTGCTTATAACCTTTAAGAAGCCTTCCCCCTCCCCCTTCTCCCCTCCGCGCGCTGCCAAGGATGCCCTGGCACCCTCCGAGTCCTTGACGGGGCCCCGCTCCACAGGGGGTCTCTCTCTCTCTCTCTCTCTTTCTCCGTTGCCCTGCAGCACAGACTAACGGGGACCAGCGAGCGGCGCTGGTAGATCAGTCTGCAGTTGCAGGACAACGGTATGCACACACACATGTATATATACATATGTATATATACATATATATATATATATATATATATATATGTTTACACACATATATATGTATATTCCTAAATTTTTGCAAGCCCGGGCGGGGGGACCCACCCCCCCAAAACTGGACTCCCGGGATTTGGGGCTTTGTGACCCTCCTGACGGGCCTCGAAGCGGCCCCCCAGGCCTCGCAGGGCGTTTTGCGAAGCCTTCCCAGCACACCTAGGGCGATCAGGGGGGTCATCGGAGACGTCCCAGAGACCCTTAAGACAGCACAAGAGCGCTCCAAGAGTGACCGACGTGACCTCAAGATGGCCCAAGAGGCCTCCAGGACGGCGCCAAAGAGGCTTCCAAGAGCACTCCCAAGAAGGCCCCAAGAGGCAAAAATCATTGTTTTTCTGTTGTTTTTTGGTGAATTTTGGGGTGCTCCTCTTTTCGGCTTCCCGACGCTCCAAGACGGCGGTCTTCTGGGCGTCCGAAGCCGCCTGGGAGGCTCCCAAATCGCCCCACAACCGTCCGAGAGGCTTCCAGGCAGTCCAAGAGAGCCCCAAAAAGATGGCCCTCAGAGAGCCCCATGGCGGCCCAGGATGGCCCCAAGACACCCTCCGAAGCATTCTCAATCGTGACCTCGTCGTTCAGGGAGACCGCGGTTGGAGGCAGGAGGCAGGGTGGCCCGAGGAAGCCCCAAGAGGCCCCCAGAATACGCCCAGGAGGCTTCCAGAAGGCCTTAAAAGCCTCCGCAAAAAAGAGCTGAAGAGGATGGGGATAATGCGCAGGGTATGGCGAAAATGAAGAAAAAGAAGCATGGATGAAGGATAACGAATAACACTATTATAGCGGCGCTGCCGGAAAAGGCAAGAAGGAGTTATCGCTAAATTGTCGGCTTGACCTTCCTGCTATTCCGCCTGCATACCAAACTTCAACGACCAAGGTGCATGGCGCGAAACGCCACTGCAGTCGGCAATGCGAAACCCGTCCTTGATTAAAATAACAGCTCAAGGGAAGAGGTCGAGAGCCCCTTGCTTCCTCACCACTCCCCCTGCGCGCGCCGACGAGCGACGGACGACGGACGACGGACGACGGACGACGGACGACGGACGACGGACGACGACGACGACGACGACGACGACGACGACGACGACGACGACGACGACGACGACGACGACGACGACGACGACGACGACGACTACGACGACGCTGACGAATGACGAACACGCTCACAACGGCGGCGACGCTGACGACGACGACAACGACGACGGCGATGCCGACGGCGACGCCGACGGCGACGACGACGGCGACGACGACGGCGGCGACGACGACGACGAGGACGACGACGACGGCGGTGATATCGTCGGCATGCAGCGGCCACGCGCAGGTTCGGCTCCCCGTGGACGAGCGCACCCGCGCGGACCGAGCCCGAGTTCCACCTGCCCCCGTCCTACTACATAAACCCCCCGGCGCTGAAGACGGCCTGCCGCAGCCGTCCCCGTCTTTTCGGGACGGTCGAAATAAGTTCGGAAAGAACGGCTACGATGCCCATTAGCAGTTCCTGTTCATTGTAAACAGAAATCGCTGTCTGCGCCGCCGCGGACGTGGTTCTTTGAAGACAAAATGCCGCCTGCCCAACAGCGGCCGCTGTCGGGCATTGTACCTTTTTTCCGTACCCATTTCGGGCGTCCAAGTTTTTGCTGTTGTCGTTGCTGCTTTTGTTCTGTCTGGCTTTCTTCGGGGAGCGAACAATAACGTAAATATAACAACTCGGAGGTTCGCGTGGATTTATCGGATCGGCGCTGGAGGCCCCTGGCGCGCTCCGCGCGCCAGGGAGGGGGGTCCAGCGCGGATCCGAGAAGTCCGCGCGGACCTCCGAGTAGTTATGTTCAAATCATGTTTCGTTCTCCAATGTCAATTTTCGGTGTGACTTGTATCTGATGGCCTTCGGCCCATCGCTGAACAGTGCGTGGGTTGTGGGGTTTCCGTTCGTGTTACCCCCCTCTTTCGGGTCCTTCTTCGGGCTGTCTTGGAGCCCTTTAGGCGGTCTGGGGGCCCTCTTGCGAGCCTCTTGGGCCGTTTTGGGGCTGTCTTGGTGGCCTTTTTGGCAGTTTTGGCGTGTTGGAAGCTTGAAAAGTCGAGGACCCTCAAATCATGGAAACACCAAAAGCAAGCAGATGGTTTTGGCCTTTCATGGCCCTCTTGGGAAGGCTCTTGGGGTTCTCTTGGCTCGCCTCGAAGGCCCTTGGGGCCGTCTTGGGGCCCTCTTTGACAGTATTGGGGGCCTCTTGGGGGCTTGGCCATTCTTGGAGCCCTCTTTTGCTCGGGGCCTCTTGGGTGCCGTAGGCCTCTTGGTTGCCGTTTTGGAGCCTCTTGGGGCGTCTTCAGGCCTCTTGGGGGTCTTTTGGGGTCTCTCGGACGCGGATTTTCAGTTCGTGTTCCCCCTCTTGGGCCCTTCTTGGGGCTCTTTTTGGGCCCTCTTGGGTCGTCTTGGGCTCCTCTGGGGCCGTCTTGGAGCCTTCTTGGGCTGTGTTTGGGCTCTTCTGGGGCCTCTTGGGCAGTCTTGGGGCGGTCCTGGGTCCTCCTGGGCCGTCCTGGAGCGTCAGGAGCTCGAAAAGTCGAGGACCCCAAAATCATTGCAAAGCCTGAGGAACAATCATGGTTTTGCCGTCTCGGGGCCCTTTGGGGAAGACTCTTGAGCTCTCTTGGGGCGTCTCGGAGGCCTCTTGGGCCGTCTTGGGACCATCTTGGGCTTCTTGGCGCAATCTTTGGGCGTCTCGGGGCCCTCTGGGACCGTCTTGGGGGCCTCTTGGGGCCCTCTTGGCCCGTGTTGTGGTTTTCTTGGGCTTCAAACGGTCACGCGACAAGGCCCGAGAAGAAACGGTACGGCCCAGGAGAATAGTCAATCTGGGTCCAGGTTCCTTGAAGGCTTTCCAGGAATGAGGACTAACACGCCCACTCCGTGCCCAGCGGCACGGTGGCGGATCTCTCTTTCTCTCTATAGATAATGTGTACACATGTATACACATTATGTGTGTACATGCATACGTACATGTGTATGTAGAAACTGTATGTGTATATATATATATATATATGTGTAGCAATATGCACTTCTATATGTTTATGCACGCGTCTGCAAGTTTGTGTGCCTGCATGTATGCATTCACGCACACATGTATGTCAGGTGTGCGTTCACACGTGTATAAACATTAACACCGCAACACTCGATCCTCTCATTTTTGCTTCTTCCGCGCGTTCTTCCTCTCCTCCTTTGCTTCATTCTGGTACTCCTTAGGAGTCAAGTAGGGGGGAGCGAAGATTCGATCCGGGTTGGCTAGGATTCAAATAAGGATGCAATAGGAAAGGGCGAGGAGGAGGGAAAGGGGACGATTCGAGTAGGATTGTATGTGATGCGCGCACGAGTTTAATGAGGAAGGGCGAAGTCAATGAGGAAGGGCGAAGAGGAGGAGGAGGAGGAGGAGGAGGAGGAGGAGGAGGAGGAGGGAGGAGGAGGAGGAGGAGGAGGAGGTGGAGGAGGAGTAGGAGGAGGAGGAGGAGGAGTGGGGGAGGGACCTATGGGATTAGATTGGGATCCGAATAGGAACCCAATAAGACAGTGCCGTTGTCGTCGGCCCCGCGGCCTCCATCTCTATGGGCAAGATCCGCTTGAACGCGGCGTCATTCTACAAGGACCCCTCGAGCTACATTGCTCGTCCCATCGTCTCCGAGACGGCTGTCGTGCGATTATACACGTCTGCTGGCCTCAAGAGGCTCGCCTTGGCTCCGACCTGCGCGACTAGCCCAGTCGAGTACACGCTGACCGCAGACGAGGCGGACATCGGCACTTGGGGCAAGCTCGAGAGGGTCGCGGCACCCTACAGCGCCATTCGCTCCGCCCCCTTGAGGGCGGCAATCGACTCAGGGCTCGCTTCGTCGCCCGGTATCCCCGGCTCCAACGAAGACTTTGACGATTTGATTGCGGTCGTCGGCGGCTGGAGGAAGCCCGGCGGCACCACGAAGTGGGTGCTCATGCCTTTGACCTTGCTCGAGGCGCTTGCGGGCATCGGCTCTGCCGCTGCCGTGGAGGCGGAGCTCTTCCGTTTTGGCGCTGTGGAGGTGCTCGCCCCTAACACCAGCGTGCAGGACGTCGCCCCGATGCTTCGATGTCACAGTCGTTGTGGTCGGAACTTGCGCAGCCATTTTCGAGACGCCGGCTGGGCTCAAGAGCGACGACGTCGTGCTCGCGGCCCCCATCTCAATCGACTCGGCTGGCAAGAGGACAGGCTTCTACGGCGGGCGCGCTTGCTTGAAGGCGGAGGGCGCCATCTGCTCCGAGGTGTTTGCTCTGAGCTCGTCGCTGGGCCCCCTCTCGGCCGGCGCTGCGAAGGTGGACCAACCTTTCGCCGGACTGAACGCCGCCAGGGCTCTCGTCTACGGCCTGTGCACCGGTGCCGCGCGGCTCGACGACCGCATGGAGCTCAGCTTCAGAAGGATGGGTGGGGCAGCGGCCATCCTGAGCGGTTTGCTGGGCACGAGCGTCGAAGAGATCGAGGAGGCCGCGCCGGTGCATGTCGCCCTCGCCGCGTGCAGGGCCGTGGGCCGCGTCGTGAAGGGCCACGCCTGCGCGCCCGAGCCAAAGGCCCTTGGTCCCGCCCGCCATGCACATCGGCAGTGCCAACTTGGCGCTACCAGGACGAGGGCTCAGGAGTCAACCGTGACGGAGTCCGTCGCCCGCGCGGCCCGAGTCCGAGACCACGCTTTCGACTACATTGGCCTTGCTTCGACCATTGCCCCGCCCCCGGCTGCCATCCGAGTTTGGGTGTTCTTCTACGGCGCGCCGCTCGAACCACGTGAAGCTGGCTAACTGTTGTGGCAAACGTGCCCGCGAAGAGCTCACTCCTGGAGGTGTCGCAAGAGGCGTCAACGTGGTCGCCCTAGCTTCAGCCGTTGGCGAAGCAGTCTGGAGATCAATCCCGAACTCTCACATGGCGACAGGCATCGTCGCCCCACTGGCCGCAGAGAGGTACCAGGACGGGGTGGCCGCTGACTAGCTGCGCCAGGGCACCGTGGCAAACACGAACTCGATGAATGCGCTGGAAGCCAGCCGTGAGGCTCTCAGCGCGATCAAGGCCGCCAAGGACTGGCTCGAGGAGATGGCCCCCGAGCGCGCGCTCCTCGGGCCCAGGGCCTTGCAGCGCTTGCGCGAAGATGCCGTCGCCGCCGTCGGCCCGGAGGAGATCGACAAGGCTGTCGCGGCCGCGTCGCCCGAGGAGACGAGACTTGGACCCGTCGTCTTCGCGAGCTTGTTCGGCTCCACGGACGCCCATCAGGTACTCGTTGGGCCTGGCCATCAAGGCGGCATATCCAGAGAACCAGGGCGCTCATGCGAACCGCGTCACCGCCGAGTTCGCCCGGCTTATCAAGGCGACGGAGGAACCTACCTCAGCCGCCAGCTTTCGCGGGATTGATAGCTCCGTCGGTGCAGTCTTGCTCGAAATCTGGGGCGAGATCGAGGCGAGGGCCAGCGCGGGCTCTGCTGCGGCGGCGGCTGTCGCGGTTGCCGTTGCCGGGGTTTGAGTCTGCTCATCGGAGAGCATTGCGGTGGGGGGAGCTCAAGCCTTGCACGCCGCTTCCTGTCAGGCAAGTATCGGGGCCCCCGCCGCCTGCCAGGCCCTCGCCATTCCAGCTTTGAAAAAATATGGCATGCGAGGGAAGAAGACGGGGGGGGGGGGGGAGGGGGAAAACAAGTCCGATTAGGATTGGCTGACATTCAAATCAGGATTCAATCGGAAAGGACTACGAGGAGAGGGAGGGAGTTTTCTATTGGATTTGAATATGATCCAGGTTGGAGCCTAATCAGTAAGGGAAGGGAAGAGAAGGGGAAATGGTGAGGAGGAGAGGGGCAAGTTCCTATTCGATCCTATCTGGTTCCCATTCAAATCTTCGAACCTGTTCAATCCAAATCGAATCCCTCCCCCTCCTTCCTCCTCGCCCTTTCCTGTTGAATTCCTTTGTGAACCTGATTCGATCGTAATGGAATGTTCCCTCCGGATGAGGAATAGGGTCCGGTAAGACGTCGTATCCCAGTTACTCGTTACCTGCAGGTGCCGCAAGTCTTCCGGCCGGCCGCGATGTCTTCCCCTCCAGAGTGGTGGGCAGCGGCATCTCAGGGTCTGCTTCGGGACCAAAGGAAAATCTGCGACGAGGTGCTCGATCCGATCAAGCAGGGTGTTGTCGAGGTGAAGAAGGACATCGTAACTTTGAAGTCCCCGCAAGAAGCCTTGGGCGCCATGGTCAAGCAGCTCGAGGAGGGCGGGCCATTCAATAACTCCGGGAGTGATTTCAAACCCACGTACCTCGACATCCTCGGGTTCTGCGTGTTGCACGTCAAGGACGAAATAGGCATCACTCATACCGAAGCCGTGGGCCTGGTGGAGAAATAGAAGGGGGTCCTCGATCCAAGCATCCAGGAGCACGTCCGAGAGCTTCAACTGTTTGGTCCGAAAAACTATTCCGCCAGGGTCCCGATCGCGCCGCAGTATCTCACGGGGGTGAAGAACGCGTGGGCCGCGTGCCTCGCCGAGCCAGGCAAAGCGCGGAAGGTGGAGAAGACTCAATGGGTGCGGCCTCGAAGCGCCCCAGCAATCCAGGAACGGTGCGCCACCCTAGGCAGAGTCTTCGATTGGGACACGAATGCGCTCGGCGCCGCCTACATGCCGGTTGCCGCGCACTGGGCCCCTGACTTCAAAATCACCATCGTCACCAGCCAGGAGGAGGGAAACATGGGAGCGAAGCCGACGGGCATTCTTTGCGAGGTCCTCGACAAGGGCATCACTAATGGCAACTCAAGCAATCTCCGCTGGCGGGGTGGACGCCGGAGCGCGCCAACGCGGCGGTCGCCGCGTGCCGGCGCCGTCGGCAGTAGCGGCGCCCACAACAGCCTCTAAATTCGAGCAGCTTGGGGGAAAGCTTCTCGGTAGTTAGCTACAACGTTCACAAACAGAGATCGTCGGGGGCGCCCTTGATTTGCCAGAGCATGCGGCGTCCAGGCATGGATTCGTCGATTGTCTGTTTGCAGGAGGTGCCGCGCTGGACCGCTGGTCGGCTACTCCTGAAGGGGAAATTCGTAGTGCACGCTAGCCGCGCCAAGGCGGATGAGACTGCCAACCATGAGGGTATCGATTGTGGTTTTCTCATTCCTGGGAACCTGAACACAAATTAGATATGCGCAGTTCGGCCGCTACTGGGGCGGAGTGGTCTTAGCAATGGGACCATTTTGTTTCACTTTGTTTGTCAGCGTTCATCTTATTCACGCAGGTCGAGAATGTCAAAATGACCTTCTTGGGGAAGCGCGTGCAGATGCCGCATTGTATTGGCAGAAGTGCAAGCATAGATTTTTTTTTTGTTTTTCATATTTCCGTCGTCGTTGGTATCGACGCGAACGTCGCGCTGCCGGCAGGCGTGCCGGGCGTCGCAGGGCCGGCGGTTGCTGCGCCGTTGAAGTCACACACTCACTCCATGCAGCGCCGCGTCTTGGAATGGCTGGAGCTTCTGGGGGTGCGGGCTATCAATACTTATGGTAATTTTGATTTGCCTCGCGATCTATGGACGTGCGGGTTCAAACGAAGATTATCAAAACGGTCTCAAATCGATTACGTGGCCGTCTCCACCGACTTACAAGGCATTGGTAAATCTTTGAATCATTTGGATGTTTTTTCGCGAGCCATCCTTGAGTAAGAAAATGGATCGTCGACCTATTGCCGCCCAGTTGAGTTGGCAACCGATTATGCCTTCCCAGCGGCGGGACAATGCGTCGGCAGGTGCAGAAGTTCCGCGCGGACCCCCCAAGGGTCGCTTCCAGGACATTGACGTGAAGCACAGTTTCCAACGGCGCGTGGCGAAATATTATTTCTTACGATTGGATATGGGGTTTTATGAACAACGCTCACAGGAGGCAGCTCGGGAGTTCTTCGCGCTGGACAGCGGCAGCAAATCATCCAAAGCTCGAGCGACGTGCCGGATCCAAACGCGAAGTTCGAGACATGAGATGCGGATGGAGATCGACCCAGCTCGTCACGAAGCTCTGCGCCGATTTGTCTGGCAGTTTTTCCATGCTCTGTCCAAGTTGAATGCGAGCCACAAGATGCGCAATCTGTGCTTGAACAGGCGGCGAGATCAATCGACCTACCAGTTTTTCAGAGTTGGCGATCGCATCGCGTACGACAGAGCAGAATGGATGCAAGAAGCACTCAAATTTGGACGCAAACGATTCGACGACGCTGCTAACCAATATGATTCGCAAGTCAGGCGCTACGAGTTGCTAGCACATATCGGACAAAACGATTGCTTGGATGGGCTTGGGCGGCCTTTGGAATTCTGGGGCACTTTGCACGCGAGGGCAAAACTTCGACCAGGCTCCGCGGCTGGGATCGATGGAGCGTCGCCGGATGTTTTCAGAGAGCCCCCGCTTGCTGGAGCGTTCCACGTGCGCCAGATATTCGCACAGCGCGTCGAGACTTTGGATTTGACGCCGGAGTCGATTTATTGGGAGATTTTATTGTGTGTCGGGATTCCCCAAACCACATTCGATGGAGAGTTTGATCCATTTCGCTGGATATGCGAATCCCTTGTTCTTCAGAAGTGGTGCTTGCATGCTCTGCGGCCTCGACTGCGCGTGAGCATTTCTCCGTCGTCGGTTCAATCGCCTGGTTTTCGAGAAGGGGCGCCCGCGCTGCATCTCGCGTCGATTGTTCGGGAGTTGCTGTATTCATCTTGCGAGTGGAAATTGGGCTTGGTTTTTGGCTGTGCAAGATGTTAAAGCCGCATTCGACCCGATGCCTCATTGCATTATTGCCGAATCCTTGGCTTCCCGGGGGGTGTCAACGCAGGATGTCGCCTTGCGCGCGCGGGAGATCACGTCCATGTGGGCATCCATTGACTTGCCGCTGGTCGGCCGCGCGCCGCCGTTCCCTTTCGAAAAGGGGGGCGAGCGGGGAGGAGTGGAGACCCCCGACGAATGGCGCGCCATGGTGGGCCACGTCATGAACGTGCAGTGAGATCACGGGTGCAGCTTGGCTTGGGCTTCCGTCTGCCCGCAGAGGGGGCGCGAGAAGAACGCTGGTTCTCTCGCGCCGTGTGGGCCCACAACATTGCGCTGTTCGCGACGAGCGCCGCCGCGACGCAGCGCGCGATCGATTGCTTCGACAAAGCTTTCGGCCATTTCCGTTTTCAAGATGGTGGAATCTATTTTACGTGGAAGCCAGACTCATTAGAGCGCACGGTGTCTTCTGCGGCGACCGCCGATGGAGCTGGCAATTTAAGCGCGGGGGCTGGAAATTCCAAGGCAGAGTGCACATCGAAGCAGCATCTCATTCTTCTGGGTGATTGTCTGGGCGAGTGCGGCTCGACGCACGCAGGTGTCGAGCATAACTTGTCCAGGGCAGAAGGGCGTTGTTTTGTCCAAATCAGTCAGTTAACTGAAACGGAGCACTACCCCTTCACAAGAGACTTCGCGCACGCAGTATTTCAGCTGCAACCTGCAATTGTTCTGGGTGGCATTTGACAGCGGGCAGCTTGCGGGGCATCCGATCTTGGGGGCTGAGCACGTTGCGGAAGATGTTGCGTCTTCGACGGCGCCCCGACGGACCTTCTGAGTGTAATTCGCGGACCGCGCTGAAAATTATTGGCTGGATGGGCGCTAGTTCTATTGATTTCGCTCATGGCAAAGTCTTACGGCGAGTATTTAAGAGGCGTGGGTGGAAACGCAAACTGGTTTTGGACCGCGGGGCACTGCCGCTCCAAAGCTTACATTCTTTTCGTTCTGAAGAACTTTAAGGGTAGCTCTTTGGGAGATGTTGCAGTATCGGGAGCATAGCTCGCGCGCCGCTGCCTTGGGCTCAAGGCACGCGCGCCCTATTTGCCCGGACACCGCGAGTGTTCGCTATGTGCTGGAAAGATCATTACATCGATCTTATCCTATCTTACCCATCCACCCCTCATACTGTACCTTCACAGCAGAGCGATGGATGCAATTTGCCAGGCTATATGCCCAATTTGAGTTACCAGGCTCACTTTCGACTTGGTAGCGGAGCTGGCCGCACTCTCGTGTGGTCAGCTCTTGCTCTTCTTAGCCTCATATTCTTCGGCACGATCTTCGTGACCACCTACCACCCTGCGCCACCACTCCCAGTGCGTTTACGAGGATCTATTCAAGAGCAAGAAGCAACACGAGAGGTACGACGTCTAGACGACCAAACTGGTACCATATACGCTTCATCATTGCGTTACTACCAACCGCTCGGCAACGAGCTAACAGCGCAATACTTGAAGCAAGGGCGGGGAGACCCGCCAGACAGAGCGCCTCGAAGACTCGACAAGGCGCTACCCCAGCGCGACAACGCGCATCATAACCGTCCTTCGTTACACATTCTCGGGCTAATCGTTTTCGCTACCATATGGTTCGCGCTGGGGGCAGCAATCGGACACATGCGTCGTGGAGATAACAGCACCGATGGGCAAACACATGGCCCATATTGGGACCCTCAAGGTAATGTACCTTTTCGTGAGTACATCTACGAGGTCAACGCATGGCTCAACGTTACAAGCGGACGTATGACGCCACAGGCCCAAGCGGCCGCAATACAACGCGGCCTAGGTGGCCTAGCGAGGACACTCGCCATGAGGGTACCGCCTGACATTATAAACTATGGTGCTGACATTGATGGGGTCCACACAGACCCAGTAACTTACATCATGTTCCTCCTCAGCATGAAGTTCGAACGCCTGGAAGATGAGCGACAGCTCACTTCCGGCACACAACTCATCGACTTCCATGTGCCTCACGGGGAACGAATCGATGTCACTCTTACCCGATTCGAAATGGCCCGACTTGAGGCACAGTCGGTGGGACTCGACCTTCCTAAATTCCAACTGCTAACCACTATCCTATTCCGCGCCTTAGGCGTCGGCAACCAGAAAGCCATGCAACTCTTACAGCCACTCAATCACCAAATGCCTCGAACACAACAACAGTATGATGAGTTGCTGGAAAGGATGCGTTCGGTAGGCCACCTATCCGAACGATCTCCTGGTAACATAGGATCCGTGTTTGGAAGAGGAAGGGGATCTGGTAGTGGAAATTTCTACACTACCTTGACTACTGAAGCCCAGCCTGGAAACGGGCCCTCAAACATATGGGCCGATGACCCAGGAGAATCCACTGCTTTATTAGCAGGGGATCGATCACAACCAAGCTGGGCAACCAGCCCTCCTTCTAGAGAACCACAACCACACCGCTCGTTATGGGGGGAATCAAATCCCCTAACCGACGGTGTATCCACTTATTTAGGAGACGAAGATTTCGACTCCGGCACCGATGCAAACACTATATCATCAGATGGTGTTGAAGCTCTAGATTGGTCAGATATCATGAATATGGATAACGACAATCAGCGTGCCGAGCATTTATTCTGGCTGTTACAACAGGCTAAACGAAGGTGGAGGGGGTTCACACGAAAACCAGTGCGTCGTGTTAGAAGGAGGATACGCAGAAGTTTTAAAGGAAAGGGTAAAGGCAAGCGTGGTCGTCGGAGGTTGAACGGGCGAGGTGTCGCGGCATTTCTCCAGAGGCTCTCAGATGAACAACATGATGAGATATTCTTTGGGGGAAAAGGCCGTGGTAAAGGCCGTAGAGAGACCTCGGTAAAGGTAAAGGTAGGCGGGGAAACCCGCGAGGTAGAGACGGCCAGGTTCTCAAATGCCATGAATGTGGTAGTTCCGACATCTTGTGCGAGATTGTCCAGCGAAGGGAAATGGAAAGGGCATGTCGTCCGAAGTCCATTTTGGCTCAAGTGCACCATCCATTGAATATCTGAGCCTCCAGGACTTTGAGGCTATGGAACAGATATTTTTCACTTGGGTTGTTGGCATGGACAACATCGACGAGCTCGAGGGGTATGGTCATGGATTGTACGCGTACTACCTCGAGTACGTCCGCCGGTTCGTCACGGGCAGTAACGAACTCACTCCCGTGGAACACGGTACGCTTGGAAACGAGCCTCTTTCTTTCTTCGACTGGATGTTCGGGAACCCAGGCAACATCATGGCCTACGAGAGCGACGACGAGGACACCACTATAGAGGCTTCGCCTTCCGAGGTTCAACGGAACCTCGAACCTCCGCCCGAAATCCCGCCTGGAAACAGGCCTTCTTTGATGGGAGAATATCCCCAGACCACTGAAGACTTAATTGAAATGGAGTCTCAGGCATTTGTTCAGGCCTTCATTGCAGGCGAACCAGATATTCCGTTCATACCTCCTGGTTCGCTTGCTCCAGGCGAATATGGACCACGTACCCTTTTGCAGACCCTCATGAGGATGCATGAGATACTTACAATTGGTTATCCTGAGAGTCAAGAACACATCGAAGCTGGCATCATGACAGAACAGGATAATGATGCTTGCGGTAGTTCAGAGCTAATTTTGGCAGCTCTGACTCTCATTGACAGCGTGTATCCTCAGGAAGTGCAGAGACACTTGATATACTCCCGTGGTAGATGGCGTCGTGCTCTGGAAATGGCGATGGCTATGCGCGGTCATGATCTTCCTCCGCCAGGATGGGGTCTCCAGGCGGTGGGAATGAGGCCAAACCATACGGCCATGCGTAACATTGCTGGGCAGCCTATGCTCGGCGACGAGCCTGAGCCGACAACAGTGCCTCCTACTCCGGGACAGCCGAGCGACGCCCAGACGCCGGCTATGCAGGGAAACCTGCCTGTACCAGATACGCCAATGGCCATCATCATTGGTAGTTCGACATCAGAAGAAGTAGATGGCGATGGCTGCGGGTTAGATGAGGATGATGTCACCATCCTCATGATGGACGTGAATGGTGAGGAAGAGGTTGATTTCGACCCTGATGAGTCTGAATCATCATCACCATCGGCACAAGCGCCACTTGCGCCGAGCTCTACGCAGCAGGGAGACCCGCCTCCATCGGATGATCCATCTGGGATCGCACAGGAGCCCTCTCAGGCACCTCCACCGGGTGCCGCTCCTGCTGCATCGGCAGCTTCCTCTGATGAGAACACCAGAAGATCTCGTTCCCATACGCGCGTCAGAGAAGAGCCACATCCACAGGCTCGACTTCCTCGTGAGTGGAGACAGGCTGGCCCAAAAGAACACGCTCTCAGGAGAGGTGGCCAGCTACTTCCGTACAACGACCCAAGACGCCGAAAAGGGGAACACTCGGCCTTCGGCCAGGGCAACCCTGCCTATAGGGACAGTGATGGCAAGCCCATCCGCGGAGGCTATCAGCTTGCAACAAACATCCGCCGCCCTGAAATTCAAGAAGTGCGGACTCAGTTACGAGATATTATCGCGGCGCGCAAGCAGTATAGGCCTCACGCAGCATGCGGACCTTGTTCCCAGCCGTTCCAGAATCACAGGCCAGGATGCCCCGTTGGCAACAACGAAGGCCTGAGCCCCAACAGGGGCAAAACCCCTCCTAAAGAGGGCCATCCGCCACTTATCCCGATGACGCAGGACGAGATTGCGGAAGTGATTCGTCGTCTCGGGATCTTGAGCCACATGGATCCGAAAGAAGAAGAGAAGCCTAACCCGGCTCCAAGGGGACTGGTAGCCATGACCCAGGAAGAGAAAGACGCGCTCTTTAGTCTTCCTGGTATGCGAGGAAACTCGCCTGGCGTCTCTAGCCAGTCCCAACAACCAGAGCCGATAATCAAGGACGAGACAAAGGCTCAACGTGTGGCGGAGGATGAGGAGCATATTCGGACAGTAGAAGAACGCACACGCGAGGCAACTCGCAAGATGTTGGAGGACTCCAGCAAGATCTACATGAAGGGGGCTAGGAAGCCCCCACTCCCACTAACTTCGAAGGCTAAGAGTGAACCCCCGACACCTAAGCCGTCTTCGGGGCCGAAACCGAAGGCGAGCTCTCAGAGCCCTGGGCCAGACGTGCATATGGAGGTGCCTCGATCTGCGACGCCGAGGCCGCCGATTGGCGCAACTCCTCCACAAGCGTCTGTGCCCAAGCAGCAACCTCAGGACCCTATGGAGGAACGAAGACGCCCGCTTAGTCGCAGCAGTTCCATTGCGAAAAGGGCGGCAGCTTTCGAACGCAGTGGGTATGCACCTGCGCCAGCTTCGCCTGTGGCGGCTCGTTCCAGGAGGTCCGATGAAGGTGCTATGTCGAGGGGTACCTGGGTGCCGAAGATCAGGGGCAGCGCCAGTCGCGCATCTCCGCGGGGAAACCCGCCAGGCGCTGCCGCAGCAGCTTCCTCCTCTTCTGGAGCCGCAGCCTCCTCAGCAACAGAGGCTCCGATGCGGGGAAACCCGCCAGTGGTTCAGCTGCACCACCCAGGCGACACGTCCTTCACCAGTGGGACTCCAAATGTGATCAGGGATAGACTTGCACTTCGGAAGCTCCCACCGATACGTTCGGTGGATGAGACATTCATGAAGGAATGCAGGAAAGCTGGAATCCTTCCCACATCCAACGATATTCTCAAACAGCTGAGCAAAGCTCTCAGCAGGATATGCAGACATGCGCCAGACAAGCAACACAATCCTGTGTGGCGCTTGGAATCTTTCGATGATCATGATGGTTGGGTTAACCTCGTGGAGCTCGTGAGGGAGTATCCGTGGAACACAGGTCAATCGAGACATGCTGGGTATAACCCGAGATATAACGAGGCCAAACTCATCAACGAGCAGTTATATGGTCGCTCGGTTGACCAACTCGCAGCCATCATGATGTCAGTTGTTCATGTTCGTGAACCAGACGGAGAAGAAAAACAGCGCCTCCAGTTCATGGTGTTAATGCGGGGCTCCGGCGAGCCCGCTATCTTCATCCGCGCTTCTCAGGGGCATTCATGGACATTGAAAGCTCCATGGTCGCTGTACAGCTACATTGTACTGTGCGACCAACCTGCCGGGAGACCGGCCCCATGCCCTGAAGTCGCCATGCATGGCACTCGATGGCATGCTTTCGAAGGTATTATGTGGCACGGCCTGTCCTGTAGACCTGAGCACAACACGAAGAAAAGGGGGACAGGCCGTTCGCACATTCACTTTGTGCCGACAGTTCGCCGTCGTGCCGTGAACAGTGGGTGGGACCCAGATTCAGACATCATCATCTTCGTAGATTGGCGTCAGGCCATACAAGATGGTATGAAGTTCTGTTGGTCCGATAACGGAGTCCTCTTGTCCGAGGGAGATAACGGTATCATTGAACCGTATTACATCTCTCATGTAGAGGATCTGACCACAGGAAGGCAATGGCGTAATCCAGAGTATTTGGGGAGCCGCCATGCGCGAGTCTCTGTCGCAACGATGACTGCTTTTGATAGGTGGGCTGACGTTGGTACTTCCAGCGTTAAGTACCAGTGGTCCCAAGACCAAGAGGGCGTCGACCCCCCCATGGTCTACCCCCACAGGGAAGTTGGGGACCACTACAGCCCTACCCAGCTGGGAAACCAGCCTGAGATCTTTCGGATCTTCATGATCACCGAGAGTGAGGCCGGGAGCGCGGCTCCAAGCCGTGCCCCAAGCCAAGGGCCTAGTGCCGTGTCTTGGCAGGCCATTAGTACCTCGGACCTGGATCAGATCGCAGCCGCGCTGAACCCTGACCAGGTAGAACAGCTGGCGGACAGGTTATACCAGCAGGATCCCTGGGCCGCAGGCCAGGGAGCAATGTCCGCTATGGCTACGAGAAATCGTCAGGCCATGCAGGGAAACCTGCCTACAAGCGGACCTGCTCGGTTTGAACCAATGCATGGAAGCCCTACTCAGAGCATGCACACTCCAAGGGGCATGACTCCATTGGGCACACCACCGGCACAATCCCCATTCGGGACACCTGTCCGCCCTGCCGCAAACGGCACACTCATGGAGAGGATAGCTGCGGCTAGGGCTGATCACAGCACAGCCCTCCTCAACATGATGCCGCCCGGCACGCCAACGAGTCAGCAGGGAAACCTGCCTGGTACACCAAGCCACCACAGGGCGGGTGTACCTGACGACTATCGCTCAAGAGTGGCGGCCGCGGTGCAGCAGGTGCAGAACCATAATCTGCCTCACCCAAGTGG
This sequence comes from Prorocentrum cordatum, assembly GCA_963575745.1. Taxonomy (NCBI): domain Eukaryota; class Dinophyceae; order Prorocentrales; family Prorocentraceae; genus Prorocentrum; species Prorocentrum cordatum. Next base: position 68,600 of record CAUYUJ010022560.1, read on the forward strand.
GCAGAGGTGGAGGCCAGCCTGGTCCTGGGAACCTGAGGGTCCCAACCCACGGGACCCTGCTCGGCAACGAGCCTTTATCCCGGCGTTCAACGCCCATCCGAGCATGTCTCAGGGCCAGAGGCCACCACCAACGCAGATGAATCCGCCATTATACCCTGACGGGTCAAGGGTTCCGAACAAATTTGTTCGTGAATTGGCGGATCAGATGCATAACCTCACTAATGTGCGCTGCAGCGACCATTCCATGTACCCGCACATGGCCTTTATGCCTTCACCAACATCACCAGAGGTGGTTGTTCAGCCCACTGCCCATTCAATATCGTCTGGCAGTAGGGGCGTGCCTGACTACATCAGGCAGACGCACCACACTCAGCAGGCATGTTTCAGGAGGAGGCAGGCGGTGCAAAGCGTACGGGATCAGTCACGTGCAGCTGCACTTGATGTGGTGAGGAACAGGGGCTCACCTTTGCGAGGAAACTCGCCCGCCGTGACTCCTACCACTTCCATGCCAAATGTCGAAGTGCAGGAAGTGCTGAATCCAACGGGGACACCCCCATCAGCCTTCATGCCCTCCGAGACGGTATTGGAGAGGCAGCGGCGGGTATATCCCAGGGTAGCAGACGTAGAAGTCTTCACTGGGATGGAAGATACCTGTGCGGTATGCCTCGAAGAATTTCAGCCCAGGGATAGCGTTTACCGCCTGAGGTGCAATCACCTATTCCACGAGGGATGCTGGAATTCTAATGTGGTGGGCCACGTCACAAATCAGCGTGAGGGAGATCCCCAGCAGCCACCATGTGCTATCTGTCGAGCACCTGGCATTATAGCATCATCCTTCCCATGGACCGGCTCCTTTAGTCAGACTCCTGAGCAGTCAGCGAGAGAGCTGCGGGAGCTGAGGAGCATGGTGGAGGAGATGACGTCCAGGATGCTAGCTATGCAGACAGTTCCGTCACAACAGCAGGGATACCTGCCTGAAGAGGTAAGGCCGCCTATGGAAACGGGATATTTTGATCAGCTTATCCCGATGACGGCGCCTCAGCAGGGAAACCTGCATGATACTCCTCAGATGTCTCCCCAGAGTGGAGGCGAGGCTGAGATGTCACTGGACCCTGATCAGCTGCGCGAGTTGCGTGTACGACATTTCCAGAATCAGATGGATAATACGCACACAACATTTATGCTAGATGCCAATAATCCTGAAACTGATAGTCCGTCGTTAGACCTATCAGAATCCTCAGCGGCGTCAGCAGCAACAGCAGCCAGGGCCGTCAACATCTCAGCGACGAATGAGGAGTTCGAGGAGTGGCTGCGGTACCGGGATCACATCACGAACGAGGGGCTGCAAGACATCGCCCTTCACTCGTACCTAACGTTGATAAGGCGCACGACCCGCGAGCAGTATATGAGCATACGTGATGAGTATGCCAACTGGCGGGAGGAGCGTGGCGATCACGCCCAGCACGTGTCGTACTTCCAGTACATTGACCTGGCACGCATGGCCGAGAGCGAGTCACATGCCAGTGTCATGCGGGGTAACCCGCCAGGGAGTACGACTGTGCCGCGGGGAAACCCGCCTACCGACACAGCCGACACTTCAGAAATTGTGCACATCAAGCAGCCGAGTAAGACGTGCCTGGATGATGGTGGAAATTCCATACTCATCGACGTCGGTTCGAAGATCAACATCATGGGCGAGAACACGAGCCGTAAGTTCGTCCAGGTTGCCGAGGCACATGGCCGTACTTGTACGTTCGAGCCCCGATCTCGTTTGAATATCAACGGAGTGGGAGAAGGGTCGGCCCCAGCGGATACCGTAGGCACATTCAGTATTGCCTGCGAGTGCCAGGGGTCGGCCCAACTCGATTCATACAAGACGAACATTGTGTCAGGCTGTGGCAAGGACCTGCCAGCCATCCTAGGTCTCGATAGTATGCAGGACAAACGCACGATCATCGTGCTTGAACGAGGCCAGAAAAAGCTGATATTCCCTGGTAAGGGGCAGGTCAGAATGGAGCTCCCAGAAGGCTCCAAAATCATGCCGACGACATAGTTGCCGTCAGGGCATCTGTCGATCAGGTGTGATTGTTTTGGAGCTGCGGGGCAACCCGCCTCGAGCTCAAGCAGCACGTCCTTCCAGACAGTGCTGACAGGCGAGCCGACCCCAGCGCAGGAGCGCAATCAATTGCAGGGAAACCTGCCCCAGGGGTTGATGGAGACGCTCGCCAAGGCCACCATGCGAGGCGACAACATCGACGATCTCGAGACGTTCGATTGTTTTGTTGCCAGGACACTGGCCCTGCATGGTGGTAGTGTACCCATGGACGCTGTACAGTCCCGCCGTAAAATAGTGATGGGATACACTAATCGTGAATTGCATACGGTCAGCGACGCTAGGTCCAAAGGCGTGCTGAAACAGCTGATGGATAATCCATCGATGCTGACAGCATTTGCGGAGCAATCCGCCTCTGAGGCCACGGCGCGCTGCAGTGCTGAGCTCCAGCATCTGAGGGAAGCCCAGATGCTGGCAGATATTGTAGGCACATCTTCTTCATCTTGAAGATGGCAGGGCGACGTCGCCCCCTCGTCGTCTTGCCTGTTGGCTGAAAAGCCGGGGGGTAACAAGGACAGCGGGGTAACCTGCCTTAGTAAGAGGGCTTTTGCCATCGAAGATACGAGGGAGGCATGTGCCGACCTCCGCACACGAGGTTATATTTGTGATCGTATTTCCCACAACGAACTTATGACAAGCGTGGGCACAAACTACCTAGGTGCGGTGATCAGTGGAGATTACACTCTCATATGGATTAGTACTCCGGGTGACTGGTACGTACGAACTCCAGGAAAGAGAGTGGCCCCACATTGGTCACGTATCCAGAACCTGTTGATTAAAGCCAAGAAACTCCGCATGAAGATTATAATATTTGGTCCCCCAGGATATGTTTGGAAGTTATCTCCAGTACGTGATACCCTGGAAGATCTAAAGTTGTCAGTAATACGGATGCGTCTGTGTCATTTCGGTATTCGGTTCAATATGCAAGACAATGCACCAAGCGGTACCTATATGCAGGTAGCATCATCAATACCGATCAGCTCGAAGCTGTGGACATGTACCTGTAAGCAGGCCATACCGCAACATGTGTTGGATTGGTACGGCCATACAGTACGACATGCTGAATGGCGGGCTCAGACACGTACTATACTCATCCGTTCATTGAACGACAAAAGCCTGGGGAGCACCACCACGCACGGAAACGTGCCCGTATACTTAAATACGTATACACGTACAGACCATAACACCCGTCACTACGTGACGACTCATAAGGGAGGACCAAAATGGTCTGAAGTCATCCGACGTGTAACAATCAACCTGGATACCAACGCGGTTATTCAAGATATCTCAGTTACCGATCAACCAACAGGGTATGATTGGCATGCACCATCACCTGCAGGGGTTGCCAACATCAGTACTCGGTTGTATTGGCAACCCGAGGAACCGGTCTTGCTCGGAAACGAGCTGACTCAATCACCACAGAAACATCGACGCGTCATCATAGATGACTGTTCTCTCCCCCTCCCGACTCTGGCGATTGACGCATGTACCCATTCAACCGCGACAATGAGTACACAGACCGACGAACAAGACGAGCAAGCTTTACCCACTGAATCGCGTATAAAACAGAAGGAGAGGCTCAAAGCCGAAAAGGAAGCAGGCATCAAGCCTCGCCGCATTAAAAAGCACGTTGAAGACGGAAATGACGATTGCGGCGACGACTTGTCAGGACTCGGACAGGATCTTATGGCAACCTGGAGTACTGACGTCCCTGTTGAGCTGATAAGCTCCGACGAGGACGATGACCTGTTCCTTACCCTCCCCACATCTATGCCCGACACACACGCTAACATATACAGCATAGTTGCTACACTATGCTACGGCCATAACAACTGCGTGGATATGTTGGAGCTTTGTGGCGGTGAGGGTGGCATCTCAGAGCTTGCCTTCTCAAGGGGACTTTCCTCAGGCGGCAACTTGGACAAGACTGCATATGTCGACCTGGGAGACCCCTCGGTGCAGCAGGTTATAGATCATTACTTTGCGATATGCTACGTACGAGTTGCCATACTGCAACCCAGCTGCCGCACCACAGGACCACCATCTTACTATAACTACAAAGTCAACTATAACACTTGGGAACAGCACCACAGAGAAGACTTACCACACATAATTTACTGTGGTAAAATTGCTGTAACCCAAGATGACGCTCAGAGGTGGTTTATACGCGAACAACCTACAGGAACATGGGTGGACGATATCTCTCCATGGACGAAGCTTGCCAACCGACCACACATTACAACCGTGCGCATTGACCAATGCGCTACGGGACTTAAGGATACGACTGGTGACTATATTAAGAAGCCGACAAATATCACCAGCAACGACGAGACAATTCTTAAACCCTTTGAGCGACTCAAGTGCAACGGTCAGCATGTGCACGCACAACCGTGCAACACCGAGCTTTCACTAGCACAAAGATATACTCGACGACTGCAGTCTGCCTTCGTGGAAGCCGTCTATCTGGCGAAAGCCATTGACACTACGCGCGGAAACGCGCCTATAAGTACTGCACATGCTTATCCTGCCGACCTTCCTGAGCAAGCTGAACCAGGCGAAGGTATGAGACGCATCGGTGATCGTATCATCCCAAAGGTGGCTACGTGCCCGGCATGCATCGACAACGTCCGAAAGGACAGTCCTAGCCATAACAGAGACCCTACGCAGTGCAAATATCATGACTCTATCTCTGTATACTGGCCATGTCCAGCATGTCAGAGGGATCTTACGAGAAGCAAGGGTGTTAAGAATCACCTTGATACCGAACATGGTAAATGTCGTTTTGCCTGGTAAATGTCGTTTTGCTGAACCGTTTAAACTTCCAGACGACCGCGACCCCGAAGGCAAAACCGTACCAGCTTGGTGGAAACCCTTACCTAAACCTGGTGAGGGCCAAGCTGCCTTATTCTGGTCGCAGTTGCTAGGTTTTTTCGCTCTTCGTCCATTCATCTTTCCCTTTTTTTCCCTCTCCTGTCTCGACATTGTCCTCTGTTTCTTTCATTTTCGTCATGCCTCGCTACTTCGCCTCGTTTCCTTTCGTTTACTTCTTTTTCTGTTGTTATCTGCCCCCCCTTTTCCTTCCGCATTTTGCAGTCGCCCTTTATTATTTACTTTCTTTAATACTGCTCTACACCTACGGCTCCCTCTTGTTTGTTACTCACTTTCACTTTTCCTTCCCTCCTTTCTCCTCTTCCCCTTCTTCCCTTGTTCTTTCGTTACCCACTGTTATGTATTTCCTTCTCGCTTTCATTCCCTTTTCATCTTTTAATGTTTCACATGATTTGGGTGCTTCTAGATTCTCCGCTACAGTTTTCCCACCCACAACCCCCCCCTCTATCGGCTCACTATCCCTCTCCACCTCCTTTTTTTCCATTCTCTCTTTATCCATAGGGGCCAAGCTTCAGCTTAGGTGGCCGCCAAGGCGCACACGCCAGGCCACCACGACCACGATCCTTCGGTAACGTCGATCCGACATCTGGTACCAGCAGCTACGACCTGCTACGAGACGCCCCCGAGCGTGGAAACACGCCTTCTGCGTCTTCTAGCGACACGCCACAGGTAGCGGCCCGCCGCGGACGCCTACAAGGCGTACCACCACCTCCAGACGCAGTCAACACAGGGGATCAATTGCGGAGAGCTACAAGGAACCCTCTTGCCTCCACCGGCTCTGGGGCTCCACGACTACCCGACTGGACGAGATTTGACATCCAACACAGTCTACAGAGTCTCCGTAGTCACGAACCCCATGTCGTGAAAAAGGAACTCCGAAAACTGCATCTGCGATGGCATCATGCGAAGGAGCCAAAGATGAGGCTAATCCTCGAAAAGGTGGGGCTTGATAACGTTCGACTGAACATGATCAAGGAAATCTGCGATACCTGTCGGGAATGTAGAGCATGGGAACGTCAGGAAACTCAACATTACCATCGGTAAGCCTCCCTGGTAACTGGCTCGATGAAGGGGAAATGGACCTCATGTTTTACAAGAAACGGACCATATTTCATATTATGGATCGTTGTATTCGCCTGGCAGCAGGCCTAGAGATTTCCGACAGAGAACGTGACGCCATCATCGACGCCTACCACTATTGCTGGATTGCCTATCACGGACCCTCCAAAGTTTTATACTCAGACGGAGAAGGCGCCCTGAATAACGATGCCGCTAAAACCATGATGGCCAATAAGGGCACGGAACTTCGTATCCGAGCACCTGGCCAACACGCGACTTCAATTGAGTCACGAAACGGCATTCTCAGAGGCGTCCTCCACATGATTGAGGAAGAATTGAATAGACACAACTTCCCTGTTGTATTCACTAGAGTATTGGCGGAAGGCATCTTCGTTACTAATGCGTTTACGTTTTATAGCGGAGTATCGCCATATCAGGCACACACAGGACGTCAGCCCTCCTTCCTTCCTGATCTCGATACCCTTGACTTTCCCAAGGGACCCGAGACTTCAGGACACGAACGAGAACGTCGTGTAAGGGAAGTCAGCCTCGAAGCTATAACTCAGGCTACTGCTGTAGCCAAGACAAATCGGGCTCTTAGGGCTAAGACGACTCCTGATGGTGCTCGCCTCTACTCATCAGGGGATTTCGTCGACTACCACCGACCTACTGCCACCAAGGGCGACCATGGAGGCTGGAACGGCCCATTCCCGGTGATCCGAAACGTGCCTGAAAGAGGACATATTGTTGTCAAGGCGGGATCTCGTGAGGTAATTGTGATGTATCCTGATGCTCGTCACACACTATACATCGAATGTCTCCTCACGCGGGAACTTGGCATGGATAATATGGCCATGCAAACCGTCCTTGCTTATGTGGCACACCTCAGCGCAGGGAAACCTGCCAAAGTTTTCGGGTATATCCCCGACTACAAGGGAAACCTTAATCTGTCAGACGACAGCAAGTTTCACCCGCGCGTACACTTAGCACTACAGTATCTCGTACGAAATTACTTCCGAGTAGAACATGTAGTAGCAGTTCGATTGGCTAAGAGTGTGTCAAGTCTACCTGCAGTAAAGTACGCCACCGGGTCTACGCTGATCCACTGCGACAACGACATCAGCCCGGCGTTTCACTATTACGAATGTGTGGGCACTGGCTTAAACATTTCTCAGATCACTGGTAGCACTCACTCCAGACTCATTCAATGCTTGACTTCACGTGTTCCTTCCTTAGGATTCCACGACGATTTGGCTAAATATCAGCACCCAAGCAACGCGTCTGGAGAACACGAGTCGCCTGGAAACAGGCCTTCTCCAGACACACCAGACGCTTCATCGCCGAGCGAAGGCCGTCTGTCGACAATCTACGAGGAAAATGAGGAACACAATATCGAAGCTATGATGCTGGAAGAGTGGTACGACGAGCTACGTATGGACCTTCATCCTACGACGATTACCGATGATTATCTGTATTGCGTCCCAACAACTATGCTGCCCGACCAATGTGTTTTGGTTTCAGCATCTGTGGACGAAGATGATATTACATCATCAGATATGCTCGGAGACGAGCCGAAATCATGTGAGTCCTGTCTAGTATCGCTTTGTTCAAACACAACTGACGAGAGCTACTTTCTAGACAGTGATGAATACGGTCCTTACGTTGAATTATGCTTTACATCAGAAATGTCAAAAATAGTGTTGGATCAGACTCAACTTGCACAGCTCGATACCGATATGGTCGCAACGATGAGAGTATATGTATCCTCTGCTGCTAAACGCGCTGTGGTTGTCAAAGAAGATGATCTACTGACCAAAGCCGACATAGCAGCACATCCAAAGGAGGTTAGTGAAGCCTTATATACTGAGCTCAAAATCTGGATTGATAACCGATGCCTTGAGATGTACGATTTATCCAAAGCTTCCAACATCATGACATCCAGATACGTATACAAGTGGAAGTTCGTAAAGATGGGTACCGAGAACGTTAAAAACCATTCGTCTCAGACTGGTCCTTCGTGGATTTATGGATACTGAGGCTTTTGATGTGGAAACATTCTCGGGAATCGCCCGAAGGCAGTCCCAACGACTCCTGGCAAGTGAAGCGGCATGTCATCCAGAGTGGATCTTAGCATCCATGGATATCGATAAGGCGTTCCTAAAAGGTTTGACCTATGAGGAACTTGCCCATGCCACCGGCGAGGAAACTCGCATGGTTTGTTTTACTCTTCCACCAGGAAGCGCTCAGGTACTTCGTACCTTACCCGGCTTCTCATCCTACGACGAAAGTCGACACTGCCTTAGATGCCTCAAACCAGGAACGGGTACTAAGGACGCCCCAAGAGCGTTCTCTCTCAAACTTCGTACGACCACACGAGCTATAGGACTTACGCCGACCAGCTACGATCCTGAATTTGAATTCAGCCAAGACTTTCTGAGTGCAAAACATGTCGATGATATTAACATGACAGGTCTAGAGAAAAATATAGACGACTATGTACAACGTGTCGAAAAGGTATCTGGCAAATGCAAGCTCAACAAGCACACATATACGAACTGCGCCGTTCGCTACACTAAGAATGATCAGGGAGATGTGATCATGGACCAGGACGAGTATATTAAACAACTACGTCCTATCACACATCCAGAACTTACAGGAGCTGCGGCCGACGCCAAGGCCACGAAACTCACTACCGACATGTTCGTCAGCCTGCGAGGAGCCCTCGCCTATGCCCTTCTTACCCAAATCTGGCTTATGGTATATGTGGTCTCTCTTCAGAAAATTCAAGAGCCCACCAATTTGCAAGTCAGACGTTTGAATGCTGTGACGCGAAAGCTGATCAGCAGTCCGAAACGTATCACCTTCCCTCGGATGAAGCCGACGAATGAAGTTGACATCCATAGCGATTCGGGGTATCGGAAGCTTACCGGGGAGGAGGATGACGAGACCAAGGTCTACGGCATACGCGGGGCCAACGTACTACGGCGAGGAAACTCGCCCCAAGGCAAGTCCGTCGTTCACCTCTGTGACGGACTATGCAAATCACACCGATTACAGGTGAGGTCCAGTTATGCTGCGGAGGCACTTGCAGCCGCACATAACCTTGATGAGTGTTACCCTACGCTCATTACTCTCCACGAGCTTAAGGTAGGAGCTTTGACTCCACGACAACTACGAGACATGAGTGAAGTTGGAGGCCTAGCTATCAAAGTCTCTCTTACCATAGACGCCGAGTCCGTCTACAAATCTTTATCAAGCAGGGATCTCAATATACCTACAGAACGGACTCTGCTTGGACATATCAGCTGGATACGTGAGCTCATGGATATAGGTATAGTACATAATGTGCAATGGTGTGATACTAGGGATATGACCGCAGATGGGCATACAAAGGGAAGCATCGTTCGGGAGCTGCTTCTGGAAGTGATGTCAGGCACTCAGTCATTTAAGTATGACGTGAAGCAATTTGTTCCCTTTCGGGGTCCCGAGGACAGAGACAAACCTAAGTCTAATCAATTTTAGTCTGTCCTTGTTGCCCTCGCGGTCCAATTTGCCAGCACGGGCGCCTACTATAAAGGCGCCCCTCTAGTTGCTCGGAAACGAGCATTATATTTCACGCCTGGCAACGAGCCGGCTTCGTACAACTCAGGCTCTTTGCCTTAATACACATTTGCTTGGTGAGGTATGGCTTAATTTTGGCTTACCTCTAACTGAGCCGATAGCCCTTCATTGTTTGAAGGGGCTGTCCTGTATTTGCGTGAAATACTTTGCGAGGAAACTCGCCTTACAGTCTGGTGTTTGACCAGACTGTACGCACTGTTTCTTTTCTTTGCAAACAGTCGTGCGCGCGATCTTTGCGTGCGACTATGCTCTCCGTCTCCTCCCCTCCCGACTTTAAGGGTAGCTCTTTGGGAGATATAGCTCGCGCGCCGCTGCCTTGGGCTCAAGGCGCGCGCGCCCTATTTGCCCGGATACCTGATGGTATTCGCTATTTGCCCGGACACCGCGAGTGTTCGCTATGTGCTGGAAAGATCATTACATCGATCTTATCCTATCTTACCCATCCACCCCTCATACTGTACCTTCACAGCAGAGCGATGGATGCAATTTGCCAGGCTATATGCCCCATTTGAGTTACCAGGCTCACTTTCGACTCCCTCCTCCTCCTCCCTCTCCTCCTCCTCCCCCCTCCTCCCTCCCCCCCCCACCGTAGGGGCCCATCCAAGCGCCAACCCGCAGAAACCGACGCAGGGACACCCCCGGATCGCGATCGGCGTCTGGATGGGCCCCAGGGGCTCGCCCAAACGCCAACCTGCAGAAATCGACGCGGGGACGCCCCCCGCTCGCTGGAGCTCACCTCGCAGGAGCGCGATCGGCGTCTGGATGAGCCCTATAGGGGCTTACCCAATCGCCAACCCGCGCGAATCGATGCGGGGGCGCCCCCAGCTCGGCGGGGTCCCTGGAGCGCGATCGGCGTCTGGATAGAGGGGCACCCCCGGATCGCGATCGGCGTCTAGATGGGCCCCAGGGGCCCGCCCAAACGCCAACCCGCAAAAATCGACCCAGCTCGCCGGGCTTCTGGATGAGCCTCTGGGGCCCATCTAAACGCCAACCCGCAGAAATGGACGCGGGGGCGCTCCCCGCTCGCTGACCCCCCCGCCCCCCAAAGGAGCGCGATCGGCGTCTGGTGGGCCTCTGGATGCTAATGCTAATCCGCAGAAATCGACGCGGGGGCGCTCCCGGTTCGCTCGCTCCCCCCGCCCAGCTGACATATCGGGGCCATGGGGCCAATCTGGGTTGGCGCGCGACGCCGTGAGTTGATGACGCCCAAGGCCTGGACTGGTCGGCCAAGCGGTTCTCTTGGGGCATATTCTTCGGGGTGAGAACGTCGGATAAGCAGAAATGGAACCTCTCTAAGGCGCCTTTCGTGTCCCCCGCGAGGTATTCGTGGAACGACGCGTATTGTATGCCCGCTAGCAGGCTGCACTTCGTGTCTGCCTGGAGCTGGCGGTCCACCGTGGCCCTCAAGTCGCCGCCCACCGCCATCGGGTTGTAGCAGCGGATGTTCTCCTCCAGCGTCATCTTCTCGGCCTTGGAACTGCCCACCCCCTTGTTGATCCCGTAGAACAGCTCCTCCCACAGGAAACAAGTTCTGTAGATCAGGCGCGCGACGGCGGTGAGCCACCCAGGGTAATTTGTTCCAGCGGTGATGAAAGAAGACAGCCCGCCAGGGATCCGCTCCACAATGGCATTCACTTTGAGGATGATCTTCTCGAGGACGGTCTTGATGATCATCGGCGACTTGCCCCCGCCGCTGCCCGCGATAAAGATGGTGGGCATGTCGTCGCGCAGCAGCATCGCCCCGCGCGCGACGCGGTGGTCGTTGTTGGTGAGGTAGGCAAACACGACGTTCAAGGCCTGGTCGATGTTGAGCGCGCCCATGCAGACGCAATCCCCGAGGAAACGCACGACCGGCTGCAAGGGAACCTCTACGGTCTCACGCACGCCGTGCTCCCTGACGTAGTCCAGTGCGTCCTGAAAGCGCCAGTTCGCGCCCTTGGCAACCAGCTCAGAAACAAATTGGCGAATGTCCTCCTTCATTTCGCCGTCGTTCTTGAAGAACTTCTCGACGTTCGGCCACAGCACCTTGCACAGGTCAGGCTCTGTCAACAAGGAGCGAGGGTCCGCGGTCAAGTCGACGCCCGCGCTGGCGGCCACGCGGGCGAGGTGGCCGCGCAACTTATCCAGGGCGTCGGCCTCCCAAGGGTCAGTTGGGACGTCGATGGGGGCCCTTCCTGGGGCCGCCCACTTGGCCCCGGGCCCCGAAGGCTGGGCTCCCGGGCGACCTGCCTCACTCGCCGCGGGCGCGGGGACGAGCGTTTCCGCCGTGGCTGGCGCGGGGGCCGCGCGCGGGCGAGCGCCGCCGACGAGGCTCCAACGGCGAGGTGGCGCCGCTTTTATGGAACCAAAAAAACTATGATGGGCGCGAGGCGTCGGAGCGCGCCCGCCCAACCGCTGGCGCTCAGAGCGGGGCGCGGGGGTGGCCCCCTCTCACTAGGTTTCCCGGGTGGGAGCGCTGAGCTGCGTCTCTGCGTCTGACGGGCCCCCCGGGGCCCGTCCCAGCGCCAACTCAGAGGGCGAGGTTCGAGGGCGCCCCCACGACGCCGAACTGCTCGGCAGGGGCGCGAGCGGCGTCTGGGCGGGCCCAAGGGGCCACCCAAGCGTCAACTCGCAGAAATCCACGCGGGGGCGCCCCCCGCTCGCACCCCCCTCTCCCCTCTACAGGATGGCGATCGGCGTCTGGATGGGCCCCAGGGGCCCGCCCAAACGCCAACCCGCAGAAATCGACGCGGGGGCGCTCCCCGCTCGCTGGAGCTCCTTCTGCGCAGTTCCGGGGGAAGTCTCTGCGGGCAACCGACGGGGCCAGCGAATCACACGCCCCGCGTCATTTTTCCATGGCGAAGCGGGCGCTCCGGGCCGAGCCTACGCAGCCCTGGCGCTCGCTGCGCCCAAACAGCGCGCCTGCTTCCTCTTGCGTGGCGGCTTCTTCGCAACTTTCTTGGGAATGGTCTTGCGGAATGCGTCGAGGTCGCCCTGCCACAGCCGCGCCGACTCTCTAGCATCGGCTTCCTCGAACCACCGCAAAGTCTCCACCATAATTGCGATTTCCTGGCTGACTGCATCTGTGCCGTGGGCCAGAATGGTCCGAAGAGCTGCATGGGAGCGACGGCGCGCCAAGCGCAGGAACAACATGTCCATGTGCATGCGGAAAAGCTCGTCCCCCAGCTTGGTTATCTGACCGGTCCTGAAAATACTTATGATCTCGCTGCGCAAAACATCTAGGTCCGTGGTCCCGCTCGCCAGCTCGAAGCCCGCCGCGCGAGCGCACCGACACAAGTATGACCAATTGAAACAGCCCTGCAAATAAGTCTTTTCCTCGCGTCGCTGAAATATTTCGAGAATGGCAGGTGTCACGCAAGGGCGCGGGCCCCCCACAGGATTCGGCGTTGCCGCCTCGCCCTCAGTCTCGCGAGCAATGCCGACGTTGCGTCGGGTGCCGGGCAACGCCTGCATGAACCAGCGCTTCACCGTCACCACTTCAGCCAGGTATTCAGCCTCGTCGTTGTATAGCCACGGCGTGGCGTCAACGTGGAGCTCCGTTGACAATTCGTGGGCAATGCGCTCTATCTCTCCCCACGGAGGCACACAGGAGAAAATGTCCAACCAACGTTTGGTGAACAAGACACATGGTTGTCGCATGAAAGCCTGCGCCTGCGCAATTCCCTTCTCATATGCCGCTTTCCCGTCGGTCGCCCTCCACGTCTTGAACGCATTGTGGCCCAACATGGCCGCGTTCAGCAGAATGGGGCGCGCGACCTTTGGCAGAGGAGCCTGCGGAGGAAGCCTCGCTGGAACAGAAATGCCCTGAAAGTCCGACCGCGAAGGCGCGCTGAACCGCGCCTGAGCGGCTGCGAACGCATCATGCAGCAATGGGGAAGAAGTGAAAGCTTTCGGCGCATAGTGCACAAGGTCGAAATCCAAGTGCTTCACGTCTTGGAACACCAGAAATCCAAACCGCCCATTCCGGACCTCGCGTTCCAAAGCATCGACCCGAGCCTTCGGACAAGCAACGTCCTTGCAGGGCGCCTGGTCCCCCCAGCGTTGCAACCGCAACTCGCCTAACATGTATTTGTGGTGCCTGTAATTGTCCGTCCCAAAAGCTAACAGAGCCCCTCTGTCAGGGGATTGGGCATTGGCCTCCACGTGGATGTCCAGGTTCTCTTTCAAACCCTGGGCGAATCCTTCGCGCCGTTCGTTGACCACGCGAAGAGGCGGCCCGACCAAGCACCCCTCCTCGTTAAGGATTGGTAAGACGGCGGTCTTCGGCGCAGCAGGCTGGGAGTCCCTCGCGAGTTTTGCAGCCTTGCGATGCCCGTCGATCTTATGCACCCTTGTTCTCTTGGCCACGCACTTGCGTAGCTCTAAGACTTGCGGCGCCACCCGTAGCCGGTGGAAGTCGCGCACCAGGTCCCGCAATGTCGCCGAGGCAGGGGCAAAAGACAACCAGTATTGCAATACTAACGCGCCGTGCGGTTTCAGGTGCGCACTGTCCATTGCATACCCTTGCAATCTGCTCATGTATGCCGTGCGGACCGACTCTAAGCTGCGAGTCTGCCGCAAACTCTGATACAACGTGGCAATGAAAGGAACGGTGTTCCAGACCGTCTTACGACCGCTACCATGTCCGCGAAATTCCCTTGCACCCGAGTTAGTCTGGACAGCGGCGCGAGCAGGGAATACTCCTTTGGCCTCGAAGTGGCGTCTGACGTCCTCGTCACTGCAATATGTTTTTTTACCACAACCCCGGCATCGAACGTCCTGCCTAAGAACCAAATGGACATGGGTGGCATCGAGAATAGCTGTAGGCCCGTACCGTCCAAGCGATGTCGGCGCAAGGCGTTCGCAGCCGCAACTGCATGCAAGAGGAATCACCAGCGGCACTTCCAACCCCGCCCACTTGACGCAGCCAGCCGACCTGTCCAGTACAGGTGCGGAAGGCGCAGCTCCGGCTCCGCCCGGCTCAACGCCGGGCGCGCATCGCCTCATAGTGCGAATCGTTTCTAAGTCTTTGTTTTGTAGCAAGCCTGTTCTGAAATGGTGGTTGATCACTTTGGCGGTGCCCTCCTTGACCACCGCAAGCATCTTCATGATGCGCTTGGAACAAGGCAGCCTGGCGAGCAAGGGGTTCGAAATCTGATGGCCAGCACGTTCTCTGACGTTCGCCCTGCCCAGGCGCGGTAGCAACCGCAGCGCCTTCATCAAAGCAGCGCTAGTCATGCGCTCACCCCGGTGCTTTGGCAAAGCAGAGTCCTTGGCGATGGCCATCCTCTTGCGCCCCTTCCGGCGCACTTGCGGCTGAAGGCCCATGGCTTTGGGCACCGAGGACTGGCATGTCTGCGCAGCCTCGTTGTGGGCCCCATCACCTCCATGCACCAAGCGTCGCAACTCTTCCAGCTCAGTAACCCTGAAAGGCGACGCCATGCATGCGACGATGTGTTCGTTTCGGTTCGTTGGACGCCGCGAAATGTGAACCGTCTTCTTTGAGCCAATAAGTGCACGGCTTCGCGTTTGAGCGGTTGCGCAAGAAGCCCTCAGGAGCCGCCCAAGACGGCCCAAGAGGCCCCCAAGACGGCCCAAGAGGCGCCCAAGATGGCCTCAAGAGGACCCCAAGAGGGGGGTCGCGATCCGAAAATCCGAGCATTCCGCCCCAAGAGGGCCCCAAAAGGCCCAAAGAGGCCCCAAGAATCCCCCAAGAGGCCTTCAGGAAGCTCCTAGGAGGCCCCCAGGAGGCCCAAAAAACGCTTCCAAGACGCTCCCGAGAAGCCGCCCACGAGACCCCATCAGCCATCCGAGTGGCTTCAGCCCCACACAACCACGTGGGCCGGCGGAATGAGCGAAGCGATTAAATAAGTGCACGGCTTTGCGTTTGAGTGGTTGCGCAATTGTGCGATAACCTAAAAAACTTCGCGGATGTCAAAATGAAATCCCACCAGCCCTCTGGGCGTAGGTGGTTTAACGAGTTTTGTCTTCTCTCTTTCCACAACCCCTCCTACCCCTGCTCAGGCTACCCCCTCCACTGGGCCCGAGAGGTTAGAACTGCCAAGATGGCCCAAGATGGCCCAAGAGCGGCCCAAGTGCGGCCCAAGAGGGCCCCGATACGCCCTTTTTGAACCCCCGAGGGGGGGGACATAAGAAAACCTTCCTCATTTTTGAGCCATGGGGCCCAAGATGGCCCCAAGAGACCTCTCAGACGCCCCCAAAGAGCTCCAAGAGGGCCCCAATATGGCCCTAAAAGAGCCCCAAAAGAGCCCCAAGAGGACCCCAAGAGGACCCCAAGAGAGCTCCCAGATGGCTCCAAGAGACCTCCGAAAACCTCTCACAACAACACCTCCACTCGCCTGGGCATCGTTGCTGGATGGGCTGGTGGGGATACGCGAAGCGTCAAACATTACAAACAACAAACAGTGTTTGCACTCAGTGGCGTCCCACTTATGTTGCTAAGGATATGGATGGGTGCTGCAGGGTTCCGCCACGTTCTGGGCGCAACCTATGACACAACCTATTCGACGGGTCCGGAGAGGCTCCGCCACGTTCCAGGCGCAACCTATGATTCAACGCATGGCGCATCATACTCGACGGGTCCAACAAAATCCCGCCACGTTCCGGGCGCAATATATGGCGCATCCTGTGGCACCACTTGGGTTGCCCATCGTCGTCGCCATCATCATCAGCATCATCATCGACCTCGCCGTCGTCATGGCCATCATCATGGTCATCCTCATGACCATCATCATGATCATCCCCATCCCTTCTCCTCCCCTCATCATCATCAACCTCATCATGGTAATCGTCAGTATCATCATCATCATGATCATCATCAGTGTCGTCATCATCATCATCATCATCATCGTCATCATCATAATAAGTCCAGCAAGGCCGGCTGGGCCGGTAACGGGCTGGTAGGGCCGGGCCGGTAGGACCGGTACTTCCTTGAGACTCCAAGGTCGATCTATAGTGCGGGGTCGAACTATAATGCGGGGGTTATACTTTTCTGCGGGTCGATCTATAGTTCGGGCGCGCCGAAAATAGTTCGACCCGCCGTTTTGGGGCAAACGGGGCTTCAGCGCCCATGCTCGCGCTCACCCCACTGGGAGGGGTCCAACATATATTTGAGCCGACAGCAATGCATGACAACGATACACACAGAAGCGTTCTTTTCAAAGCATGCGCACATTCGGCTGGCCGCAGAACTTAGAGATGCATGCCGCCGAAAACGCTCTCATGGACCTCCTTTGGCCCCTCCTTCGGCCAAATGCAGCTACAGATCCACCGAAATCCTCATCCCTATAGTTCCAGTGCTTCGCTGGTTCACCGCCGCCCATGCACGGCTCCAGAAACATGTGCATTTTAGGCTTCACTTTAAAATGGGCAGGAAGCGCGTCTTGCAAAGCGGCCGTCTGCGTGGCAAACTTACTCGAATGCTCTCTAAGAATGTCCACAGCAAATGGGCGATTGTCAGAGAGTGCCTCGTAACACCGAGATAAGCTTTTCATCCCTGCGTGAATGGACGATTCTACAGCTGCCCGCTCGTCGACGCCATTCCTCATATCAAGGAAAGCCTCCGCCATCTCCAATGCCCATGGAACCATGTGCCTGAGCATCCCCGCGCCGCACCTCATCTTAGCCGTCGTTGCTTTTTTTCCTTTCACAACGCCCACGTCAGTCTCGATAGGCGGCTGGTCTTCTCACCTGGCGGCTGCCTGTCGTAGAACGCCATCAAATGACAATGTAGTGTGGAGACGCGGCCTTTCTGGGTAGTTCCAGCCACCTTTTTGTGCGTTACAAGATACCATAGCAAGCCCCCTATGAAGTCAGCCGCTACTCCAAGATCAACAACGTGTAACCAATCTAGCTTCAGCAACTTTTCGTTCGCATACGGCACTTGGAAGAGAGGGCACACCTGCTCGCCTGAAACGATAATATTCGCAAGGACTTCTGGCCATGTGCGTCGGTGCGTTCTCCACGGCGCGTCTCCCCCAGTCTGCGATTTCACCTGCGGGGAGTAGCCAAAAACACTCCTCCTCCTCCTCCCTCCTCCTCCTCCACCACCCCTCCCCCTCCTCCTCCTCCACCCCCCCTGGAAGGGGCCGCAAAACGACGACGACGCACCCCCTCCCAGAGGGGATTTCCATCCCCCCCTGATGTGTTGCGCTCCCATGGCCTCGTCCTTCTTGATGTTGCACAGGAAGCATACTTCGTCATCTTGCCAGCCAGGTAGCTTGAGCACCTCCTTCATCATTTTCCAGTCCCCTTTGATCTGGCAAAGCACTCCGCCAATTGGTAGGGTTGCATCGGCCACTTGTCGGCGCTTCCTCCATGCGTCCTGCGCGCCGAAGGGAGAGCCGTCGTGCCGTGCCGCCGGCCAGCGCTTCGCAGCCAAGTGAACAAAGCTCCACTGCACCACTGCAAAAACATCATCAAATGTGTTGGGGCCCACGTGCTCTTTGAGGAACGCTGTGATTGGGGCCCGCAGGTTTTTCCAGCGCCCCGCAGCCCCTGGTAACATGAGGCTGATGATCTCTGCGCTCATCGATCGGTCCCAGAAGCAAGGGACCCCGTCCTGCCACACGCCCAGGGCCACCAGGTCGTTGCAACCACTCTCCCCCTGGCTCTTTGCACGTGGCGCAGAGACACGCCGTCGAGACTCGACGTCTCCAGTAGCACGCTCCGCTCGCCAAAATGATGAAGTTGATGAAGTATTTCGTGAGGAAGCATCATCGCTAAGTCCATCAGTTGTTCTGTTTCAGACTTGGGGCCCCAGCCCCTCACCCGGCAGTGATAGAGCGGAGGCCACCCTTTCCTGAAGAAATCCCGCCTGAACTTCCTGGCAGCGTTTTTCATGCCCGACGTTGACTCCGTAGTGTGCAGGTCGGAGAGACCTGTCGCAGATGCAGAGACGCAGTCATTGATCAGCTGAGCGCCGCGCTGCCCGCTGACCACGTTGCTGCTTATCAGGTCCTGCACGTTCGCTCCCAGCCGCCTCTCCGGCGGCAGGCCCAACCTGTCATAAGGCAACCGCCGCCTGGAAAGCATCCCGCGGGGCCCGCGGGAGACAGGCGCGAGCGCGGCGGCCTTGAGCCACTGCAGTGGCTACGGACATGCGCGGCTGAGGCAAGGGGCCCTTGCCCTTTCCCGCGCCCCTCCTCCGCGCCCTCCTTCAATCCCTTTCATGCCCCTCCCCTCCTGCTACTCCCCTCCTGATGATACCAAGCCCCCCTCCCCCCCGCCCCCCCCTCCCCCCGCGCCCCTGCGATGAGGGGGGCTTCTTTACTGGCAAAACCAGAAACACGCGAAACACGCGGCCCCTCACGAAGGGGCACCCCTGGCAGAGGAAGCGGCAAGTTCTCGTTTTCCCACGGGCGTCGGAAAGGCAGCGCTGCATGCGCGTCGTCGGGCGAGGCAGAGCATCTCAAACCCTACTGCATATATGCATGTAAATACTGATATGTAGATGTAGATGTAGGGCCGCAGCTCAATTGAGGAACTTCTTGAAGCGCTTGACCGAGAGCTGAGTGCCCTCGTACATGTGCTCGTGTGTGTTGTAGGCGGCCTGGACCTCATTCTTCAGCTTATCGTACATGTCCGTGTCCTTGCCGACAGAATCAGCGCCCTCAATTTTCGCAATCAGAACCTCCATCGCCGTCTCGTGCTGGTCCGCATTGTCCACGCACTTCTTGCACTCATTGGCCCAGATCTGGAAGCTCTGACGGTCCTTCTGATCCTGATCCCCAGCCTTCGCGAGCAACTGATTCTTCGTGTGCTTTAGGAACTTCAGCTCCTTCTGATACTTGTCCAGCATTTGCCTTGGTAGGGATCATAAACAAGCAATGCGCCGACATGCTTTTCAACGCAAACAACGCACGACAGAACGGATACGAACCAGTTTCTATCGCCATCCCCTCCAGGAGGGGCGGCGGGGGCGTGGCGGGGGAGAGGGCCCCCCCTCTGGGAGGGGTCTGGCAGAGCACCAGAGATGGAAGGGCAGGGGGCGGCTGCCGAGGACGGCGCGCGATCTCGTCCTTCTTACTCACGATCTCTGGCCAGTGCGGATTCTCGATCTTCACCTCGCCGCCCCCACCCGACCCCGAAGCGCTGGGCGACGGGAGCTCGGCCATCCTGATGCCTGCAGCTTCGAGTTGCTTCAGGTTCTTCAGGTTGGACGCCCCCTTGAAGGTGCGCGAGTCCTTCGTCACCAGCTGGTCATCGTCCATGTTGCGCTCGACGAAGTACCACTCCTTCCACAGAGGCCTGTCCATGACATCTTCCTTGATGGGGAATTCTTCTTTGGTGCCATGCTCTTCGCTGTTCTCCTCCCACCATTCCTGCACGAAGGCAGTGGCTTCCTGGATGTTCGCAAAGTCTTTGATGGTGAGGTTCTTGAGGGCCAGTGCCTGCGATACATTCCGGTACCCTTTCTTGGCAGAGCGCGTGTGCACCTCTTCATTCGTGCATCTCTCTTCGAAGGTGGCAAACCAGTCAAGTGTCTTATCCTTGTCACTCGCGAAGGTCTGCAAGAAACGCTTCCGATCGGCTGGGTCCTTCATCCCGTTCCAAAGCGCCTGGGCTGCTCTGGCGGATTCTGCTGTGCTCGTAGGTTTCCCGCTGCCGTCCTTCTTCTCCGACTGGTACTTGAGCCGCGCCCTCATCTTGTCGGCCTCCTGCTTGTCGAGCCCGTGCCCCTTCGGGGCCGCCTTCGACTTCTTCGCCGCTGGTGCGCCCTGGCCCTCGATCTTCTTCTTCGGCGCCATGCTGCACAACGGTGTGAGGAGAGTGCCCAGCAGGAGCAGAGGAGGGACTACTCCTGGGGCGGGCATGGCTGCCGCGGGACTGACCCCTGAAATTTGGGATACAGCAGCAAAATCGAAATGCCCTGCGGCAGCCGAAACGCCTGCGAATGGCAAGTAGATCGTCGGGGGCCTTCCCCGCGCACTTCAGTGGTGCGTGCGGGTGTGGCGTGGTGCTGTGGGTGTGGCGTGTGTGGTGGTACATTTCAGTATCGTCGAGCCTTCCCCTCAGCCAGGGGTTCGTTTCTCTCCCCTCGAAGGGGCTCGCAACCCACGCGGTCGCCCCCCCCCCCTCGAAGAGAAGGGGTGCTACCTCATCAGCGGCGAGGCGGGGAGGGGGAGGGGATGTGCCAGGGCCCCCCCCCTCAGTAAGGGGTGCGCGTCCCCTCAAAAAGGGGCGCCCCCTCTCTGGATTGCTTTGCGCGGCAGGCAAGCACAGGGGCCCGAACGACTCACCCATGATGCAATGCTACTGCTCCCCCCTGCTGCCCCTGCTCACACTGCCCCCCTCATTAAAGGGGCTCACCCTCAGTAAAGGACGGTGGTCCCCCTCCGCAAGGGGCCCGTCAAAGATGTTTCAGGGGCCCCCCTCAATCAGGAACAC
Source organism: Prorocentrum cordatum (assembly GCA_963575745.1). Taxonomy (NCBI): domain Eukaryota; class Dinophyceae; order Prorocentrales; family Prorocentraceae; genus Prorocentrum; species Prorocentrum cordatum. The sequence goes on from CAUYUJ010022560.1 coordinate 89,670, forward strand.
CGCGCCCCCCAACCCCCCAAGGGGGCCCGTCAGATACGGCTCAGCCCCGCCCCCTCCCCCCCCACCCCCCCCCCCCCCCCCCCCCCCCCCCCCCCCCCCCCCCCCCCCCCCCCCCCCCCCCCCCCCCCCCCCCCCCTACCCCCCCCCCCACCCCCCACCCCCACACACTCACCCACCACCCACACACCCACAACACCACCACCGACCACCACCACCACCCTCCACACACACCCCTCCCCCCCCACCCTCAGCCAGGGGCGTTTCGCCCCTCTGCGGGACTCGCCTGGCCCCCATGCAGCGAGGGGGGGGTGCACTGCAAGCGACCTTTATGAGAGAGATTCTCTTAAGAGAATTCTCTTAAGAGAATTCTCTTAAGAGAACTCCCTTAAGAGAATTGTTGGTTTTGCCTGAGGCACCCACACAATTCTCTTAAGAGAATTCTCTTAAGAGAATTATCTTAAGAGAATTCTCTTAAGAGAATTCTCTTAAGAGAATTCTCTTAAGAGGATTCTCCAAAGAGAATTTCCCCTTAAGATAATCGGTTTTCGCGATCGCCCGCCCCCTCTGCCAGGGGCAGCCGCGCGCGCCCCTGCAACGAAGGGGCCGCAATCAAGCAGAGCCCCCTTAACCCGTGCCGCCTCTATTCTGGCGCGAGAGGCCGCGCTCTTGTATATGGATGTCGGCGCCGTCGCCGACGCGGTCGCCCCGCGGCTCAGGGCGCGCCGCCCTGGGGCGGATGGGGGTGCAGGAGGAAGGTTGACAAGGGGGAAGAGCAGAAGCAATAGGGAGATGGACAAGGAGGAGGGCGGGCGACAAGCAGGAGCAGGATGAAGAGTGACCAGGAGGATGGAGAAGCGGTCCTAGCCCCTCTTAGAGGTCGCCTTCGGGCGCTTGCCATTGCCCTTGTCCTTCTCAGTGTCCTTGTCCTTCTCTTTGTCGCCCCTCCCCCCTTTCGAGGGTCTGCCCCCCGCCTGGTCCGCGCGGGGCCTTTTTTTTGTTTTGGGGTCCTTCTTTTTGTTGTCTGCGTTCTCCGCGTCCGCCCTGGCTGCGCCCGCCGTTGCTGCGCCCGTCTCTGGCTGCTCTGGTGTTGCCGCTTCTGGCGCTGCCGTCTCTGCCGCCTGCCGCTCCTCTGCCTCTCGTTTCTGTTTCTGCTCCGCTTCCTCCTTGGCCCGCGCTGCGTCCTCCGCATCCTTGGCAGCCTTGGCCGCCTCTTCCGCCCTCCGTGCGGCCGCTTCGGCAGCCAGCAGCCTCGTCCTCGCCTGCGCTACGGCGGCCTCTGCTGCCCTCTGCAGCTCCAGGCGGGCCTCTGCCTCCCGCCTCAGCGCGGCGTCCCTCTGCTGTTGTTGCGCCCGCCTCAGGCGGATGATCTCCTGCTCTGCCCTGCGCTCCTGCTCCTGCCGAAGGCGCTCTTTGTGCCTTTCGACGCACCTCTGCGCCGCCTCCGTGCGATTCAATGCCCGCAAGAGCCTCCGATGCTGCCTTGCGTGCTCTTCCTCTAGCCTCATCTGCTCATCAGGCTCCTCTGACTCCGCTTCCTCCTCCATGCCCTCTTCCTCCTCGCCCTCATCCTCCTCTTCTTCCTCCCCCTCTCGGGCTCCGTCGTCGGATCCGTCAACCTGCGTTGCTTCGGCAGGTGCTGCCGCTGCTGCTGCTGCTGCTGCGGGCGGTGCTGCTGCTGCTGCTGCTGCTGCGGGGTGTCCAGCCGCTGCTGCTGCTAACAGTGCTGCGGGTGGCGGGCCGATCGGTGGCGTTGGCCCCCCCTGCGGGGGCGGCGGCTGCGCTGCTGTTTCGTTCTGCTGCTCCTGTCGGGGACCGACGAAGTAAGCTCACCCCCATGAGAGGGGCCTCTTCTTGCGTTTATTCGGTCCCCCCTCGTTTATCCCCTCAAACAGGGGCCCTCCCTTCTTGGCAGCGCGGGGCAGAGGGGGGGGTGCGGTCCTGCAGCAGGCCGACCAAGACCGCCTCCCTGGCATCGCACCTCCGCTGCCAGTGCCTGGCAGGCGCAGAAAACTGACCAGGATAAACATTTTGAGAAAATCAAAACATCAAACCGACATAACTTCATTCCTCAATGTTTGAGGGTTCCCCCCTCCCCACCACTTGCACCCTTGCGTTGCCTGGCTCTGGCGACCTCGCTCTTGCCGCCCCTCCACCTCCTCCCGTTGCGGTCGCGGTCGCCGTGCTCGTGGAACCACTGGGTCGCGTGGTGTTCCTGGCACGTCTTGCCAACGCACGCCGAGAAGAAGGTGTGTTTGCCGCACTGCCAACACTTCTTGCAGCTCATCTTGCGAAGCCACAAGCGGTGGGACGAGCGGGTGTACCGCTTCCTGTGGACCTGGAAGTCCAGCATGAATTCCTCCTCCGCCTCGCTGTCGTCGTCGTCGACCTCAAAGACAGGCGCGTGCCCGTCCTGCAGGGTGTCTCTGTAAATCAATCCCTTCAGGAAGGGCCACGGGTCTCTGTGAATGAATCCCCTCAGGAAGGGGAGGTTCTATCGATAAATCCCCTCTGGCAGGGGTCTCTGTAAACGGACCCCCTTCTCTGTGAACGGATCCCCTCAGGAAGGGGCGCCTTAACCACGTGTACCCCCAGCTCCTCGTGGGGCCGCTTGCCGCCGCCACCGCCTCCTGGAGGCGGCCCGCCGCCGCAGCCGCCCGACATCATCATGCCGGAAGCCTGGGGTCCAGAACGGTTGCGGCCGAAAGTTTTTAGTCAGACTCAAAAGGCTAAAATCTGGGGGCCTCGTGGGAGGCCCTTCGGGGGGGGTGAATGTAATGGAATTTCATCGGAATTCGTCCAATTTTAGACCCCCCCTTTTTTGCTAAAAAAAGGTGGGTCTAAAACTCGGCTGCTGGATTGATTTTTTATCGCCCAGATGGCCAAACAAGTGGCCGTCACTCTTACTTTTCTCCTCATCCTGCCCCAACTCCCCCCTTGCATTCTGCTTCCGCGCGGCCTGGAGCGCCGAGAGGCACACGATGAGCGCCCGCATGGCCGCGAGCTCGGGGCGGGGGGCTGGCCCCCAAGCGCGCTGGGCGTCAGCTCTGTCGAACGGTTGCGGATGAAGAACATGACAGCAAATGGGAGAGGGATGGAACGAGGAGGAAACGCAATGTCATACACATAATGAGTAAGCAGACTGCCGCACCTTTGATCCCCTCCCCGAGGGGTCCCCTCTCGGAGGGGGCCGTTGCCCTGTCTTATCGCGAGTGTGCTGAAGCCCCTCTTAAGGGGTTCCCCTCTTAAGGGGTTCCATCACTCGCCAATCCATCGCGCGGTCCCCTCACGGAGGGGCGCCCCTGCGATGATGGGGGTGTCGTCTAGCACTGGAGAGGGCGCTCTGCCAACGGGTATGGCGATGGCAATGGCGATGAAGACGGTAAGGATGATGATGATGATGGATGCGATGATGAGGATGGATGCGATTAGTCGCCCAAGCGCTGTGCCACTAAGCGCTCAGCCTCCGCCTTAGCAGCTTCCTTGGTGTCAGCCACGGTGCCGTCGACCAAAGCCTTCTTCAGCTCTGCGCCGATCTCCCTGAGCGTGGCCTCGTCCAAGGTGTCCTTGTACTTTTTCCCGCCGAAACTCACAAACTGGTTCTTCTCACCGTGCGCCCGCTTCAACCCGGTAGAGTGGTCCCTCTTGTAGTACATCACGCTGCACCCGCGGTCGGCGCGGCCAGCGGGGGGCCCAGCGCCGACCGAGGGCTCATCTGCAGCATCCACGGGCTCATCGGGTTCCAGCTGCTCTTCCTCCTCCCCCTCATCGTCCTGGTCCGTCTCCGCGTTCGCGGCGGCTGCACTGGGCTTTCTCCTTGCAGGCTTCTTTGCCACTACATGTCCTGCTGGCTTCCCTTTTTGCACGCTTTCGCCTTCGCCTGCGCGGCTGCCGCTCTTGCTGCCAGGAGGGCGTCAGGCTGCTCCGTCTTCTCCGTCCTGCCGTCGGGAAACACGGCATCCAAGAAACCATCGCCTCCTTTCGTCAGTGTTCTCCGCTCCTCCCTGTCTGCGAACTTCATCACCATGCGCATCGGCTCGGAGTTGAAATCGAAATACGTGGCCAGGGGATCCTGGGGCGGGTCTCTCACTTGCCCCTCCCGAGCTCCCCTCCCGAAGGGGTTCGGTTACGCCGTGGAAAATCAAAACTGCTCCCCTCCCCCTCCCACCCTGCCCGCCCCCTCCGATCCTCCTTCGGGGCCGCGGGCGGGTCAGCGAGCTCGACGCCCTCCTGCGACGAGAACACCACCATCGGGCTCCACGTGGCAACCTTCTGTTTCTTCCCTGCCGGTTTCGGAGGCGGGCTGATGCCGAAGGCGTTCTGGATGACATTGCGCCTGCTGCCCCCATCTGCGCTGGGCGACGCGGCGGCCGTGGAACATTTTGGAGGGTTCATTTGTATGTCGGAGCTGCTGTCGGCGCGTTGTTTGCTCTCTCCTGTGCTCGGGCTTGCCCTGCCAGGCTGCAGCCCCATTGCCACCCCAAGCATTTTTGCGTGCGCCTCCAGCTTCCCCCCCGTCTTGGCGATGTAGAACTTGTTGCAAACATGGCTGAAAGCGTTGGCCACCTCCTGGCAGAAACGCCTACACTCTTCCTGGTGCATGTTCGGCTTCTGTTTCAACACGACATCCTGGAGGTTATTCAATTTGACGCGTGTGGTGAGCTGCGAAAGCGGCAAGAGAAACGGCATGTTGTTCTTCATGAAATCATCTATGCCCCCTTGCAGTTGGCATTTTTCGATGAGATCAATGTGCTGTTTCACGAGCGGTTTCAACTGTTCCTCAGTCACAGAAGAAGCCCGTATCTTCACCTCCGTCTTGCCCTTGACCATTGCCCACCCCCCGCGCAGTGCGCGCAAGCAAGAGTAGCGCTATGTGCCCTCGAGCCTTCGCAGCTGCGGGATGTTGTAACATGCGCGCAATGTGATGCAGCCGATACCCCTCGCTCAGGGGACGCATGCCCCCTCGCTCAGGGGATCCTTAACAGTGCGCGAGCGAAGAAAAGTACGACCTGGCCAAAAATAATGGGTTGGACTATAGTGCGACCCGAGGAAAGTGCCAGGTCGATCTATTGTTCGACCCCGCACTATAGATCGACCTTGGAGTCTCAAGGCAATGCGTCCCCTGAGTGAGGGGTATCGGCTGCATCGCATTGCGCGCATGTTCCAACATCCCGCAGCTGCGAAGGCCCGAGGGCACATAGCGCTACTCTTGCTTGCGCGCACTGCGCGGGGGGTGGGCAATGGTCAAGGGCAAGACGGAGGTGAAGATGCGGGCTTCTTCTGTGACTGAGGAACAGTTGAAGCCGCTCGTGAAACAGCACATTGATCTCATCGAAAAATGCCAACTGCAAGGGGGCATAGATGACTTCATGAAGAACAACATGCCGTTTCTCTTGCCGCTTGCGCAGCTCACCACGCGCGTCAAATGGAAGAACCTCCAGGATGTCGCGTTGAAGCAGAAGCCGAACATGCACCAGGAAGAGTGCAGGCGTTTCTGCCAGGAGGTGGCCAACGCTTTCAGCCATGTTTGCAACAAGTTCTACATCGCCAAGACGGGGGGGAAGCTGGAGGCGCACGCAAAAATGCTTGGGGTGGCAATGGGGCTGCAGCCTGGCAGGGCGCAATGTCATCAAGAACGCCTTCGGCATCAGCCCGCCTCCGAAGCCGGCAGGGAAGAAACATAAGGTTGCCACGTGGAGCCCGATGATGGCGTTCTCGTCGCAGGAGGACGTCGAGCTCGCTGACCCGCCCGCCGCGGCCCCGAAGGAGGATTGGAGGGGGCGGGCAGGGTGGGGGGGGGAGGGGGGCAGTTTTGATTTTTCACGGCGTAACCGAACCCCTTCGGGAGGGGAGCTCGGGAGGGGCAAGTGAGAGACCCGCCCCAGGATCCCCTGGCCACGTATTTCGATTTCAACTCCGAGCCGACGTGCATGGTGATGAAGTTCGCAGACAGGGAGGAGCGGGGAACACTGACGAAAGGAGGCGATGGTTTCTTGGATGCCGTGTTTCCCGACGGCAGGACGGAGGAGACGGAGCAGCCCAACGCCCTCCTGGCAGCAAGAGCGGCAGCCGCGCAGGCGAAGGCGAAAGCGTGCAAAAAAAAGGAAGCCAGCAGGACATGTAGCGGCAAAGAAGCCTGCAATGAGAAAGCCCAGCGCAGCCGCCGCGAACACGGAGACGGACCAGGACGATGGGGGGGAGGAGGAAGAGCAACTGGAACCCGATGAGCCCGTGGATGCTGCAGATGAGCCCTCGGTCGGCGCTGGGCCCCCCGCTGGCCACGCCGACCGCGGGCACAGCGCGATGTACTACAAGAGGGGCCACTCTATCGGGTTGAAGCGGACGCGCGGTGAGAAGAACCAGTTTGTGAGTTCCGGCGGGGAGAAGCACAAGGGCGCCTTGGGCGAGGCCACGCTCAGGGAGATCGGCGCAGAGCTGAAGAAGGCCTTGGTCGACGGCACCGTGGCTGACACCAAGGAAGCTGCTGGGGCGGAGGCTGAGCGCTTAGTGGTACAGCGCTTGGGCGACTAATCGCATCCATCCTCATCATCGCATCCATCCTCATCATCATCCTTGCCGTCTTCATCGCCATTGCCATCGCCATGCCCGCTGGCAGAGCGCCCTCTCCAGTGCTAGACGACGCCCCCTCATCGCAGGGGCGCCCCTCCGTGAGGGGACCGCGTGATGGATTGGCGAGTGATGGAACCCCTTAAGAGGGGAACCCCTTAAGAGGGGCTTCAGCACACTCGCGATAAGACAGGGCAACGGCCCCCTCCGAGAGGGGACCCCTCTGGGAGGGGATCAAAGGTGCGGCAGTCTGCTTACTCATTATGTGCATGGCATTGCGTTTCCTCCTCGCTCCATCCCCCCCCATCTGCTTTCATGTTCTTAATCCGCAACCGTTCGACAGAGCTGGCGCCCAGCGCGCTTGGGGGCCAGCCCCCCGCCCCGAGCTCGCGGCCATGCGGGCGCTCGTCATGTGCCTCTCGGCGCCCCAGGCCGCGCGGAAGCAGAATGCAAGGGGGGAGTTGGGGCAGGATGAGGAGAAAAGTAAGAGTGACGGCCACTTGTTTGGCCATCTGGGCGATGGAAAATCAACCCAGCAGCCGAGTTTTAGACCCACCTTTTTAAGCAAAAAAGGGGGGTCTAAAATTGGACGAATTCCTATGACATTCCATTTAAATTCCATTGCATTCACCCCCCCGAAGGGCCTCCCACGAGGCCCCCAGATTTTAGCCTTTTGAGTCTGACTATAAACTTTCGGCCGCAACCGTTCGGGACCCCAGGCTTCCGGCATGATGATGTCGGGCGGCTGCGGCGGCGGGCTGCCCCCAGAAGGCGGTGGCGGCGGCAAGCGGCCTCGCGAGGAGCTGGGGGTACAAGTGGTTAAGGCGCCCCTTCCTGAGGGGATCCGTTTACAGAGACCCCTGCCAGAGGGGATTTATCGATAGAACCTCCCCTTCCTGAGGGGATTCATTCACAGAGACCCGTGACCCTTCCTGAAGGGATTGATATACAGAGACACCCTGCAGGACGGGCACGCGCCTGTCTTTGAGGTCGACGACGACGGACAGCGAGGCGGTGGAGGAGTTCATCGCTGGACTTCCAGGACCAGAAAGGGTTACACCGCTTCGTCCCACCGCTTGTGGCCTTCGCAAGATGAACTGCAAGAAGTGTTGGCAGTGCGGCAAAACGCCACCTTCTTTCGGTGTGCGTGTTGGCAAGACGTTGCCAGGATCTCCACGGACCAGTGTTCCACGAGCACGGCGACCGCGACCGCAACGGGAGGAGGTGGAGGGGCGGCAAGAGCGAGGTCGCCAGAGCCAGGCAACGCAAGGGCGCAAGTGGTGGGGAGGGGGGGACCTCAAACATTGAGGAATGAAGTTATGTCGGTTTGATGTTTTGATTTGCTCAATGTTTATCCTGGTCAGTTTTCTGCGCCTGCCAGGCACTGGCAGCGGAGGTGCGATGAAGGTGGGGGCGGGTCTTTTGGTCGGCCTGCATTGATATTTGTTTTCTTAATCTTTTTGCAGTGAACCGCGCCACCCCCCCCCCCCCCCTCTGCCCCGCGCTGCCAAGAAGGGAGGGCCCCTGTGTGAGGGGATAAACGAGGGGGGGCCGAATAAACGCAAGGAGAGGCCCCTCTCATGGGGGTGAGCTTACTTCGTTCCCCGACAGGAGCAGCATAGCGAAACAGCAGCGCAGCCGCCGCCCCCGCAGGGGGGGCCAACGCCACCGATAGGCCCGCCACCCGCAGCACTGTTAGCAGCAGCAGCGGCTGGACCCCCCGCAGCAGCACCGCTCGCAGGAGCACCGCCACCCGCGGCAGCAGACCCGCCCGCAGCAGCAGCAGCAGCGGCAGCACCTGCCGAAGCAATGCAGGTTGACGCCTCCGACGACGGAGCCCGAGAGGGGGAGGAAGAAGAGGAAGAAGAGGAGGATGAGGGCGAGGGGGAAGAGGGCATGGAGGAGGAAGAGGAGTCAGAGGAGCCTGATGTGCTGATGAGGCTAGAGGAAGAGCACGCAAGGCAACATCGGAGGCTCTTGCGGGCATTGAATCGCACGGAGGCGGCACAGAGGCGCGTCGAAAGGCAGAGAGAGCGCCTTCGGCAGGAGCAGGAGCGCAGGGCAGAGCAGGAGATCATCCGCCTGCGGCGGGCGCAACAACAGCAGAGGGACGCCGCGCTGAGGCGGGGGGCAGAGGCCCGCCTGGAGCTGCAGAGGGCAGCAGAGGCCGCCGAAGCGCAGGCGTGGACGAGGCTGTGGCACGAAAGCGGCCGCACGGATTGGCGGAAAGCGGCTTCTGGGGGGGGGGGGGGGATTTAGAGGCTGCCAAAGCTGCCATGGATGCGGAGGGCGCAGCGCGGGCAAGGGGAAGCGGAGCAGAAACAGAAACGAGAGGCAGAGGAGCGGCAGGCGGCAGAGACGGCAGCGCCAGAAGCGGCAACACCAGAGCAGCCAGAGACGGGCGCAGCAACGGCGGACGCAGCGAGGGCGGACGCGGGGGAGAAAGCAGACGAAGCCACGCAGAACGCAGACAACAAAAAGAAGGACCCCAAGGCAAAAAGAAGGCCCCGCGCGGACCAGGCGGGAGGCAGACCCTCGAAAGCAGCGAGGGGCGACAAAGACAAGGACAAGGACACGGAGGAGGACAAGGGCAACGGCAAGCGCCCGAAGGCGAACCCTTAGTTGGGTAGGACGCTTTCCCCCCATTCCCCCTCCTGGTCACTCTTCATTTCATCTGGTTTTTTTTGCTGCTTTTTTTGTTATTGTTTGAGTTGTGTTATTTGTTGTTTGTGTTGTTCTGTGTTTGGTTTTTTGCTCCTGCTTGTCGCCCGCCCTCATCCTTAGTCATCTCCTCCTCTGCTTTCTGCTCTTCCTCCTTGTCACCCTTCCTCCTGCACCCCATTCGCCCCAGGGCGGCGCGCCTGGGCGCGGGGCGACCGCGTCGGCGTCGGCGCCGACAATCGCCGCCCCCCTCTGCCCCTGGCAGAGGGGGCGGGCGATCACGAAACCGATTATCTTAAGGGGAAATTCTCTTTGGAGAATTCTCTTAAGAGAATTCTCTTAAGAGAATTCTCTTAAGAGAATTCTCTTAAGAGAATTGTGTGGATGTCTCAGGCAAAACCAACAATTCTCTTAAGAGAATTCTCTTAAGAGAATTCTCTTAAGAATTCTCTTAAGAGAATCTCTCTCGTAAAGGTCGCTTGCAGTGCACCCCCCCTCGCTGCATGGGGGCCAGACGAGTCCCGCTGAGGGGCGAAACGCCCCTGGCTGAGGGTGGGGGGGGAGGGGGCGGGGCTGGGCCGTATCTGACGGGCCCCCTAGGGGGGTTGGGGGGCGCGGTGTTCCTGATTGAGGGGGGCCCCTGAAACATCTTTGACGGGCCCCTTGCGGAGGGGCGCCGCCGTCCTTTACTGAGGGCGAGCCCCTTTAATGAGGGGGGGCAGTGTGAGCAGGGGCAGCAGGGGGGAGCAGTAGCATTGCATCATGGGTGAGTCGTTCGGGCCCCTGTGCTTGCCTGCCGCGCAAAGCAATCCAGAGAGGGGGGCGCCCCTTTTTGAGGGGACGCGCACCCCTTACTGAGGGGGGGGCCCTGGCACATCCCCTCCCCCTCCCCGCCTCACCGCTGATGAGGTAGCACCCCTTCTCTTCGAGGGGGAGGAGACGACCGCGTGGGTGCCGAGCCCCTTCGAGGGGAGAGAAACGAACCCCTGGCTGAGGGGAAGGCTCGACGATACTGAAATGTACCGCCACGCACGCCACACCCACAGCACCACACCACACCCACACGCACCACTGAAGTGCGCGGGGAAGGCCCCCGACGATCTACTTGCCATTCGCAGGCGTTTCGGCTGCCGCAGGGCATTTCGATTTTGCTGCTGTATCCCAAATTTCAGGGGTCTGTCCCGCGGCAGCCATGCCCGCCCCAGGAGTAGTCCCTCCTCTGTTCCTGCTGGGCACTCTCCTCACACCGTTGTGCAGCATGGCACCGAAGAAGAAGATCGAGGGCCAGGGCGCACCAGCGGCGAAGAAGTCGAAGGCGGCCCCGAAGGGGCACGGGCTCGACAAGCAGGAGGCCGACAAGATGAGGGCGTGGCTCAGGTACCAGTCGGAGAAGAAGGACGGCAGCGGGAAACTTACGAGCACAGCAGAATCCGCCAGAGCAGCCCAGGCGCTTTTGAACGGGATGAAGGACCCAGCCGACCGGAAGCGTTTCTTGCAGACCTTCGCGAGTGACAAGGACAAGACACTTGACTGGTTGGCCACCTTCGAAGAGAGATGCACGAATGAAGAGGTGCACACGCGCTCTGCCAAGAAAGGGTACCGGAATGCATCGCAGGCACTGGCCCTCAAGAACCTCACCATCAAAGACTTTGCGAACATCCAGGAAGCCACTGCCTTCGTGCAGGAATGGTGGGAGGAGAACAGCGAAGAGCATGCACCAAAGAAGAATTCCCCATCAAGGAAGATGTCAAGGACAGGCCTCTGTGGAAGGAGTGGTACTTCGTCGAGCGCAACATGGACGATGACCAGCTGGCGACGAAGGACTCGCGCACCTTCAAGGGGGCGTCCAACCTGAAGAACCTGAAGCAACTCGAAGCTGCAGGCATCAGGATGGCCGAGCTCCCGTCGTCCAGCGCTTCGGGGTCGGGTGGGGGCGGCGAGGTGAAGATCGAGAATCCGCACTGGCCAGAGATCGCGAGTAAGAAGGACGAGATCGCGCGCCGTCCTCGGCAGCCGCCCCCTGCCCTTCCATCTCTGGTGCTCTGCCAGACCCCTCCCAGAGGGGGGCCCTCTCCCCCGCCACGCCCCCGCCGCCCCTCCTGGAGGGGATGGCGATAGAAACTGGTTCGTATCCGTTCTCTCGTGCGTTGTTTGCGTTGAAAAGCATGTCGGCGCATTGCTTGTTTATGATCCCTACCCAAGGCAAAAGCTGGTCAAGTATCAGAAGGAGCTGAAGTTCCACACGAAGAATCAGTTGCTCGCGAAGGCTGGGGATCAGGATCAGAAGGACCGCCAGAGCTTCCAGAACTGGGCCGATGAGTGCAAGAAGTGCGTGGACAATGCGGACCAGCACGAGACGGCGATGGAGGTTCTGATTGCGAAAATTGAAGGCGCTGATTCTGTCGGCAAGGACGCGGACATGTACGATAAGCTGAAGAATGAGGTCCAGGCCGCCTACAACACACACGAGCACATGTTCGAGGGCATTCAGCTCTCGGTCAAGCGCTTCAAGAAGTTCCTCAATTGAGCTGCGGCCCTACATCTACATCTACATATCAGTATTTACATGCATATATGCAGTGGGGTTTGAGATGCTCTGCCTCGCCCGACGACACGCATGCAGCGCTGCCTTTCCGACGCCCGTGGGAAAACGAGAACTTGCCGCGTCCTCTGCCAGGGGTGCCCCTTCGTGAGGGGCCGCATGTTTCTGGGTTTGCCAGTAAAGAAGCCCCCCTCATCGCAGGGGCGCGGGGGGAGGGGGGAGCGGGGGGGAGGGGGGCTTGGTATCATCAGGAGGGGAGTAGCAGGAGGGGAGGGGCATGAAAGGGATTGAAGGAGGGCGCGGAGGAGGGGCGCGGGAAAGGGCAAGGGCCCCTTGCCTCAGCCGCGCATGTCCGTAGCCACTGCAGTGGCTCAAGGCCGCCGCGCTCGCGCCTGTCTCCCGCGGGCCCCGCGGGGCGCTTTCCAGGCGGCGGTTGCCTTATGACAGGTTGGGCTCGCCGCCGGAGGGGCGGCTGAGAGCGAACGTGCAGGACCTGATAAGCAGCAGCGTGGTCAGCGGGCAGCGCGGCGCTCAGCTGATCAATGACTGCGTCTTTGCATCTGCGACAGGTCTCTCCGACCTGCACACTACGGAGTCAACGTCGGGCATGAAAAACGCTGCCAGGAAGTTCAGGCGGGATTTCTTCAAGAAAGGGTGGCCTCCGCTCAACCACTGCCAGGTGAGGGGCTGGGACCCCAAGTCTGCAACAGAACAACTGATGGACTTAACGATGATGCTTCCTCACGAAATACTTCATCAACTTCATCATTTTGGCGAGCGGAGCGTGCTACTGGAGACGTCGAGTCTCGAAGGCGTGTCTCTGCGCCACGTGCAAAGAGCCAGGGCGGAGAGTGGTTGCAACGACCTGGTGGCCCTGGGCGCGTGGCAGGACGGGGCCCCTTGCTTCTGGGACCGATCGATGAGCGCAGAGATCATCAGCCTCATGTTGCCAGGGGCTGCGGGGCGCCGGAAAAACCTGCGGGCCCCAATCGCAGCGTTCCTCAAAGAGCACGTGGGCCCCAACACATTTGATGATGTTTTTGCAGTGGTGCAGTGGAGCTTTGTTCACTTGGCTGCGAAGCGCTGGCCGGCGGCACGGCACGACGGCTCTCCCTTCGGCGCGCAGGACGCATGGAGGAAGCGCCGACAAGTGGCCGATGCAACCCGACCAATTGGCGGAGTGCTTTGCCAGATCAAAGGGGACTGGAAGATGATGAAGGAGGTGCTCAAGCTACCTGGCTGGCAAGATGACGAAGTATGCTTCCTGTGCAACTTCAAGAAGGACGAGGCCATGGGAGCGCAACACATCAGGGGAGGAAGGAAATCCCCTCTGGGAGGGGGTGCGTCGTCGTCGTTTTGCGGCCCCTTCAGGGGGGGTGGAGGAGGAGGGGGAGGAGGGGTGGAGGAGGAGGAGGAGGAGGAGGAGTGTTTTTGGCTACTCCCCGCAGGTGAAATCGCAGACTGGGAGAGACGCGCCGCGGAGAACGCACCGACGCACATGGCCAGAAGTCCTTGCGAAGATTATCGTTTCAGGCGAGCGGGTGCGCCCTCTCTTCCAAGTGCCGTATGCGAACGAAAAGTTGCTGAAGCTAGATTGGTTACACGTTGTTGATCTTGGAGTAGCGGCTGACTTCATAGGGGGTTTGCTATGGTATCTTGTAACGCACAAAAAGGTGGCTGGAACTACCCAGAAAGGCCGCGTCTCCACACTGCATGGTCATTTGATGGCGTTCTACGACAGGCAGCCGCCAGGTGAGAAGACCAGCCGCCTATCGAGACTGACGCGGGGCGTTGCGAAAGGAAAAAAAGCAACGACGGCTAAGATGAGGTGCGGCGCGGGGATGCTCAGGCACATGGTTCCATGGGCATTGGAGATGGCGGAGGCTTTCCTTGATAGGAGGAATGGCGTCGACGAGCGGGCAGCTGTAGAATCGTCCATTCACGCGGGGATGAAAAGCTTATCTCGGTGTTACGAGGCACTCTCTGACAATCACCCATTTGCTGTGGACATTCTTAGAGAGCATTCAAGTAAGTTTGCCGCGCAGACGGCCGCTTTGCAAGACGCGCTTCCTGCCCATTTTAAAGTGAAGCCTAAAATGCACATGTTTTTGGAGCTGTGCATGGGCGGCGGTGAACCAGCGAAGCACTGGAACTATAGGGATGAGGATTTCGGCGGATCTGTAGCTGCATTTGGCCGAAGGAGGGGCCAAAGGAGGTCCATGAGAGCGTGTTCAGCGGCATGCATCTCTAAGTTCTGCGGCCAGCCGATTGTGCGCATGCTTTGAAAAGAACGCTTCTGTGTGTATCGTTGTCATTCATTGCTGTCGGCTCAAATATATGTTGGACCCCTCCCAGCGGGGTGGGCGCGAGCATGGGTGCTGAAGCCCCGTTTGCCCCAAAACGGCGGGTCGAACTATTTTCGGCGCGCCCGAACTATAGATCGACCCGCAGAAAAGTATGACCCCCGCATTATAGTTCGACCCCGCACTATAGATCGACCTTGGAGTCTCAAGGCAGCGGATCTACCGGATCCACCGGATCTGTCCGGAAACGGTGCCGGAGGCCGCCTCTGGGCACCTCCCCCGGGGCCGGTTTTGTGAGGATGTCAGATCTCAAGCGAGAGCGCCGGTTTGGGATTCGTCAGCGGATCCACCGGATCCACCGGATCTGTCCGGAAACGGTGCCGGAGGCCGCTCTGGGCTCCTCTGGGCACCTCCCCCGGGGCCGGTTTTGTGAGGATGTCTCAAGCGAGGGCGCCGGTTTGGGATTCGTCAGCGGACCCACCGGATCCACCAGATCCACCGGATCCACCGGATCTGTCCGGAAACGGTGCCGGAGGCCGCTCTGGGCTCCTCTGGGCACCTCCCCCGGGGCCGGTTGGCTGTTGGGATTTGAGGATGTCTCAGCAGAGGGCGCCGGGTTTCTGGGATTCTGTCAGACGCTCTTCCGATACTGTCCGGAAACGGTGCGGGAGGCCGCTCTGGGCTCCTCTGGGCACCTCCCCCCGGGGCCGGTTTTGTGAGGATGTCTCAAGCGAGGGCGCCGGTTTGGGATTCGTCACCGGATTCAACGGACATATTGGACCCACCGGTTCCACCGGGTTATTCTGTCCGGATACGGTGCCGGAGGCGCTCTGGGGCTCCTCTGGCAACTCCCCCGGTGGCGGTTTTGTGAGGATGTCTCAAGCGGAGGGCGCGGTTTGGGATTTCGTCAGCGGGATCCAATGTGTTCCACGGATGCCACCGGATCTGTCCGGAAACGGAGCCGGGAGGCCGCTCTGGGCTCCTTGGGCAACCTCCCCGGAGGCGGTTTTTGTGCGATGACACCTCCTGCTTTCCAACCACCAAGCGAGGGCGCCGGTTTGGGATTCGTCAGCGGATCCACCGGACCCGCCGGATCCACCGGATCCACCGGATCTGTCCGGAAACGATGCCGGAGGCCGCTCTGGGCTCTTCTGGGCACCTCCCCCGGGGCCGGTTTTGTGAGGATGTCTCAAGCGAGGGCGCCGGTTTGGGATTCGTCAGCGGATCCACCGCCTGAAGGCCCTGCGTAGTTAGTAACAGTTAGCGGAACTTCTAATTGTTATTAACTGAGTTATAACTAGTTAATTAACAGAGTTATAACTAGTTAGGCTTGGCCACTTTGAAGCTGTTTTTTAAATGTTTACGTTGTGTTTTTGCATCTCATGTAGTTGGAAATTGGGGCATCATGATTGGGCGCTTCGTCGATTTGGATCTGCTCAGGGGCCTTCACATTTTTTTAATCGTCCTGGGGCAAACGTGACGGTCCGCAGCGCATCATGCTAGCAACATCGCGATTTGTATTCTATTGGCCAAATGCACGTGATGTCGTTCTCTATCTGCCTGTAAATCACAGGAGCTTTCAGCGAGGTCAGAGGCATCAGAACAGGGTCTGTATCATCTAAAAAGATGTGTCTGGAAAAACCTTCAGCGGCGTTCACATGCTTAGTTGAAAGCTGCTGGACAAGCACCTGCGACTCGCCATCGTCGCATTTCACGTGAAACCACACTTGCATTGCTGCATGCATCCCGCCCGACCCCAGAAGTACGATATCACCGCGCTTGATGCGGCCGAAATCTGTCATGGCTTCGATGCTGGAGACGGCTGTCTGCGTCCCAGGGCACATGCGTTTCAACGCATTCATCAGCTTCTGCGTTGCTTTCGTTGGGTCGACTAAGCCAGGTGAAACACGCATGGTCTTTAAATCGCGCGCGTGCTGCGCAGTGAGTTGGACCATGAGAGCCTTCTCTGGCCCCTTCTTGCACATGTGGTCTTTGGCGAAACGTTTTACGAATTTGTGCTTGCGTTCCTGGACAAAGCAACTGAGCGACCCATGTTTTTCAAACATTTCTGGCAAATGTGTTGCCATATGGTGCTTATACACCCAATAGCTTACACCATATGCGTCCTGATGGCACCGAAGATGTTTCACTATCGCTGACTCTATCTGCGCGGTCGTGACTGGAAGCCGCCGCGCCGCCGTGATGATTATGTCAACGGCATCATGCAATGCCAGCATACTTGCGATCTGGGGGGCCACTTGATCCGATGAAGGATGCATGGCAATTACTTGCCGAATATACCTGCACAAAACAGGCAACGCAGAGATCTCTTCTGAGGCACCTGCTTGGAGCTCACCAGTCTCCCATACAGTTGCGGCTGAGTGGTGTTTACTCGGCCACGTCCACTTCGTGAAATACTCATGCAACTCCCTTGCATCACACAAACACTTGAACTGCGCATGCCCTAAAAGTGCTTTTACTTCTCTGTCGAATATACCAGACACAAATTAAATATGCATCCAGTCAAAGCAAATGAATGACGCAGGGAGATATCGCAAACCTGGGTCCAGCGCTATGTGTTCGGGGTGGAAGTTCCATCCTTTGTGCTGTGTGATGGTCGTGTACTGCCCCTCTGAAAACTCGCTGATATTTATCCCAATCGGGCCGAAGTCGTTCCAGGATCGCGATGATTGTCGCGTCATCGTTTCTGCGTATCTTTGACGAATCCAAGCACGCGTCTGTCACAAAGAAACCAGATACATCATATGTCAAATAATCAAACTTTCTATTCAAGACGTTGCGACATAACGCGCAGGGTTTGGAACCAGCGTGCCCTTTGTTCATGTGTAGTTCCCGCAATGCCTCTTCGTCCCCTATGACGCACGACAGCTTCGCGACGATCGACGCGCGCGACGTTGCGTCGCCGTTCTCTGACACGTCTAATGCAACGCCGCTCGTCTCAAAATTGAAACCACCAGAGGTTTTTTATATAAAAAACTTCTTTGATGATCATCTTGATGCACTGCCCGATGCCACCTGGGATGCTTTTTATTGGTGCGCACCGCGCAGTGCTAAGCGTGAACCACGCATCTTCGTTACCCAAGGACTCGTCGAACTCAGCGAACGACTAGTAAACAGCATCAACCCCCCGATAATCTTTTCCCTTCGCCAGGGGGTCTCGCGGTGAAATACCATCGAAATAACGAATGATGTGCCGCGGCGACGCCAGGCTGCATGGGTGCTCCTGAAGTGAGCGGCGAAACATCTCCCTGACTGGAGCGCTAGCCTTGCAGCAGGAATACAAAAATGGCCCAGGACAGCACACCCAGTTCTCGAAAGTTCTACCACTGACTAACGGCGTGTCTATGCAACGCAAGACGTTCCCATATGCGTTCGACTCTTTGGCAATGATGTGCTCGTTTGCCCTGTATTGCGAGCTCCGTGAAATATTGTCGGGCAACCCATGGCCTCGCACATATTTTAGGACACCCGACAGAGCGCGCTGTGACAGGTATGAGCCCCCTGTGGAGCTCCACCAGCGCCTCATCCGCCTTGCGTTTCCTGGCGGCGGACGCGGCCATGGTTTCAGCCCAAATGGCTACAGACTCGATAACGATGCCAATGCGCATCATAGGATGCATGCGTCGCGTTATGGTAGGGGCACGCTGCACGATGCATCTGAATGCAGCGAGGCGATAGATCACAACAGAAGTGCACGTTGCATATCGATGCATATGGCATGATACGACGTCGCATCAGAAGGACATGTAGGTGCATAGTGATGCATACGAAGTGCGACGGTAGCTCGCAAGAGAAAGGAGTGTTGCATATTGATGCATGCGACTTGCGATGAAAAGATCGCAACAGACTTGTGTTTTAGACATCATGGTGCAACGTCATACAAGCAAGAGGGAGTTCGTCGATGTGGCGCCGCCCACCGCCGCGCTGCAGCTGCGATGCGAGCTCCCAGCCCTGATGGTCCTCAACAACCCCCTGGTCCTCCCCCTCCCCGCGTCGAGCACCTAACACTTGGCGTCGATCCACGCCAGCGCCGCGCTCCAAGCCTTAATGCGATTCATCGTCGCATTGCTGTCGAAGCGGACGCGGCGACATGCCTTCCCCACAACGGCCCTGACCATCTTCTGTGCAGGCTTGTAGATCACGTAGCCGCACCTGTACGGCGCGTTGCACTCGCACGTCGGCGGCTTGGGCAGCACGGCGGGCTTTGGCACGGCAGTTGCGGGCCGCCGCATGGCAGGGGGCCGCGCCTTCTTCATTGGCACAGCCCCCATCGGCGTCTTCGACGCCTGCCCCGCCCTCGGCGTCACCGACGCCTTCGCCAGCCGCGGAGGGGCGCTTCCTCGCCTTGGCGGTTTTGGCCTTCTTGGCGAGGAGCGCCCTGAGCTTCTCCTCCTCGTCGGTCAGGTCTGGCTCGGGCTCCTCATCGCGCGGCTCCTCGCGCGGCTCCTCGCGCGGCGGGAGCTTCGGCTCCCGCTGCGGCCCCTCGCGCGGCGGGAGCTTTGGCTTCGGGGGCCCCAGCTCCACGCGCGGCTGCGCAGGCGGCTCGGGCGGCCTGAGAGCCGCGGCCGCCGAGTTGGCGAAGAGCGCCGCGCACAGCGGTGCACCGAACAGGGCCTGCATGACTTGCAACTGCCCGCCAGCCGCAGGGTCTGGGGCTGTCATTGGGGGTGCTGCAGCTGCAGGCGAGGTCTTCGCCGCGTGGCGCCTGCTCGACTTCCTCGCGTAGTCTGGCGCGTCCGTCTGGATCTCCTCCAAGGCGGACCCCTCGTCCTTGTAAGCTGATTTCCACCACGGCTCCGCCGACATGTCCTCGATGCGGTCGAAGTTCCACGCCGTGGCGCGCCCAAGCGTGGACCAACCCTTGCGCGTGATGGCCTTGGAGATGGAACCCTTCACCTCTCCGAGGAGCCTGAGCCAATCGCACCCATGCCCCTTGCCGCTGCCCCACGCCACGAGCACGGCCATCTTGCCTTTGGAGCTCTCGGAGAGCGCGTGGGCGCCGATCAGCTTGCACCGAGCGGCGACCAGGCGTACGCGCGCCTTCTCACTCAGGTCGCCGCTCTTCAGCGATTTGATCTCGCTCGCCGTGAAGACCCTCGATGCAATGCTAATATCTTGCCATTGCTTGGATCCGCCTGGCATTGACAACGTGCCTGTCTTGGTCCCGACGCTCTGGCACAAGCGCGCGATGTTCTCTTGCGTCCAATTGTTCAGCGAGTATTCCCTGATTGTTTTCACCAAGGCTGTCGCCTCGTCAGTACTGATCTGTGGCAGGTTGTTGATATTCATGAGGAGGCTGTCGTACTGTTGCTGGGCCACGGCTGGTGGGCACAGGCCGCGTGCGATTTGTGTCGATACCCACTCTGGCATGCGCTGCAGTTCCGCGCGGGGGTTCGGAACCGTCGTCCTATGACGACAGTTCCGAACCTTCGCGCCTCGCGCTTCGCGATAGGTCGCGCCTCGCGAAAGATCGCGCCTCGCGATAGATCGCGATCGATCGCGATCGAGCCCAAATGGCTATGCGACGCGGGCCTGTGTGATCTATATTCGAAACGAGAACCCGACACCAACTGATGCCAACTTGCAATGCCCCACGCATCGAAGATTGGTTTCGGATGGCAGTGCGAGTCTACCACCTGCAACGGGTTGTATGCATCTTGGCATACATAGAACCGACGCGTATATGGCGATGTAAGTGTTGCCGCGTCGCGCATCCCCGCCAGCCCATCCTACTCGAACGAAGAGCGCAGACCACCTGCAGTTGTTATCATCATATGTCTCATCATCATTCTCGTTAAGTGCGCGCGCTGATGCCGAGGGGACGGTCCAAGACATCACTCACAGAACTGGCGTTCTGGACTTAACCTCACCAGTCGGGAGCATCCCAAAGTCGCGATCCTCCTCATCCTCCTCCTCTTCAGCCTCATCCTCCTCATCTTCCCCTCCTCCTCCTTCTCCTCCTCCTCGGCGCGGCCTTGGGGCTCTATATGTGGTTCCTCTTGGGGTTTTGGTGCTGCGTCATCCGACAGATATCGCGAGGCGCCGGATGGTCCTATGACGCGAAAAAGCGGAAACGCATCGCACCAATGCCATTCAGAGCGCGAACCAGTTGTGAGGGCGCGAGGGGGGGGGGGGGGCTTAGTAGCGCAGTAGGATGAGCAAGAGCATCAGCACCAGCAGCAACAGGAGGACAACGACGAGGAGGGACGAAGAGGGAATGAGGTGATGGGGAGGATGAGGATGAGGATGAGGATGAGGATGAGGAGGGAGGGAGGAGGAGGAGGCGGAGGAGGAGGGAGGAGGGGGAGGAGGGGGAAGATGAGGAGGAGGACGAGGCACCTGCGCTATCATGCCGACATTCTCATCCCAGACTCATCTTGCATTGATGCATGCAGGTGTTTCTCTGACCCCTCCACCCGTCGCCCGTCGCCCCCACACTCCTAGCGGGCATCGCGCTCGGCGCGCGCCAGCTCAGTCTCGGCCCGAACGTGGGCCGCGCTCGCATCATCCTTGTCGAGCAGCGCGTTCATCCACGCGTCCTTGCTCTTCAAAAACGCATTGAACCTCTTCTCTGCCTATCGGGGGGGGAGGGAGGGGGGCGATCGCACGGGGGCGGGTGGGACTGGCGACACCGATGGGGCCATTGACTAAGGGGGTGGGCTCGAGAGCCCATCCCCTCCCCCCTGGCCTCGAGGGGCCCTTGTGTTGTTGTTAGTTAACAACCGCCTGCCTTCTTCTCAGCCTGCGTCTTCGCTGCTTTGGCATGCTTCACTGCCGCCCTGGCAGTCTTCACTGACCGCTGGCGTTCCTGCTTTTCATCCCGCAGCTCAAAGCGCACCTGCGCTTCCATCGCGATCGTCTTCGCTGATTTTCCCATGGACGCGTGAACCACAAATGGGGACGCGTAAGCCACGCGTGAACTGTTTTGCAAAGGTGGGCGAATGAACCACAAATGCTGCTGACGGTTTGCCAAACGTTCAGCCCCGCCATCGTGGGCGACATGTAGTAGGCTGGGGGGGGGGGGAGGGGGGGGGGGGAGGGGGGGGGGGGGGGGGGGGGGGGGGCGGGGGGGGTGGGGGGGTGGGGGGGGGGTGGGGGGGGGGGGAGGGGAGGAGGGGGGGGGGGGGGGGGGGGGGGGGGGGTGGGGGGGGGGCGCGAGAGGTGTAGAACGAGGAGGGGTCGCGAGATGAGGAGTGCGGCTGAGGGTGGACATGCAACGGGAGTGCCCGATCACGGCGTCGATGTAGCGTGGGTGGGTGGGTGGGTGGGGGGGGGGGGGGGGTATGAGTAGGGCAGTGATGTGTGACCACATGGTTGGCACTCATGCCATGCGACCGCGTCGCAGACTACATGCGTTTTCACGCAGCCGAATTGGTTGAGGGCTGAGAGAACGCAGCTTGTAAGCTGCGGCGCGCGCGCGTGTGTACGCGACTATGCCTGCCATGTCAGCCGACTTGAAGGCGCTGCGTGCCAAGCACCGCAAGGAGGACACGGAGCACTTCAATGAAAGGTTGGATACCCTGATCAGGCACAAGCAGCATTGCCAGAAGATGTCCAAAAAGGCGGACCGCAAGGCAGCCAGTATCTCATGCATGACATGTTGCAAGTGGTTGCAATCCATTCACGTCGAAATATATTTGCTGATTAGAGCATAAACGTTTGGGCATCACCCGATGCAATTGTATGCATGTTCGGTTGTGTTGAAACGCATTGCAATCGGCTGCGAGTAGTTCGCGTCGAAGGGCGCACTTGTGACACTATGGGGAGGGGGGGGGGGGGCGTTGAGGCAGCGCCCAATGCAGTCGTATGCATGCGCGTTCGGTTGCGTTGACACGCAGGTATGTACTATCATGATGTCAGGGTGTGAAATTGGTTGTGTAATGGCTTGGCGTTGCGACTGTGGTCGCATGGTCTCAAGCGGTTGGGCGAACGGTCGCACTTAGCAACGGCGTGTCAACGCCACGTCTGAACCCCCGTCCATGCCCACTCGAAAGGCAGACGCTGCATACAAGAAGATGGAGAAGCTCGTGAAGAAGGCGGAGCAGGCCGCGGATTCGTTCACGATGTTCTTGGACGACGCCAAGAGGTGGAAGGGCGCGGTTGATCGGGCGAATGATCGCCTTGTGGAGGCAGGTGCTGCCGATCGTGCGCGGGGGCGCAAAGCCTTGGGCATCGGTGAATACGCCGCCTGAGTGTGGGTGTCGGGGCGTACTTAGATGGGGGCTCGTTGGGGTTGTGCGTGCAAACGCATGCATGCGAGCCTTCAGGTTCTCGCTGCAGCTTTTCGCGCGATAAAGCACCCTGCGGAGAGACCGAGGATACGAATACGAATGAGGACGAGGAGAAATAATAATAGGATGAGGAGGGTTAGGCGGTGGAGGTGAAGGAGACGGAGAAGGAGGATGATGGGGATGAGAATGGTGAGGAGGGATAGGGAGGAGGAGAAGGAGGACGAGGATGAGGAGAAGGGAGAGGGCGAGCAGGAGGAGGAGCAGGAGGAGACGCCCCCGCCGTCGTCTCCGCCGCCGTCGAACTCGTCGCAGCCAACTCGTCGCCACCAACTCTTCGCCGTCGCCGTCGCTATCGCAGCCGCCATGGCAATTGCTCCTCCTCATCTTCTTCCTCCTCCTCCTCCCTCTCCTCCCCATCGTCCCCCTCTTCCTCCGCCTGCTCCTCATCCTGCTCCTCCTCGTGCTCCTCCCCCTACTCCTCCCCATCCTCGTTGTCGCTCAGTCGTGGTCGTCACGGTGGCCGCCGCCCTCTCCTGCACCGCGCGCGCAGATGACGACGCAGGCGCCGGCTTCGACGGCGACGACGGCGACGGCGGGACCGAGGAGGAGAAATGAACAAGAAAGAAGAGGTGAGAATGAGACTGAGTAAGAATGAGGAGAAACGAGGTGGATGAGGAGGAGAATGAGGAACGAGGAAAAAGGCAGGGCGGTAATGAGGAAGAGGATGAGGTGGAAAAGGAAGAGGAGGAGGAAACGATTGAGGGCGGGTGAGAAGGAGGAGACGAGAGGCGCGGCGGAGGAGGAGAGGAGGAAGGATCTCAAGGGTAGGAGGGGAGGATGAGGGTGAGGTGGGGGGGGGGGGGGGGGAGGGGGGGGGGGGGGGGGGGGGGGGGGGGGGGGGGGGGGGGGGGGTGGGGGGGGGGGTGGAGGGGGGGGGGGGGGGGGGGGGGGGGGGGGGGGGGGGGGGGGGGGGGGATGCGCATCCCCTCCCCCTCCTCCTCCTCCTCCTCATCCCCCACCTCCTCCTCAGAATCCTCCCCCCTCTCCTTCTCCTCGTCCTCCTTCTCCCGTGCATCCTCCTGCCCTCCCACTTCCCCTTATTCTCGCTCGCGCCGCGCTCATGCACCCCTCTCTGCCCCCCGCCTCTAGCCCCCCCACCACCTCTCCCTCGCTCGACGACGACGGCGGCGACGGGCGGCAATGAGGAGACCACTTTTATCAAAATGGTCCAGCGCAGCCGCGGTCAGCGCAGACAAGCCAATTCTAGGCACAACGTCGACCACGAGCGAGATGGAGACCCTCGAAGCTTACTCTAAACATGAGCTCAAACCCTTGGTGTCGTATGTCAGAATCTCACATGCGACGCATATGTCGTATGTCAGAATCTCACGTGCGACAAATCTGTCGTATGTTAGAATCTTGCATACGACAGCGTTGCCGTATGTAAGAATCTTACATACGACATATCGCTCTCATAGATATCATAAGGATTATATTAACACATCCGTCGTATGTTAGAATCTTACATACGACAACGGTGTCGTATGTCAGAATCTTACATACGACAACTTTGTCGTATGTTAAAATCTTACATACGACAACTGCGTCGCATGTTAGAATCTTACATACGACAACCCCCACCATAATATATCATGTCAGACGGAGGAGATGAAGCGCGCGGTCTAGAATGGACTCGACGCCTGCTGCCGCGCTGGTGGCGGCACGGGCGCCCGAGGCGCCACGGCGACAGCGGCGACTTCGGCGCCGCTCTGGTAGTGGTGTCTGGCGCGGCGGATCAGCGGCGAACTGCCGCCTCCGCCCAGATGTTGGGAGGAGGAGCATATTACATATCCAGTTCTTGGCCGTCATCCTCCCCCCCCGCCCCTGGTAAGAACCGTTGAAGGAGGAGGGGTGAAAGGGGGCCCGATCGAACTAGATCTGTATTGTTTTCCTCCACCCAGATGCGCCAGTGCGTCCGCTTGCTCCACCTGATGTAGTCGGCCTTGCCGCGGTCCGACATCATGTCCTGCAGCCCGCTCAGCTGCTCCTTGGTGGCAAGGGCCTTCGCCAGCCTGATGTGGCGCCCGCCGCGGGACTTCTCCTCGCGCCAGCCCTTGCCGCCGTCGTGGCCCTTATCGCCCTTGCCGCCGTCGTAGCCCTTGCCACTGTCGATGCCCTTGCCACTGTCGTAGCCTGTATCGCCACGGTCGTAGCTTGGATCACCGTCGTAGCCCGTGCCACCGTCGTAGCCCTTGCCGACGTCGCAGCCCTTGCGATCGTAGCCCTTGTCGCCCTTGTGGTCGTAGCCACGGCTGTCGTAGCCGCTGTTGTCGTAGTTGTCGTAGCCACGGTTGTCGTAGCCACTGTTGTCGTAGCCGCCCACTGTTGTCGTATCCGCGGTTGTCGTAGCCACGGCCGTTGTAACCGCGGTTGTCGTAGCCACGCTGGTAGTTGCCACCCCTGTCGTAGCCCGAGCTGTCGTAGCCTCTGTTGTCGCAGCCCTTGCTCGAGCCCTTGTCGTAGTCGTCTCAGCGCTTGCGGTCGCACCACCTGTTGTCGTAGTCATCGCCGTCGCGGTCGTACCACGAGCTGTGGCGGTCATGCCACTTGGAGCTGTACGGGTCGTAGCGGCGGTCGTAGCCCTTGTCGCCCTTGCCGCCGTCGTAGCCCGCGTCGCCCCTGTCACCGTGGTAGCCTTTGTCGCGGCCCTTCTCGGTGTCGTAGCCTTCGCCGCTGCCCTTGCCATCGTCGGGGCCCTTGTCGAAGCCCTTGCTCGAGCTGCCCTTGCCACCGTCGTAGCCGTTGGCGCTGCCCGTGCCACCGTCGCCCTTGCCACCGCCGTAGCCCTTGCCACCGTCGGTGATGCCCTTGCCACCGTCGTAGCTGGCGTAGTCGCCCGTGGCCTCGTCGTAGCCCGTGTCGTCGCCATCACCGTCGTCCATGATCTCCTGCAGGCCCTGGAACGAGTTCAACTCGGGGATCCAGCGCGGGCGCCATGTCCATGCCATCGAGCAAGATGTCGGCCACGCGCGAGCGACCGTACTTCGCCAAGACCTCTGCCGTCGGCGGCGTGGTTGGCTGCCGCGGCCGAGGGGCCACCTTGCTGGTGGGATGCAAGACCGCGGCCGCCGCGCGCCGCCGCTTGTTGATATCCGCCGCCGCCTCCAGGAGCAGCGTCACCGCGGTCTCGTCCGCCATGGTGCTGCTGGTTGCACTGGTGGTGCTGCTGCGGGTGTTGCTGCTGGTTGCACTGGTGGCGCTGCTGCAGCTGGTGCTGCTGCGCGTGGAGCTGCTGGATGCACTGGTGGCGCTGCTGCAGCTGGTGCTGCTGCGCGTGGAGCGCCGGTAGCTGCTGCGCGTGGAGCGCTGCAGCTGGTCGCGCACTGTCGCGACCCAAGCAACGCTCGGGCCTAAACGGCGGTGGCAACGGAGGAGGATGAGGTCGGGGAGGGATATTCACATCATATCGTAGCATTGCATGGCATACCATAACCAACATCATGGTTCGCGGTACTGAGTTCATTGTGAGGTCGTGTGATGCTGAGTTAATTGTGAGGCTGTCTCGAGCGAACGCAGACGACGATGCTAACGCATCTCATTTTCAAGTTCACATCCCCAAGTAAACTCTGAAACAACGCATGCATTGCTGCATGCACCCATGAGTGCACAGCGCGAAACGATTCGCGACGCAGCCGCGCCCCCTCACCCGAATCGCCCCCTCACCTGAACCCCCCCCCCCCCCCCTCCCCCCATTTGCGCGCGCTGCTGTTTCTGGACCGAGGCCCCCTGGAGGACCCCTTTCTCCTCCCAGGGGGGCGCGGCCGCGCGCGGGTGGCCGCGCGCGCCGCCCGCGCCGCCATGGCGGAGGCGCTGCGCCGCCTGCAGGAGGACTGCTGGGGTGAGGGCCACAGGAGAAGGGAGGGGGATGAGGAGGACGAGGAGGAAGATGAGGATGATGAGGAAGATGAGGAGGAGGAGGAAGAGGAGGAGGTGGAGGAGGAGGAGGAGGAGGGAGGTCGGCGGATTTTCGCCCCCCATACAGGAGCTCGAGCGGGAGCGGCGGCTGACCGAGAGGCTTCTCGACATCGCCGAGCTCTTCCTTGGACGACGCCACACAGGTGGCAAGAATGGCTACGACGGTGGCAGGGGCTACGACGGCGATGGCAAGGGCTACGACACAGGCTACGACAAGGGCTACGACGACACGGGCTACGACGGCGATGGCAAGGGCTACGACGACGGTGGCAAGGGCTACGACGATGGCAAGGGCAAGGGCTGCGGCGGTGGCAAGGGCAAGGGCTACGACGGTGGCGCGGGCCGCGAGAAGGACGGCAGCGGCAAGGGCCGCGACAAGGACGGCGACAGCGGCAAGGGCCACATCAGGCTGGCGAAGGAGCAGCGTGACGGGCTGCAGGACATGATGTCGGACAGCGGCAAGGCCGACGGCAAGGGCGACGGCGGCGCGGGCAGCGCCAAGGGCAGCTCGAGCAAGGGCTTCGACAAGGGCTACGACGGCGGCAAGGGCAGCGACAAAGGCTACGACCCGTACGGCAGCTCGAGCAAGGGCTACGACACGGGCTACGACACGGGCTACGACAAGGGCTACGACAAGGGCTACGAAAGGGCTACGACGATGGCAAGGGTGCTGATGGCATCGATCGCGGCGGTGCAAGCTACGACGGTGGCACGGGCATCGACGACGAGGCCATGGGCTACCACGACGGTGGCAAGGGTTACGATGGTAGCAAGGGCAGCACCGACGGTGACAACGTCTACGACGGCGGCAAGGGCTACGACGGTGGCGAGGGCTACAACGGTGGCAGGAGCATTAACGACGGTGGTAAGGGCAAGGCGACGGCCCTCGACAGCGGCGAGGGCTACGACGGTGGCAAGGGCTCCGACGAGGGCAAGGGCGACGTGAACGGTCATGGCCTGCTCAGCGACTCCGAGGGCCCGTGCGACGGTGAAGCTGCCAACGACACGGACCACGACGGATGCATGGGCATGGGCAGGGACGCCGATGTGCCGAACAGCGGCATGCGCGACGATGGCCCTCCGTATCTTGAACTGAGTTCTGTTACTGGGTCCCCGCCGCCAGCGGGGCCAGATTCGGACTGAGCACGCGAGGCAAACATAAAATAGATATTGGAGGGGGAGGGAAGGGGAGGTGGGAAGGCGAAGAGGGAGTGGAGCTACTGGAAGCTAAGCGTCGTCTGGCGCATCTCCCGTCGGCGAGTGAAAACAGAGGGCGGCCCATCACCTGGTGGCGAACCATCGCTTGGCGAACCATCACCTGGCGGCGAACCACCGCCTGGCGAACCATCGCCTGGTGGCGAGCCACCGCCTGGTGGCGAGCCATCGCCTGGTGGCGAGCCACCGCCTGCTGCGACTGGCGAGTCATAGTACTCCTCCGACCCATCTGACATGTCCTTGCGAGCTTCAGCCTCATCATGTGCCTCTTTATCCAAGCGATCACGAAAGGGTTGGGCTGCGTTGTTGATGTACGTGGGAGTCCAATCGTCCACTCGCTCCTGCTTGCGCTTGCCGTCGACCACCATGAACACCGTCCTGCGACGTTTGTCGCATTTCACACCTTCCACCCCTGCTGGTGCTGACCGCAAGCGATGTGTTGCCTCTTGACTGCATGAAACCGCTGCTGCGATAGATGCAACCCGCATGTACTCAAGTCCCGTTGGCGTACATTCGACCCACACCTTCTTAGTAGCATTCAGCTCAAACAGAAGCTTCAAGGTGACTGCATCGTGATGCAAATGCTCATCACCATGGTCGCACTGGACTGCGGGCATATATATATATATATATATATATATATATATATATCGAGACAGTTTCTGGTAGACCACCATCCCTTTGGGGCACATGTCTAGAATGCGTTCTCTTCTACGCCCTTCATCCCCTTGGGGGAGTGGTTGCCTGGACGGTGGTTCCAAGAGGGGCTCAGATGTCCACGGATATTTCCCAATATATCACGCGATGCCTCAACATGCAGGCATGGGTATCACGCGACCCAAGATTGCCCGAGATTGTCCAAGATATCGCGCGATCCAAGATTGCCCAAGAAGTCTCAAGGTCAAGAGATCGATCCAAGAGTGGTCCAAGAGCGGCCTATTCACGCAAGCGAATTAAGGCATCTCCTATTCCTCCTCCTCATCCTTTTTTTGTCATCCTTATGCTCCTTCCTCCTCCCCCTTTCCCTCCTCCCATTTCTCCTCCACCATCCCCCTCTGTTTCAGCCCCTCCTCCTCGCCCTCCTCCCCCGCCACTCCACCTCATCATCCAATGTATCATCCTCCTCCTCTCCTTCCTCCTCCCCTGGTGGGAATGCGCGAAGCGTCCACGATTGCGACATATCCAGGGAACTCCTATTGTTCTTAATGACGCTGGCCCTGTCGCAATCTTGCTGAAGCAATGGGTCGGCCTGCTTCAAGTGGTCCCAAATGGCATCGGTGCAAGCGGCGTTGCGCATCTTCAAGATCTGATCGAAAAACGAATTTGTCGCCAGGGGCGATTGGCTCTTGGCGGGGTTGGGCACAGATATAAATTTTTGCAGCTGCCTATCCGCTCTCGACAGCTCCACGAAGAGCCCCCCTGCCGCATGCATCACCGCCCTCGGGACCCATGGCTCGCGATCCTTAAGGCCGCCCCCCTCGATGACCGTGCGGAGCTGCACGCTCACTGCCATCTGCAGCTGCAGTGCGTGCGCAGATGCAGCGTGCACTCGCTTGGACACAGCCAAACGCCTGCGGGCCGATGCAATGGGCAATTGCAGACGAGTCCGATGCGCGTTGACGCAATGATGCAACGATTGCAGAGGAACGATACCGACGATGCTTTCATACATTTCATAAACACCCCCCCCCGACACATGGCATGTGTAACCGATGCTGCCAACGCGCGAGCCTCATCGCTTCCTGGCCTTCTTTGCCGCGGGCGCAGCAGGCACATCGTCTACCTTGCGCCTGGGCATGAGCGATGCCAGCTGGGCGCTAAGGACATCGCCCTTGTTGATGGCGCACTTGTTTGTCAAAATTGGCACATGCACTGATGGGGCAGCTGTAGACTTGACGGTCTTGAGCTTCATGTTGGGGGCGCCGTGCTCACCTGAATCCTGTACGAGCCAGAAGGGGATGACGAGCGAAGACGGTGCCTGCTTCAGCCCTCCAACGCCAGTGTTCGTCTCAGCCTTAGGCATCTTGATGCCACCACTGGGGGCCAACACGATATTGAACGTCAATCCCTTGGGGTCCTTGTATGTCTTCATGAACACATGCCCACGCTGAACTATATCAGTTTGCTTCTTCACGTAGATTGCCGAAGAGAGTGGGACAAGCACCAGCTCTTCAGCCTCGAACGAACGCGTTACGGTGAGAGCACGAAGCTTAACAGGCGTAATCACGCCACTCAAGTACTTGAGACAGTTGCCGTTCTGGCTGTATACATCATCCAAGGTCAGCCTGATTTTGGCCTCCTCGATACCCCACTGGTAATCGACAGACTTGAGGGGGCCATGGTCAGCGAACTTGTCGATCGTTTCCTCGATGGGGGAGCAGCGGCGAAAAAAAAAGATGAGACATGACGACGCAGAGCCAAATGAGATGAGGGAACGACGAACGAGAATTCAAAGGTGCGGGGGTGTATATGCATTCCACATGCATTGCGACGAGGTCGCAAGACTGTCCTTCATAATCGTGGACACGACGAACTTGCCACGTAAGAAGTCGTCGATGGGGTGGCATGTCACACTGCCCGTGGCCTGAAGCTTCAACTTCACGCCAGTCGCAGCGTCGATGGAGATCAGCTCGTAAATGTTCTCACCCAAGGTGTCGCTCGCCAAGGCGACTTTGGCGCCAACCTCAAACCCCTTGCCACTGAGCTTGTCCACTTGGTTCGACCACTTGCCCGAAGCGGTGTACTCTTTCACATCTGAGCTACGCGCCTGCCCTGTCACGGCTTTGGATGCGCCCTCGCGACCGATCTGCTTCCATGGGCTAGCAACTGCTTTGCCAACGTGCGTTGCCAACGCAGTGGTGAAGCTGACCCCGGTGTCATTCAGCGTCTTGCAAGTGCCTAAGCGCTCATCGGGCTTGTTGAACACGAAATGAACTACGCGAACGTCAGTCAATCCCACGATGGTGCCGTAGGCGACCGTGTCTGCCGTGATGCCCTCACCGCATGCGATCTGTCGCACTTTCTGAAGAAATCCATCGGCCACCATTACAATCGTAGACTTCTTATCGCTCGACAAGGCGGTCACGTCGCCTGGCTTCAAAAGCATATGATGGCCATCCCTCGCGAACTTACCCGTCGCACATGTCATCGCCTTCATGCGTGCGAGCTTGAATGTCGCAGCGGCCCCTTCATGCCTGATCTGCACCTCGGCGAGAGACTTCGCCATTGAACCCGTGACCACGCACTGGGAGGTCAGCTGCCGCGAGAAGTCGCGAAGCTCGTTCAGAAAGATCGGGTTGCCGAGGCCGCCAGACAACTCCTTCACATATTTTACTAAGCCATCGATCTCCCCAGGACAGAGAGAGCCTGCGCGAGTCGCCTCGCGGATCACACTATCCCAATCGATCATGGTGCCACCCGTGTGGTGTCGGTTGGCAATTGCTGCGATCTTGTACATGAGACTCATGCGAGATTCGCATCTGGCAATTTGTTGGCCTGCTTTGCCAGCCTCCTGAGCAAGATTACTAATCCACGGGAACTCCTTCACGAACTCGTACCGAAAGACCTTCCACTCAATTCCTTCGTCACACGCCTTAGCGTAGTCTGGTTGAACCTCCCGTAACCTCGTCAGTGACAATTCCCCTTGGTGCGAGATTCTGTCGAAACGCTCTGGCATGACCGTGGGTGCTGGAACCCCTGCGTTGATGCAGCGCAAACCCATGGATGTGTGGCCGCACGTATAGGATGCGAACTTTGCATCGCAATCATACTGCGGCAGCTGGCCCGCTGAGTCCCCCATTATTTCGAAATTGAAGTTCTTGATTTTATTGTACTCAGGCGTGCCCACTGGTGGAAGTTCCATGCAAGCTGGATTCTGGAGGGCTGATTTCTTGAATCTATGTTTGAAGATCTTGGAGATCAAGTCCATAACCTCGCTCGGAATGATCCCATCTCCGTAACGATTCTCTGTGCACACCATCATTTACTTCGAATGTATTGGTTCTACCCTCAGGCAGTCTATGCCTCTTGCAATGCTGCGTACGTCTTCAAGTAATGAGACCACCGCTGCATCAGGATGCAAGTGCATGTCCTTGATGGCCATCATCTTGGGACGGACCTCCGCGATCTGCTGTTCACGGGAGGCGTTCATCACGCCGCGTGCAGGAGGGCGCCACAAGCGCCAGCAGCAATCCTCGCCCAAACGGCTTGAGCCCAAACTCTAGTGACATTCAAAAACATGTGCAACAGAGGGTTGCAAATTCGAAATGATATGTTGCATTTGCAACGCACAACATTCTTGTAACGCTCGATACAATATTCTGAATGCGTTCGCACGCAAGTCTGGATCATGATTTCCGATATGCGTGATCCCGAAAATCCAAACACATGCATGCGTTTCTGGAGGCAACATCCAAGGATAACCCGATGCAGCAGCTCTGTTTTCAAGTAAGCATGTAAAAGTTAACGAAGTTAGTAACTTCGTTAACTCAAGCTATCTACCTCCAAATGCACCGCCCGAGTTAGCCGACTTAGTAACATTACTAATGGTTATAACCTACTTGCAACCTAATTGCAACTTACTCGTAACCTACTTACAACTGCTGCTAACAATTAGTAAGGCCGAGGGCCTTCAGGCGGCACGGGGACCGGGTCGGAGCCCGGGCCGGGACCGTGGGGCCCGGCTGGAGCCGGGACCGGGGCTGGG